>CM073464.1:69363869-69963869 GCA_037074535.1 Gleditsia sinensis
GAGTAAATGGGTCAAGACAGATTCTGACTGTAAGTTCCGGTGCATTGTTTCCTCATAAAATAATAATCCTATTCATGTCTAACACAGTCTTATAAAACATAAAACCAGGGTTTTATTGTATTTAGTGTTGGTAAGACAGATCATGGGCAACTTTTTGTTTTCTTGTTTTAAAAATAATATTTTAATTTAAATTATTTTTAAAACAATAATATTCGTTTAAAAATTATTTTTTTTATTTTAAAAATAAATAGTTTTTAAAATAAAATATATATAAAAAAAATATTTTTATTTTCAGAATACAAAAAAATAAAAAATAATATTTTTGTAAATTATTTATCAAATAATTTTTTTTTTTTTACAAAATAAAACAAAAACAGTATCTAAATCTTATATATATATATATATATATTGACATTAACTAATAGATGGTTCTTGTCACTCTCTTATCTCTCTATCCCTATTTTTTTTACAGAGTTATTTTTAGAACACACAAAAATAAAAATAAAAATATATTTTTAAAAAAATTTATCCAATAACTTTTTTTTATTTTATAAAATAATTTTTAAACATAATTTTTAAAAACAAAAAAATAAAAACAGTAACTAACAAGTCCTACACTTTCTTTTTGACATTAACTAATGGACCATTCTCATCACTCTCTTATCTCTCAGTTCTTATCTTTTTACAGAATATGAGAATCTTCGTACTCTTAAATTTTTATAATAATTAATTAAAATCTTATAAAAATTAAATAAAATTTTAAAAAATTCAAAATAGTATAGTCTTAAATTCATACAATATCTCTAAAAATAAATATATATAAAATTTTATTAGTATAAATTATAGATATATAATTATTAATATACATATATATACTAAAGTAATTGAATAAATTTAAACTATTTTAATAATTTTAATATAACGTTGTCTTGCAAGATGGGAGTATAAACCTCATCTCCATCCCTGTATTTTCAGTGGATAGAACTTTACCTCTACTCTCATCCCCTCTTCCATACAAAGCAGTTCGCGCAAGGGTCTTAGTAAATAGAGAAAATATTGTCATCCCTATTAATTGAGTGTTCATACCTCTGTTCTGATTGTATGTATCTATTCTGTGATTGCAGATATTGTTCTTGAGATATGAATGGCTTCTTCTGATAGTTTATCGAAGTGAATGGCTGAAGCGGAATGCAAATTGAACTCTACTAATTCTTTTGGTTATAGGAAAAGGGATGAACCTGGAAAGAATTCCATAACCTTTATAGCACAAGCATGTCAGAAAGAAAGCACCGAGCAATTTCCAGCAGAAGATTTTATTTCTAATAAAGTGGGATTTCAAGCTTTGAGGGAAGCTTTACATGTATAATTCCACTTCTGCATATATTGAGAGGGATTTTTTTTTTTTCAAGGATCTCGGTTATGAATAATGTATTCTGTACAAGTTAACTTGTACTTGCTAACCAAAGTAAGTCAATCACATTTTGCAGTTCCAATTTAGTGTTTCAAGGTTATTTATCAGTAAAAAAATGTTTCAAACTTCAATGAATTAAATATTTTTGTTCATCAAATTTAAATAAATTTCTATTTATCTGAAATTAAATATCCAATTGGTTTCTATACTTTCAATCAATTTCTAAATAGATCACTATAGTTTAAAATTTTAAAATTAAATCTCTATAGTTTTAATTTTTTAAATCAAGTATTTATCGTGAATTTACCTTCAACACATCTAACACATGCATACATATCTGAATATCATTAACTAAAAACTATATTAGATTTACAATTATTCTACTAACTCAATATCCATTAACAAATTTTTATGACAATTTAAGGAAAATGACCTAATTAAAAAATTGAAATTATAAGAATCCAATTTCAAACTTTGAAATTATATAGAATTGTTTATAAATAAGTCAAAATTATAAGTACTGAATAATTAAACCAAAATTAAATATGAGATAAAACTTTATCTCTTTTAACCATAACTCACAACCCAACTTTTAACTATAACAATAGGCTTTTGTTAAGTTAAACTTAAATTTACACTCAAAGCTATAGTTTAAGCAGGCTCAAACAATGAACAGTTATATCTCCACCTTGCAACTTTTTATGAAAAGTGATGCAATTTGGTCACTGCTTTGTAATTAACTGCTGTTTTTTCAATTACGATTTTGGTGTCTAAATATCCTATTAGAATATAATCTTATAAGGAACTTCTTCTTTGTCCTCAAGTTGTCTTTTTTGTACCCATTTTTATTGTCAAATATGCAGCTTTCGTTTGCAGTTCTGTGGACTTGTACAGGAAATATATATTGAGTTAAAATCTCTTTAAATTATAAACTGCACCCTCCAAATCTTCCAAAATCCCCCAATTGTATTTGTACCTTTGTGACGCATTTGGTTATTTTATATTAGTTACTCCTCCTATTGTTTATCTGCATTTAGTTTTTTTTTTTTTTGCTTTGACAATTAGAATAGTAAACAAAAATTCACACCAAGTCATAGCCACGTTGCTTTTTAATCTCTCCATTTCAACTCTATCATTTAGAATTGATCACAGACTAGATTTTTTTTTTGGGGGGGGGGGGGGGGGTGAACCCTACTCAAAGCTTGAGTCAATTTACTTTTTTATTCAGGCTTGAAGCAAACAATATTATTTTTTATTTAAATTAATTTAATTTTTAAAATAGAATAATTGAACGTAAAAAAAACAACACTTTTATATAATACTATACATTTTTAAACATCAAAATATCTTTAAGAATATAAAATTATATAATTTTACACTAAAAAATAAAATTTTATATATATATTTTTTGTGAAAAGCCCAACCCAAATTTATTCCAACCCCAAAAAAATTCTGAATCCAATTCGGCCCTTGATAACATTTACAAAGCTACCCTTGACACCCTGCGTTGCTGCCAACATAAAGTAGGTAGATGACTCTCCCAAAGAGTTTTATGGCCTTTTCCCATCTTGTAAAAAAAATTTATATTTTTTTCCAACCTTCACCAATATCTTCAAACTGCCTGGCATAGCGTAGACATTCGCATTCTGGTTCAAGAAGCATGTGAAAAACCATTATTTGATTCTCATGAAGTTCTAGATTTTATATTTTACATAATACAGAAGTAATGCACATCTGGAAACCAACAACAACCAGTCGTTTGCTATATGGGAACCCATATTACAAGCTTGAAATTGTCCAAATAAAACTACTTTCCCAAATCTCACTCGCTCAGGAGTCAGGATATGTGAGAACATTGATGAGAGACTCCAAATGGGGAAAGTGGGAAATGAGCTCAGAACGTTTTGCCAGCTCGAAGTCCTGAAACTGAAAGGCAGGGGCACAAGTGCACCCTACAAGAGAGAAGTGGCTCTCAGAATCTCTAGGTTCAGCTTTTAGAAGTGCCCCATCTTGAGAGATGCTAAAATCCTTTGTTGGGAATGAACCAAACCACACATTGGGAGGCACTGTGTACTGTGGTTTTTGGTTATCAGTCAGATCGATTCCAAGGCAGGTAAACTTGGGACTTCCATCCTTATCATTTAGTTCTACTATCTGTAAAAAAAGAGTGTTACCAAGAGAAGAATGGAAATCAATTATATTTGGAAGATAGTGGGTTCAAATGATCATTTGTTTCTTTCAAAACACTAACATTTAGAAGACATTCAGTACAACGTCATTTTCATCCTGGTATGTTGGATGTCAGGAGACATCCAAAATGCCTACTGTCATTCAAAATACCAGGAAGTATGAAATAGCATTTGTATCTTTTCTGTGATCTTTTTCAATGTAACCTCCACTTACACGCAGCCAATCCAGGTGACTTTAAAATAAAATGTTAGTTTTCAAATAATATCTTTAATATTTCTGAATGATAGCCAATGGATGGGAATTAAAGGCTACACATTACACATTCATCCAACAGGGTGAAAAAGCCAAAAAGATCAAAGTAGTACTGCATTTTTCTTTTGGCCTGAAGAGGCTTATGAATTAATGTGCTTTTATGTTCCGTGCCTAATAATTCAAAGCTAGTAAGCCACCAACTTGAACCTCAATTGTGGTAGGAGCTAGCAAATGACAACTAAAATGCAAGAGATTTAGCTACTTGGATGGTTGGACATAGCTCAAGTGGTAAGGGTAAGTTGGGTTTAAAGTATAAGTGTTATGTTCAATTTCATGCAAATTAATCAAAATGAAAGAACCAAAACACTTTTGGGAATAGAAGTGCACAAAGCTCAAGGATGGAATGGGGAAAATCTTGACACAACAGAGAGACATATCATTGCATGTATACCTTCTTGAGGTAAAGAAAAGTTCATGGAATAGAAAAAAGTTATAAATTTAAGTTAGAGTAGAGATAATTTATGTTAAAGAAGCTCATTTGCACCTCACCGACTTTAATACATCTATGGACACTCTGTTTAGGGGCGTGGCGGAGTGTCGGACACTCACCAGACACGGACATGCCCCGGACACGTGTCCACGTGTCCAAAATTCAAAAAAAAAAACGGACCACGTATCAGCCACGTTTTTGTAAGTGTCCGACACGTTTTGGGCACAAAAAAGCCCAGCCCCTCAATTTTCACAGGCCTACCCGATACCAGCCCTTCACTTTCACAGGCCCTACCCGATACCCAGCCCTTCAGTGTTCACAGCCCTAATACCCGGTCTGAATATCTCCTTCGTGTTTTCTCTGGTTCTCGCGTTTGGCCTTCGAAACTTCACCTCCCTGTGCTGTGTCTTCTGTTCGTGACTGTGTCCATTGCCGGCCGCGTCTCCTTCACCGTGCAGCTCTCTCATTATCGCGAGGTTCTGCTTCTTCGCGTTTGTCTCTAGTCAGCGTTGTTCCATTATCGTGTTCTGCTCCATTCTCTGAGTCGCGATTTTAGTTCCATTTCCGTGTGGGTGCAGCTCTCAAGTATGTATCTATTCCTTGTTGTTCCATCAATGCTACGTCTTGCCTCTTGTCTGGTTTTTCTCTAACAAATGGTCTGAGTCTGTGTTTTTCTGCCTGTTTAGTGTCTTTTCTATTGTTCCATTCACTTGGATTTGTGATAGTTTAGGATAAATTGTGATGACTGATGAATTGAATTTGTGATAGTTTAGGAGAAATTATAATGACTGATGAATTGGATTTGCAATAGCTTAGAGAAATGGTCCAAGTCTGTGTTTTCCATCAATTTCTGCGTGTCTCTTGCCTGTCTGGTTTTGCTCCAACAACTGTAATGACTGATGAATTGATTTATTTACTAGTGTCTTGTGGCTTCTGTTTGTGGCTTACTGGCTTCTATCTGCTTCACTGCTTATGATTAATTGCTATTTGTTTTTGTTTTTGTTTTTGTTTGATAATGATATAGATGCCATTTGCTTCTGTTTTTGTAAATAATTGTGTATGTTTTGGGAATAGGTTCTGTGGTGGGCTGCTGGGAAATGACAAACAATAAGCGTTAGAATTAGACACAGTAAACAAGGTCTAATGCATGTGATATGATTCCTAATTTTTATTTTCATTTCATTTTGTTTTGGATGTCTCAAAGTTTTGGTTCTAGAAATGTTAATTTGGGTGAAGATAATGTATCAAGGGATTATTACAAACTTTTGTGGAGATTTATCACAAAAGGAGAAAAAGAAACAAGGGGTGGAGGAAATGTTCCTTTTACATGCAATTATTGTGGAAATGAGTATAAAGGAACTTATTCTAGAGTTAGAGTCATTTATTAAAGTTAAAAGGGTTTGGTATAAGAGTATGCAATAAAATTTCTAATAAAGATCTTGTTGACATACAAAAATTAGAATATGATGCTTATGAAAGAAAGCTTAAATCTATGCCAAAGAAAATTTCATTGCCACCATCTAGTGATGCATCAAATATTGGCTCATCTAGTAACACTGGTTCTTCGTTCCATTCATTTAAAGTTGGGAGTTTGGGAGTTGGAACTAAGAGAAGGAAGGGTGTAGAGGAAAGTCCTCTTGACAAAGCACACCGTAACCAAGAAAGAGATGAATTAAGAGCTCATATTGCTAGAATGTTCTATTCAGGGGGCTTACCATTTTACCTTACTAGAAATCCTTATTATGTGAGTTCTTTTACTTATACATGCAACCATAATTTGGCTGATTTCATACCTCCAGGTTACAATTTATTGCAGAATTCTTTGTTACAATAAGAAAAGGCACATATTGAGAAGATGTTGCAACCCATAAAAACAACATGGAAGAAGAAGAGTGTCACCATTGTTTGTGATAGATGGTCGGATCCACAAAGACGGCCTCTTATTAATTTTATGGTGGTAACAGAAAATGACCCTATATTCATAAAAGCCTTATGAAGGTGAATACAAAGATAAAGAGTTTATAGCAAATGTCATTATCAATGTAATTAGAGAAGTGGGAGCAGAAAATGTAGTTCAAGTCATCACTGATAATGCTCCAGTTTGTAAAGCTGCTGGGGTTCTTATAGAGGTTGAGTATCCTCACATCTTTTGGACTCCTTGTGTGGTCCATACTTTAAATTTAGCCTTGAAGAGCATTTGCAATGTAAAGAATAAGGAGGGGAATGAAGTTGTTTTTGATAAGTTTGGTTGGATAAGGGAAGTAGCCGATGATGCTATAATGATAAAAAAAATTATCATGAATTATAATATGAGATTGGCTATGTTTAATGAGTTTGTCTCTTTGAAGTTGCTTGCCATTGTAGATACTAGATTTGCTTCCATTATTATTATGTTGAAGAGATTTAAACTTGTGAAGTATGGCTTGCAAACAATGGTGATTAGTGATAAATGGAATCTTTATAAGGAGGATGATGTGGAAAAATCTCAATTTGTGAAAGATAAAATTCTCAATGATGTGCGGTGGAACAAAGTTGATTTTATTTTTACTTTCACCTCTCCAATTTATGATATGTTGAGAATGGGAGACACTGATAAGCCTAATCTTCACAAAATATATGAAGGGTGAGATAGTTTGATTGAGTAAGTGAAAAAAGTAATATTTTACCATGAACGCAAGCTTGATTCTGAGAAGTCCACCTTCTTTAATGTGGTGTATGATATTTTGGTGTAAAGGTGGATTAAAAGCAACACACCTCTTCATTGTCTAGTACATTCTTTGACCCCTAGATATTCTTATTCTTATTTTTTACTAAGTTGTATTTTTTAACTTCATTATGTTAGTGATAATAATATATTGTTTCAATTCTTTTTATAGGTATTATAGCCAATCTTGGTTGAATGAAACTCCTAATAGAGTCCCTCCACACAAAGATGGCGAGAGAATGAAGTGCTTGAAGAAAATTTTTCAAGATCCCAATAACTTGAGAAAGGTTTATGTTGAATATGCAAAATTCTCCTCTTGTTATGAAGATTTTGCTGATTCAGACTCTTTTAATCAAAGAGGGGATATGGAGCCACATTTTTTGTAGATAATTCATGGTCATTCTACTCCACTTCTTCAAAGCCTTACTTTGAAGATTGTTGGACAACCATCTTCCTCCTCTTGTTGTGAGAGAAATTAGAGCACATATTCATTCATTCACTCATTTAAGAGGAATAAATTGACACCAAAACGTGTTTAAAATTTGATGTTTGTTCATAACAACATTCGGTTTTTGTCAAGGAGAAGCCCACAATATATGCAAGGTGATATCAAGATGTGGGATATTGGAGGATATTGTTTTGATGATGTGGTAGAAGATATTGGAGTTTTATTAGTTACAAGTCTATCATTGAATGAACCGGAATTGAAAAAAGTCTTTTTTTATAGATGAAGGGGATGAAAATACTGGTGATGATCAAGGAATTATTGAAGAAGAAGAAGAGTGAATATTAATTATATTGTAACTTTATGACAAATTTTGGATATTAACTTGTATTGTAAATTATAATTTATTCTATATTATTGTGTGTTAAATTATATCTCATTCTATATTATTATGTATATATATTTATAATTTTTAAATTTTTTTAATTTACATGTTTTCAACATATCATATCTTATAAATTTTAAAAAATTATGTGTCTCGTATTTTGTGTCCGTATTTCATAACTAAGAAAGAAGATAAAAAAGGAAAAATCCCAGTGCTAGCTGAATTTGTCAGCCATAGCTTTTTACCAGTGCACAAGAACTAAAGGAAACAGCTTTTGCCACCAAATACATGATGATAACAAAAGAGCAGTCCAAAAACAAAAACAAAACAAAAGTCACAAGGAAGTTAGTCCAATTGGTAAAAAGTGATGTCAACGTGAGTTTGATTCTTTCGAGGAATACACTCAGAGTAAAATCCTAAATAAAGACAATTTTTCAGTACTAGCTGAATTGTCAGTTACAATTGTTCAGTTAAAAGAGACGTACGGTACAAAAGTATACAAAAAAAGTTAAAATAATAAGAAGTAACGACGTTTTTCTTTATTGATTCTTTAGTAAAAAGCTTAAATATACTCTTTAGTCTTCCTATTTTTCATTCAGTTGGATTAAATCATTAGTTAAAATAAAGAGATAAAATATGTATTTAAGGCTTGGTAAAATTCTAACTACACTGGACCAAATAGGAGAGTACACCCTTAAAAATGCATAGATTTTAATTTCGGGCAAGAGTCACGACATTCTTGATGCTAATACCAAAAATAGGAATAAAGAATTTCTCTGGACTGGTTAATAAACGAGCAATTTACCGTAATAGGTTCTCCCATATAATGATGCCAGGTTTCAGCACAGGGTATGCGGTGCAGGCGAGATACATTCGCTGCCGGAAGCAGAAAATATATGCATGTAGATACAGGGCGATCAACTTTGTCTGCACAAAAAGGTGAAAATCAAAGGAATTGAATGATAATTCAGAAAAATGAGAGTGAGATCCATGGAAGGAGCACTTACATTCGCTGGGAAGCTGAGACCTAAGAAGATGAACGGAATCGTCTCTGAAAGTCTCAGCGTAAAACCCACCTTCAGGGTGAGGCTGCAGATTCAACTTGGCCGCAATCTCCGATGCGGACAGAGATACAGATCCAGAATATGGGGTTGCCATGATTGTCCCACTCTGAAAGTGAAAGATAAAGCTTTCACGTTTTTCGGAATCGGTGGAGAACTCAGATGTTCCGCATTATGACTCTGTCCGGAGAGAGGGTCAAGGGTGGGTTGGTGACGCTACCAATCACCTAACCTCGTCGTTTTGTTTCTATGGTCGATTTTACTCCGTAAAGTCCAGTACCAGCCCAACACTTCTGTTTAAATTAATATTTAGGTGGTCAGATTTTAGGTTTGTGATCAGTTGAAAAATTATTTTTAAAATATTTAAATATGAAAATTTTAAAATTTATGTATTATATATAATTTAAATAATATACAAAATTATATTTTTATTTATTTTATATTTAAATTATATATATATATATATATATATATATATATATATATATATATATATATATATATATATATATATATAAAACAAATTAGGATACTTATATATCAAAAATAAGTTTAATTCAAAATAACAAAAAATTATTAAAAAATTCGACAATAAGGGATAACTAAAAAATAATTGTAGTTTTCATAAATACATGTCAAAGAAAAGAATACCCATATTGATTACTCAAATATTTATAATTTATATTATATATTTACTTTAATAAATAAAAAATTAATTGATATGTCTTTTAAGCAACTAATATAAAATATGTATTAAATTTTTAATATTTGAAAGGCATAATTACATGCATTTACCTTTTTATTTTATTACTTCAGTGCCATATGATTTGATTGTTATTAGTAGAAAATAATAGTAAAAGCAATTCATATATGATTTTTAATTGTTATATCATCAAAAGTTGTTTATACATAGACCCAAAGACTTAATTATAATAATTTAGAACGTGAGTCTTTTTATAATTTACTAAAAGACTTTCTTTCCTATTATAAAAAGGAGAGGAAAATAAATATGTCCCTAGAGTGAAAAATTTTAGAAGAAGCCCGGTGGTGTCACAATTATTCTTTATATATTATTCAATCCAATTTTCACAAGCTATCTTAAAAGTGTGCACTGAAAATATGCAGAATTCTACAAATATATAAGAATATTAGTGAATAAAAAATAAACCTAACAAAGTCTGTAGTAACATGCCATATAAATTTAGACAACTGATAACAAACTTTTGGGGATTGCAAATATTGGTATACAAGATAAACGTTTAAGAGGATATGGATCCTCTGCTGCGCTCAAGGCGCACCAGAAAATGCTGCGCTTTCAAAACGCAGCAATTTTACTGTGTTTTGACTTTTTTTTTTAATTTATTTTAAAAACAATAAATTTTTTATGAATTTTTAATTAAATTTTTTAAAATTTTAATTTATAAATTTAATCTTTTAAAGATTAATTTATTTTAAAAAATATTTTCAAATTTATTATATTAATAAATATTTGACACATTTTTTGATCTATTATAATTAAAAATTTATATAATTTAAATAAAAATACAGTTTAATTAAATTTTTATTTTTATTAATTAATTTTTTTTATTAAACATCTATTAATAGAGTTAACATAAGAAAAATTATAAAAAAAATAATTTTTTTATTAATATATCTAAAAAATTTAAACTTTATAAAAATCAAATTAAATTTTTTTAAATATCAAAATAAAAATTGACTCATTTACTTTTAAGTTTTATAAGATTTTGATTATTTAATTAAATTAAAATAAATTCATTATTATTAAAATAAATTAAAGATAATAAAAAATCCAAAATGCAATAAAAAAATTATATTTAACATATCTTCACATATCTTATAACTAAAAGTATTTTATATAGTTAAATAAATTTGTCAAATTTTTATTTACAAAATTAACATAAAAATAATTTTTAAAAAAATTAATTTTTTAAATAATATATTTAAAAAATTGAACTTAAAAAAAATTAAAATCTTAAAAAATCAAATTGAAAATATATTTTTCAAATATCAAAATAACAAATTCCTTTTTCACTTTTAAATTTTGAAATATTTTAGTTATTTTATTAAATAAAAATAAATAAACTGTTATTAAAAATAAATTATTTAAAACATAAGAATGAAAAATATAATTTAACTAATTAAAACATAAGAATTGAAAATTTATTCAAAATTTAAATTCATTTAATTAATTAAATTAAATGTTAAAAATAAAAAGTTAAAACGCAGCAGACGCAGCAGAAGATCCATATCTCATTTAAAATTACTATCTTTTATTAATATATTTAAATTTGAAACATTCAAGAGTGCAAAAAAGAATTGCAAGTTGGTAAACAAAATATTTGTCAGAAAAACTAACATTACTTGAATTTGTCATTAATGCTCTTCCCACTAATGCCATGTCATGCTTTATTTCGTCCACTGAACTAAACGATGAATTCCCTTAGTATGATGAAAAAGTTCTTTTGAGGTGATAGCAGCTCAAGAGCTGGGCTACGCTGGACAAGATATTAAAAAACTATTCGGAAGCAAGAAGAAGGGTGGTCTTAGCTCGAGAGATTTAAAAGCTAGCTGAGCTATGTTGGACAAGACTAAAAAAAACTATGCAGGAGTAAGAAGAGAGGTGGCCTTAGCTTGTTGAGAGATTTACAAACTGTCAATCTAGCCATAGTAGCTACGATGACCTAGCGTTTATCCTCAAATTTCAATTCCTTTTTCTGCGAGTTCTATAAAGCTAAATACATCTCAAATTGCCACTTCATAAAAGCGTATCAACCCATCTTGGGGATGAAGGAGTATCATGGCAGGTAAGGAGGTGCTACACCAAGGATGCAGATGGATGACAAGGAAGAACTCCATCCTGCCAATAACTGGAGCACCATGGCCGCCTGCTGGGAGCAAACCTTGCAGATTCCACAGCCCGCCTAGCAATATTGGGGAGGGGGGTTGAAAAGGTAAGAAATCTCATTGACGCAGCTACGGGGCAATGGAGGGAGAGTAAGCTGCATGACCACTTTGATGTAGTAACTGTGAAAGCCATCATGGATGAGCAATCGATAGACGGCGGCGACAAACTGATTTTGTGCCAGAGTAAACATGGAGCTTAACATAGTTAAAACCGAGTACGAGGCAGCATTGGAGGTCTTATACCTGAAAAACAGAAGCTCAATGGAGGAGGATGAAATAACCAGTAGCCGACGTTTATGGAAGCTGAAGATAGTGGAGATGCATCCATGATGCCCCCAAGTTCAAAAATAGTATATGTTTAATTATAGTTTTTAAAAATAATTATTATTCATTGAGCAAGAAAATAATGCATGTCATATTATGAATGTAATTAAATGACAAACATAAAACTCAAAGCGAATTATTTGATAATTATACATTGCATTTGATGGATATATATATATATATATATATATATATATATATATATATATATATATATATATATATATATATATATATATTGATAAATATCGACGAATTATATGGTTTGAAACTGTATCGAGTAAGGGACGCCTATTAGTTTAAGTGAGTCAAAGGGAGAACCACTCTAACCAGGTGACAGTGGTAATGTGAAAAAGACAGAAAGATGATAAACTCACATTATTTGATTATCTATTGAGATTGTAGTCAGTGGTAATGTGAAGAGGCAGAAGGGTGATAAATTCACATTCTTTAATTACTTATTGTGATTGTAATTTATCAATCACTATGCGTATAGCAAATGAGTGAATTGAGTATATTGAGAGCTGTAACATGTTTGAATATTATGTAAAAATAGTAGATTTTCAATGCATATATAGTATGTTAATTATGCATAAAAAAAGTTAAGATTTTATCTCAAAATCTTGATATTTTTCTCTAGGTTATACACTTGAATATTTTTTGAAATGAGAATATTTGAATTATGGGTCTTATATGAATGTACTTCCGACTATATTTTCTGTGACAAACTTTAAAATATAAGTTCATCCATATGCTGACTATAACGTCTTTTTTTTTTATTTAATTATTATTATTATAGCAATTTTGTAATATCTGATTTACTTTATTTTTTTTTTCACATTACGCATGTTAAATATGCCATATATATAAACACAATATATGTGTATACATATTTATTACAAACATTATACATGTTATAATTATACAATACAATATTTCAAAACACAATATATATGTTTACATATATATTACAAACCTCACACATATTGTATTTATACAATACAATATTTCAGTACATAAATAAGAGTTTCTATACAGCACTTCACCCTTGAAATACAAACGGTGAAGAGGTGGTGCTGACATCGAAATCTCCATCAGTAACGTCATTTCCTGTTGCATCTCATTTCTTTTTATCTGAACATAACACCACAATAATAGTGAGAACAAAGGTTCCCAGTAGACTTAACATAAATAAAATATAATAAAAAAATATGAGTTATGTTCAGCTGTATAAATTACAGAAAATATTAATATTTGAAGATAAAATTATTATTTCAATTGATGCATAATTAACATATTATATATATACTGAAAATTCACTTATTTTCTATATGTATAATGACCGATCAACTACAATCACAATAAGTGATCAGGGAATGTGAATTCATCACCCATCTGCCTACTCACATTACCTCTATCACCCAGTTGGAGCAGCCCTCTCTTGACTCGCTTAGGCTAATAGGGTGTCCCTTATTTGGTACCGTCTCAAGCCATACAACCCGTCGATATTTATCCATACATATAAATGTATATATATAAATTCATATTCATCAAATGCAATATATATTTATCAAGCAACTCGTCATGAGTTTTACGCTTGTCATTTAATCACTTTCATAATATGATGCATCACTTTTATACCAAATGATTGATAATCATTCATCACATACCAATATCCAATATGATTCATTTTAAATCAAATAAAGAAAAAGAACAATTTGTAATACTAAAATCATCATTTTAAAAATATTTTTCTTGGATATATGTTTCCTAAAAATATTTCAACATATAAGATTATTTTTAGGTAGAAAACAGTAAAAAAAATATATGATAATACAGCACCCAACACGACCTAGACATGTTCATGATACGACCATGTTTGAAAAATACTTCAAACATACTCAAAAATAGCCTCGAACACAGCCAACTCATGCTAAGGCAACCCTGGTCGTGTTCTGGGACATTTCTTCACTTATTCTACCATATCTCTCTTATACGAACTTCGATTGAGGTGATTTCAAATTCTATAAAAAAGTTAAGACAATTATCTACAACTTTCTTATCATATCTTCTCATTCCTTACGAATTATTCCCAGAAAATTAAAAACAAAAATACTTATTTTACCAATCTGAATTCTAAACTAATTCTGACATATGCTCAATTAATCAGTTATATCTCCTTTACGTGGACTCCAATTGAGGTGATGTCAAAACTTATAAAAATATAAGACAATTATCTACAACTTTTATGTTTATCATTTTTTTAAATTCCTTATGGATTGTTTCAAGAAAATTAAAGATAAAAATGATTATTTTTACTATCCTAGATTCTGACATATGCTCGATTAATTAGCCATATCTTACTCATATAACTCTAAATTAAATAATTTCAGAGCCTATAGATCTGTGAGACATATATCTACAATTCATATGTTGACCATTTCTTTAAAATCCTTGCCAAATTTTTTCAAAATTTCAAAAACAGACAAATTATTCCGAAATTCAGTTTAGACTAACTTCTCCCTTGTTTTTCTTTTATGTAATTCCATGCACCCATATGCATGTCCATACAACCAAAATATAATTCTATATAAATATCCAGACCACATGTCATTCAAAATCACATTTAAATAAATCTAAAAGCATATATATAATTTTGTACAAAATTTATTAAAAGATGTTAAACCTACCTCAAACAAATCCTTAAATTTGATGCTTGCTTTCCCTTTCCTCTTCTTTCTCCTTCTTCTTCTCTTTCTCTTCTTCTTCTTTCTCTTCCTTTTCCTCCTCTTTCTTTTTCTTCTCCTTTTTTTTCTTTGCTTTCTCTTCCTTACCGACACTTCTTTCTCTCCCTTATAATTATCACTCATTTTTCCTCACCTACCTCCCTTATAATAATTAAAAAAATTCCTACCTACCACCTAATATTTACAACTTTGACATATTCCATTATTTACAAAACTGTCATATTAAAGAATTTACATAAATGTAATCTTAAGAAATTTACATAAATGCCATCTCAAAAAATTTACATAAATGTCATTTCAATTAAATTACATAAATGTCATTTTAACCATCTTAAGATCTTGTTTGATTGGAGTAAAATTGTAAAATAATTTAATCATCCCTTGAGATCCAATATACTTTCTCCTCTTTGAAAGAAATAAATTTCAATCAGTAACATAAGGAAAAATCGGGGATGTTACAGTTCTCCCCCTAAAAAGAATTTTGTCCTCAAAATTCAAGGTATACCTATCTTCAAACAGTTGTAGTTATTTCTGTCTCATGTCATCTTCCCTTTTCCATGTGGCTTCTTCCATTGTTAAACTCTTCCAACTTACCTTCACCAATGGAATGATTTTATTTCTCAACTATTTCACGTCTTTATCCAGAATTACTATCGGTATTGGTCGGTAGGTTAGATTTTTGTCTACAGCTATTATTTCTTCTTGAATTATGTGCAACAGATCTGGCAGATACTTCCAAAGTTGAGAAACATAAAACACATCATGCAGATTTGACAAATGCGGAGGAAGTGCAATCTGATACGCCGATAACCCTATCCTTTTTAGAATTTGATAAGGTCTTAAATATCTCGGACTCAATTTCTTAATTTTTATTGCTCGGCCAATTTCGATAGTAGGAAAAATTTTCAAGAACACATGCTCACCTTCTTGGAATTGTATCGGTCTCCTTCTCCTATTGAAATAACTCTTTTGTTGACTCTAAACTATTCGCATTTTATCTCGAATTATCTGTATTTACTCAGAAGTATGTTACACTAACTCGAGCCCCAATAACCTTTTCTCCCCCACTTCATTCTAACATAATGGCAATTTACATCTTCTACTATACAAAGCTTCATAAGGTGCAATTCCAATACTGAAATGATAACTATAATTATATGCAAACTCAGCCAGTGACAGATATCCATCCCATCTTTTTCCTTGCTCTAGCACGCATGCCCTTAGCATATCCTCTAAAGTTTGTATAGTTCTCTTCATTTGACCGTCTATTTGAGGATGATATGCAATACTAAAATACAAACGAATACCAAAAGCTTCTTGTAGCGCTCTCCAAAATCTTGAAGTAAATTAAGGATCTCGATCTAAAATGATACTATTAGGAATTCCATGCAACCGTACAATTTCCTTCATATACAACTAGGCCAACTTATTCAATGAGTAGTTTTTCTTAATGGGTAGAAAGTGCACAGATTTCATCAGTCTATCAACTATTACCCATATCGCATCATGACCTGTCTGAGACTTAGGTAATCCGATAATAAAATCCATAGATATACTATCCCACTTCCACTCAGGGATTTCTAAAGGTTGTAACATCCCAGAAGATTTTTGATGTTCTATCTTCACCTTTTGACAAACCAAACACTTAGACATATATTCAGCAATGTTTCTCTTCATTTCTGACTACCAATATAATCTTTTCAAATCTTGATACATTTTTGTAGATCCTGGATGGATTGTATATTTACTTTGATGAGTTTCTGCCCTGGTACATAATAATTCTATCTTCTGACATTGCAAAATTAGGCTGATCTCTTCGATCTTATAAAAATTGATCATGTATCTGTGCTTTCTTAATCTGAGTCTTCAAGTCACTTTCAATTCTTAATTCACTAATAACCAAACTTTCAGGGACAGTCATAACTGATAATTTCAAATTTCTGAATTTTTCAATTAGCTCTATTTCTTTTATCAGTATTTGACTTATATGCAACGAATTTCGGTTCAACGCATTTATCTTCCCTGGGTGATACTTTAATTCAAATTTGTAATTATTAATGAATTCCATCCACTTTCTTTGCCTCATATTCAATTCTTTTTTGTCAAAGAGATACTTTAAACTCTTGTGGTCACTATATATTTTAAATACAGCTCCATACAAATAGTGTCTCCACATCTTCAGGAAAAAAACTATTGTAGCCAACTTTAAATCATGAGTATGACAGTTCTCCTTATGCAGTCTCAATTGTCGAGACGCATAAGCAACTACTCTATTTTCTTGCATCAAAACACAACCTAAACCTTTCTTGGAAGCATTCGTATAGACTACAAAGCATCTAGAAGGGTTAGGAACAACTAGAACAGGTGGAGAAGTCAATTTAACTTTAAGCTCCTGAAAACTATCCTCTCATTCTTCGGTCTAATTAAAGAGACTTCTTTTTCTGGTCAATTGAGTCAAAGGCAAAGCTATTTGAGAGAATCCCTGTATAAACTGTTGTTATTTTTATTAAAACTCGTAAGCGCACAAATATATTGGAGTATAAATTTAGTGGTATGCTAGGTCGATCCCACGAAGATTGCCAATTGAGAAAATTTAATTCAGATCCAAAATAAATATTTCTAACTTAGTTGCTAGAATATTTGTTTTGTGAGAAGAGTACTGAACAAATTGTAAATAATTAAAATACTAAAATTAAATATGAATGTATTCAAAGTAAGAAACATGCTAAGGTTAGGGGATCCACTCTTGGTACATCAAATAATAATAAATTTTAACTCTTTTATTACTCAAATGGAATCTTCGCGTAAATGAGGTTCCATTCGGAAGATATGTTACATTAAACACGCTTTGATTTATAGATGAAGTGTATTTACCTTCTTTTATTGTATTAATAATAGTAAATAACTTTTGTAAAATGGATTTAAGTATACATCGTGCCAATCATCATATTGTTTACAATAAATTGAGAATGATTCAAGTATTTATTGTGCCAAAGATTGTCTACAATGTATCAAGATTTGCACTTTACAAAATTTAAAATAAAAATATACAAACAAAGTCAATAATAATAATATAAAGTAGGCGGTAAAACCAGTCATTGAGAAAAGAAATAACAAGAGAATAAATACAAAAAGTGCAGAAAATAAATAACAGAGGGGCAATAAAGCCATCCTCTAAGAAAGTAAATAACAAGAAAGTAAATAATAAAAGTGCAAAAAATAAATAACAGAGGGACAACAAAGCCATCCTCTAAAAAAGTAAATAACAAGAAAGTAAATAAAAAGTGCAGAAAATAAATAACAGAAAGGCGACATAGCCGTCTTCTCAGAAGAAAAAAAAATAATAACAGAAAAAATAAATAACAGATGGGCAACAAAGCCATCTTCTAAGAAAGTAAATAATAGAAAGGTAAAAAATAAATAATAGAGGGGTAACAAAACCATCTTCTACGAAAGTAAATAACAAGAAAATAAATAAGATAAATACAACATCAAGTATAAACATTAAAATTAAGAGTTAGATAAATTATTATTTTTATACCAAGAGTTTCACCTTTTGACCTTAGTATTAGAAGATTAGTTCTCCATAATCAAGATAAGAAAACAAAATGAAAGATGAAAAAGCATGATAAAACTTATGAAAGAAAGTAAAGATACAAAATGTATAAAGAGAGAAAAAGATTACAAACACTTAGAACTTCAACAAAGATTTTCCAAGCTCACTCTTCAGCCTTTCTCCCCCCCTTTAACTCACAAGATGTCTCTATTTATAGATAAAACAAGGGAAGTAGGTGACAAAAATGGTGGGTAGTAAATTGCATTAAAGTTGACAAGTAGTGTTGCATTATGTGCCCCGAAATTTATCATGATATATCACCTTGATAATCACCGAATCTGTTGATATAATCAACATAAAAGTTGTAGATATTTTTATTATATTTCCATCCATATAAGGTAAAGAAAAATTGGCCACGTATTTTGTGATTTATGGCCAAAACACTATAGCAAGGTCAGGCTGGAATGTAACAGTAAACATGTTCAGTTCTAACCCAATTTTGGCCCTTTTAGTGTCCGAATTTGCTGACCATTTGAACATAAAAGTTGTAGAAAAGTATATCTTCTATTCTCCTACAAAATTTAGTATCCATTAAATATGTATTTTCTGAAATATGGCCCAAATAATATAGTAAGGTTGGACTGGACTGCAACAGTAAACATGTTATATTCTAGCCCAATTTCGGCCCTTTGGATATCTGAATTTGCTGATAACATAAACATAAAAGTTGTATAAAATTATGTCATATATTTATCTACGAAATTTCGTACATAATATATACGTATTTTTTGAGACACAGCCAAAATACTATAGTAAGATCAAGTTGAAAAGCAAGCAGCAAACAAACTTTTAACATTGAGTGTTTTGCCTTGAATCTTTATGTTTCGATTCTTTTAGAAATGTGGTTATAAATCAAGATTGAATTGATGCATATATCCATTAGGATGCGTCTCAAAAGACAAAAAGATAATGCTCCTTACTCAGCCATCCTTAATGAATTTATTTTGTCTGTTTGATTTATAGACATCATTTTTAAAGAATCACAATTTAGCTTTGATTCCTCCAATTGAGTCAATTTCCTATTCTTCTCTTTATCTATAAAAATAAACAAAACTAAAGACAAATAAGGGAGATAAATACTTAATTAAGGTAAAAAGTTAAGATAAAAATATTTAATTTATAAGTACAAAACTCATTCATCAAATACTCCCAAACTTAATCTTTTGCTTGTCCTCAAGCAAAACACACAAACATCAAAATTCAAAAGATGAGTGAGTGATGAGTTATTTTTGGCTTACTAAGCATTTTTCAAGGATTTAAAATGTGCAACCAAGGAAAATATCAGAATTCCAAAGTTATGTAAAACTTTAATTCAAATGCAACATATAGTTTACTATTGAATCCCAAGTGTGTGTGTAATAATCTTATGACATTGGACTTTTTGCATTCAAATAAATTTACATAATCAAAATTTTAAAACAGATCTCCAGAGTTTTACATTTGAGACTTCATAAGCTTATTTTTCATGTCACTCTCCACTAATGTAGATTAATCATAAAATTTAAAATCATTAGGATTTTCATTAGGCTTGTAATGAATGGCATAGGTTAAAGGTGGATAAAAAGATTTGATATTATCATGTGAATTCTATCTGCAACCTTATCCTCATCCTTATGTTATATGCTCATAATACTCTCTCTCTCTCTCTCTTTTTAAAAAAAGTACCCCCAAACTTATTTCTTTGGGAGGTTCTATTTTTTTTTTTAACTTCTTCCATTCACCCATGAACCGTAGCTTTTCAAATAATCATTCTTGTGAGTGAAAGGTAAAAGTTAGAAATATTTTTATTCAAAAGTTAGATAATAATATAGATGTACAAGAAAGGATAAAAATAGGCTCAAAATGGGTTACTAGGGATGGCATAATGTGTAGGTTGGTTTGAAAGGCTCAAACGATTCCAACAATGCCTAATTCATTTCTTAAATAGAGAGTAGTCTAGAATTTCGTTTCAAGTGATAATCAAATAAGTTCTAGAGTTTTATGAGATCACTTAACATATTTGAATCACATAAATCTTTTCTGAATAAACAATCAATCAAATGTAAAAGATTAAGTGCTCAAGATTTTAGGATTCTCAAGTAAAATATAGGTTACAATTGAGTTCAGGTTCACACATAACACTCAAAACTCATCTATTTTCCTAAGGTTACAAATACTTTAAATTATTTTCATCATTGGTGCTAGTTTTGCTTATTCCCAAAACATCACTCAGGTTTTTTTTTTAAATCTAGGTGCTGGAACCTATACAGAGATAGGAGGCTAGACACCCACGTCCTTTTTTTGTGAAGAAAGAAGGACAAGCACATAACAAACAACAAAATTTGAAAGAAATATTACCTGGAAGGAAATCTAGGAAAAGATGAACCTGCAGTAAACTAACCAGAAAATAAAAATTTATTCAATCAAATAAAAGGTGTTACAGATGAAGATCCAAATCCAATTTGCGCTTTCTGCGGTTGTCTGCTGTTCAATCTATTTGAGCTGTAGCTTGATCAGGAATATGAACATATGCTTGTAATGCATCAATCAACTCATCAGGATTTGAAGCCGAGATGAGAATTCATCGTGCTGAGTGTGAGATAAACTTTTGTTCTACAGCTTGATCAAGAAAAGACAGTAAACCATCAAAGAAATTGTTAACATTCAACAGACCTATGGGTTTATAGTGGAGATTCAACTGTGCCCAGGAAACTATTTGAAAAATTTCCTCCAAAGTACCAAAACCACCTGGTAAGGCAATGAAAGTATCAGCGTTGCTCATCATTCTAGCAATGTGTTCATGCATGGAGGCTACCTTAAATTCTTCCCCAATTGTTTTTCCAATGATGTTTGATACAGCTAGAGCTGTAGGAATAATACCAAGAACTTCGCATCCTCCTACATGTGCAGCTATAGACACACACCCCATTAACCCACGACTACCTCCACCATAGACTAAATGAATTTTTCTCCTGACTAGTACAATACCCAAATTTTGTGCTGCTTTAACATACTCGCCATCTTTTCCAAGACTGGAACCACAAAAGGCACAAATATTTCGAAATTGAAAAAATGTGATTCCTTCCATACCTACAATCACCTTAACTTTGAGTATGAAGATTAAGATAATAATATGTGCATTTATAGAACTCAGATAAAGGCATACTTAGAGCAGCTATGCGAATAAGACAGTGGCATAACTACAATAGCCATGTGAGTAGGCCGATGGATGACAGCTAAATTAAAGATGAAAATTTCAAAAATAACGGTACACATGCATATGTACAATAGTTGTGATTGTGGCTCACATCTTCCTTTGGTTTTACGTCCAGTAACGGCTTAAACGCCTTCTAAGGGTCGAGGATATGCTTCCCATCCAATTTTCTTATAAATTGGCAAACAGGGTCTTTTAATGTCAGATTCTCAAGACTGTATCGTTTTTGTTCTTTTTTAAAATAGGGCCATAAACCAACAATCCTGATATGTACAGATCCACTAGGATGCGTCTCAAGAGATGTTGGATGAAACTCATCATCCAATGACTCCTTACTCAAGCCATCCTTAATGAATTTTATTTTATCTTCTCGATTTACATGAACACATCCCAAAGAACGGCAACGTGTGTTGCAAGTTTCACGTCCACATTTATGGCATACACCCATTCTTTTAGCTCTACGCTTTTTAGCAAAACTGTTTTTTCCTAAACCAGGCATATAAGAGATGTAACCATTTGCAGACTCACCTGCTAATCGTACCTTAGCTTCAATTAGCCAACAAATATTAGCAGGTATTTCCATTATCATCATCAACCTTAATCTTTCAACCCGTGCTTTATATATTTTCAACAATGCATTGGGTGGCAGAGAAGAAAAATGATTTTTCAAGTTTGCAAGTATGTCTTCCATTCTCAATTCAATTTTTTTTTAAGAAAGATCAAAAGCAACAAAACCAAGAAAACAATAGCAATTCAAAAGAAAATATTAATGAGGGAATAAATTAATGCAAACTAATAAAAATAAATCTTACCTAAATAGCGTGCATAGCAATTAAATGAAGCAAATCAATCCCGGTAGACATGATCACGCAGAAGTGTTTCCTCTATCTCTGAGTTGCGTAATTCCAAAAATTATTTCAATCTTTGGCCATTGGCTTTAAATACATCACCATTTTTGGGATTTTCAATATCTACTACACCATGTGGATAAACAGTACGAACAATGAATGGTCCTGACCACCGAGAACGTAATTTTCCTGGAAATAAATGCAAACGAGAGTTATATAGAAGAATTTTTTGACCTACATTAAATGATTTTCTTAAAATATTTTTATCATGAAAAATTTTCATTCAATCCTTGTACAATTTTGCATTCTCATATGTATCATTCCTTATTTCTTCCAGTTCATTGAGTTGAAGCTTCCTGTGGGAACCTGCTTTGTCAAGAGCAAAGTTAAAATGTTTGATGGCCCAATAAACTTTATGTTCTAACTCAACAGGTAAATGACAGGTCTTTCCATACACAAGTCGGTAAGGAGACATTCCAATAGGGGTTTTAAAAGCAGTACGATAAGTAGGGGTGTTCAAATGTTCGGTTCGGTTCGGTTTTGGACCTCAACCAAACCGAACCGACCATAAAAAAAAAAAAAATTTGGACCCATTCGGTTCGGTTGGGGTCCAACCAACCGAACCGAACCGAACCGCCAAAAGGCGGTTCGGTTTGGTTCGGTTGGTTCGGTTCTTTTAAAAAAAAAAAAAAAAATTTTTTTGCCAAATTTTTTTAATTTTTGGCCCATTTAAATTTTTTTGGGCCTAATTTTTTTTTTTTTGGGCTTATTTCGAATTCTTTGGGCCCATTTCAAAAAATTTTAAAAAAATTATGTAAAATATTTTTAAAATATAATAAAAAATAAATTTAATAATATAAATTAAATATATTAAAAATAATTTGGTTCGGTTCGGTTTGGTTCGGTTGGACCGTCCCAACCGAACCAAACCGAACCGAACCGGTCGGTTTTTCAAAAAAAAAAACCGAACTAAACCGATTTTAATCGGTTTGGTTCGGTTTTTGGTCGGTTCGGTTCGGTTTTTTCGGTTAGTTCGGTCCGGTTCGGTTTTTGTTCACCCCTAACGATAAGCCCATAAAGCATCAGAAAGTTTCAAAGACCAATCTTTTCTACTTGAGTTAATCATTTTTTCCAAAATATTTTTAATTTCCCTATTTGAAATTTCAACTTGACCACTAGTCTGAGGGTGGTATGGGGTAGCAACTTTGTGTGTAATGCCATATTTTCTCATTAACTGCTCAAAATGCTTATTACAAAAATGTTTTCCCCCATCACTAATGATAGCCCGTGGTGTGCCAAACCTTGAAAAGATGTTTTCTTTCAAGAATTTTACCACAATATTGTGATCATTTGTTTTACATGCAAGAGCCTCTACCCATTTTGACACATAATCCACAGCAACAAATATGTATAAATTATCGAAATAATTAGGAAAAGGACCCATGAAATCAACTCCCCAGACATCAAATATCTCAATAATAAGAATGGGAGTTAAAGGCATCATATTCCTTCATGAAATACTACCCAATTTTTGACAACGCTCACAAGAACTACAATACAAATGGGTATCTTTGAACAATGATGGCCAGTAAAAGCCATATTGCAAGACTTTTGCAGCAGTTTTTTTAGCACTAAAATGACCTCCACAAGCATGATCATGACAAAAAGAAATAACACTATATTGCTCACTCTCAAGAACACATCTCCGAATGATTTGATCAGGACAATACTTAAACAAGTATAGATCTTTCCAAAAGAATTTCTTTACTTTTGCTAAAAAATTTACTCGATCTTGCTTACTCCAATGTGTAGGTATTTGACCTGTGGCAAGATAATTAGTAATGTCAATAAACCAGGGTAACTGAGAAATAGACATGAGTTGCTCATCTGAAAATGAGTCTCCGATAAGCAATTTATTGTCACCCGATTCAACTATCAGCCTAGACAAGTGATCAGCCACAACATTTTCAGATCCTTTCTTATCCCGAATTTCTAAATCAAATTCTTGCAACAACAGTATCCATCTTATCAAACGCATTTTAGCATCTTTCTTAGAAAAAAGATACTTAAGTGCAGCATGATCTGAAAAAACTATAATTTTAGATCCTAATAAATAAGATCTAAATTTGTCTAATGCAAATACCACAGCTAGTAACTCTTTTTCTGTTGTAGAATAATTCAATTGTGCATCATTAAGAGTTTTACTAGCATAGTATATCACATAAGAAAACTTTTCTAGACGTTGACCCAAAACAGCTCCAATTGCATAATCAGAGGCATCACACATGATTTCAAATGGAAAATTCCAATTGGGTGGTCTAATGATGGGTGCAGAAGTAAGAAGGGATTTGAGCTTCTCAAAAACTTGAAAGCATTTTTCATCAAATATAAAAGGTGCATCTTTGATAAGCAAATTACACAATGGTTTGGAGATTTTACTAAAATCTTTGATGAATCTGCAATAAAACTCTGCATGCCCTAAAAAAGAACATACCTCTTTCACTGTCCGAGAAGGTGGAAGATTGAAAATTAATTCAATTTTGGCATTATCTACCTCAATCCCCTGATTTGACACAATATGTCCCAAAACAATTCCTTTTTTAACCATGAAATGACATTTTTCCCAATTCAAAACAAGGTTCTTTTCCTTACACCTAATTAAGACCAATCTTAAATGGTGTAAACATTCCTCAAAACTAGACTCATGCATAGAAAAATCATCCATGAATACTTCTAGAAATCGCTCTACCATGTCAGAAAATATGTTTATCATGCAACGCTGAAATGTAGTAGGTGCATTGCACAATTCAAATGGCATTCGACGATAGGCAAAAGTTTCGAAAGGACAAGTGAATATAGTTTTCTCTTGATCCTCGGGTGCAATGGGAATTTGGTTGTAACCTGAATATCCATTAAGAAAACAATAATATGCATGTCTAGCCAACCTTTCTAGCATCTGATCTATAAAAGGAAGTGGAAAATGATATTTTCTTATTACAACATTCAACTTGCGATAGTCAATACAAACACGCCACCCAGTTTGTACTCTAGTGGAAATTAATTCATTATCCTCATTTTGACTACAGTAATGCCAGACTTCTTAGGAACTACCTGAACAGGACTGACCCATGCACTATCAGAAATCGGGTAAATGACACCCACGTCAAGAAGTTTAATCACTTCAGCTCTGACAACTTCTTTCATGTTTGGATTTAAACGTCTTTGTGGCTCTCTTGAGGTTTTGGCATTGTCCTCCAAATGTATCATGTGCATACAAATTGATGGACTAATACCTTTAATGTCTGCTATTGTCCACCCTATGGCTTCCCTATGCTCACTGAGGATTTTTATGAGTTCAACTTCATGTTCTCTATCTAGGTCTGATGCAATGATAACAGGTAAGGTCTCAGCAGGTCCTAGAAACACATATTTTAGAGAATCTGGCAAAGGTTTTAACTCTACCTGGGGCAGTTTCTCTATGGATGGTAATAGGACAGACCCAGAAGATGTAATTGTCTTTGTTTTAACTTTCCATTCATTGGTATCCATCAATGGAGTAGTCTCTAACAGGAAATTTATTTCATTGATCAAACAGTCCTCATCTATGTCCATGTTTAAGTAAGCCAAACATTTTTCTAAAGGGTCATCATCAAAAGAACTTAAAAATGAATCATCAGCTATACTCTCAATTATGTTGAATTCACATAAATCACCAGCATCCACAGGTTGACGAGAGACATTAAAAATATTAAGTTCCACAGCCATATTTCCAAAAGATAGATTCAAAATTCTATTTCGACAATTAATGATCGCATTGGATGTTGCAAGAAATAGTCTACCCAAAATGACTGGAATTTGTGTCTCTATATTCTCAACAAGTTCAGTGTCAAGAACAATGAAATCTACTGAAAAGTAAAATTTATCAACCTTAATGAGCACATCTTCTATGACACCTCTAGGAATTTTTGTGGACCTATCAGCTAACTGAAGGGTTACTGGTGTAGGTTTTAACTTTCCTAACCCAAGTTTTGCATACACAGAATACGGCAACAGATTCACACTTACTCCTAGATCAAGTAAGGCTCGGTTAATCACATGGTCACCTATAACACAAGAAACTGTAGGACAATCGGGATCTTTGCACTTGACAGGAGTTCTTTGTTGAATTATGGAGCTCACTTGTTCAGTCAAAAATTCCTTTTTTGGAACATTAGTTTTCCTTTTCATCGTGCAAAGATCTTTCAAAAATTTTGAGTAAGCTGGTACTTGTTTGATAGCATCAAGAAAAGGGATGTTAATGCTTATTTGCTTAAACACCTCTAAAATGTCACTATATTGAGTACCTTTCTTATTTATCTCAAGTCTTTGTGGGAATGGAGCTTTAGGGGCACAAGGAATATGTTCACTTTTATTCTCACTTGAGTCATTAATTTGTGGTTCATGCTAACTCTGTTCTTTAGTTCCAAGCATGTGAACTTGATTATCAATCACTTTTCCAAATCTAAGGGCCGTTACAGATTTTACTTCTTCATTAAGATTTGTTGATGATTCTACTTCAAATTGACCCTTAGGATTAGAAATAGGCTGACTGAGGAATTTTCCTTTCTCTCTCTCTCTCCTACAGAATTGGCTATTTGACCCAATTGTGTTTCAAGCTTTGAAATAGATTGAGTGTGGGATTGTAAATCTTGTTGAGTTGATTGCATGAATTATTGTAAAGTATCTTCTAAAGAAGGTCTTCTTTGTTGTGATACTCCAAAAGGAGGAGCATATTGAGGAACTGAAGGATATGAGTTAGGAGGGGAAAATTGTTGTCCACCTTGATTCATTGAAGGTTGATTTTACCTCAATGAAAATTTGGATGATTCCTCCAATTTGGATTATATGTAGGTGCAAACGGGCTGTCTGATGATTTTCCATGAAATTGAAGAGAATTGACTTGCTCAGAGAATGCATCTTGGTAAGCTGGTATGGATGGACAAAATTGTGTAATGTGAGATGTATTAGAACATAAGGTACATGCCTCTATCCTAGTATTGGTAGAAGAGTTCAGAGTGTGGCTTAAAGTTAAAACTTCAACCTTTCTAGTCAGGCTAGCTAAGGCAATTCTCACATCTGTGTCATCACTCACCTCATAAATTCCTCCCTTGTTGTGTGTTTGAGACTTCTTATCCCTGGAATCTATGCAGTTCCAATGTTGAGAATTTTCAGATAAAGATCCTAAGGATTCCCAAGCTTCTCCCTCATTCAATTATAAAAATCTCCCACCATGCATGCTTTGGATCATTTGACGGTTTGATGAAGTTAACCCATCATAGAAATATTTTACCAATCTCCAAATTTCAAAACCATGATGAGGACATTTCAAAAGAAGATCATTAAATCTTTCTCAACATTTGAAAAATTATTCACCCTCCTCTTTTTGACAAAAATCAGAAATTTCTCTCCTAAAGGCATCAGTTTTAGACATGGGAAATTTTTTTGCCAGAAACTTATTTACCAATTGATTCCAACTAGTAATAGTTCCTGTAGGAAGGGAGTTCAACCAGGCTTTAACTTTATCTTTTAATGAGAATGGAAACATTCTAAACCTAATTGACTCATCATTGAAATTTTGAAAGTGAAATGTTGAACAAATTTCAAGAAATTCCTTCACATGCATGTATGAATCTTCTCTTTCCAAACTATAAAATGATGGTAAAAGTTGAAATATGGCTGGTTTGAGTTCAAAGTGAGTTGCAGTAGTTTGTGGCAAAACTATGCAAGATGGAGTATTGGCTATGACAGGTGAGAAGTACTCCATAAGAGTTTTCTCATGCACAACTTATTCTTCCATTTTTGATGATGTCTCAACAAAGTCTAATGTTCCAATTTTTAAATCAAAGGGTGATCCTAAACTTTTCCTAACCAAACGCTGATCTTTATCACGTTTCCAAACACACATAAACTAAAAGAAAAATTATAAACAAATATTTCTAATAGCATATAATACAATTACAAAAGAGGATAATTTTACAACTTAGTAACATATATATACAATGTTAACTACAAGTAACAAAATGCAAATACAACAAAAACAATCACAAAATTTTGCAACAAAGAATTTTTTTTTTTCGCAAAGAAAATTTTCTATACAAAAAATAAAATTCTAAATAATAACTAGTGGAAGAATTTTACTTACCTGGATCTAATAAGCTTTTTCGTCGGAATCCCCGGCAACGGCACCAAAAACTTGTTATTTTTATTAAAACTCGCAAGCGTACGAATCTGTTGGAGTATAGATTTAGTGGTATGCAATGTCGATCCCACAAGGATTCTCAATTGAGAAAATTTAATTCAGATCCAAAATAAATATTTCTAACCTAGTTGTCAGAATGTTTGTTTTTTGAGAAGAGTACTGAACAGAGTTTGTAAAGAACTAAAATACTAAAATTAAATATGAATGTATTCAAAGTAAGAAACATGCTAAGGTTAGGGGATCCACTCTTGGTACATCAAATAATAATAAATTTTAACTCTTTTATTATTCAAATGGAATCTTCGTGTGAATGAGGTTCCATTCGGAAGATATGTTACATTAAACACGCTTTGGTTTATAGATGAAGTGTATTTACCTTCTTTTATTGTATTAATAATAGTAAATAACTTTTGTAAAATAGATTCAAGTATACATCGTGCCAATCATCATATTGTCTACAATAAATCGAGAATCATTCAAGTATTTATTGTGCCAAAGATTGTTTACAATGTATCAAGATTTGCACTTTATAAATTTAAAATAAAAATATACAAATAAATATCATCTATGTATCAAGACCTGAAGTACTAATCGGACATACTGGTTGTGTTCTTCCTTACTTTTAGAGTAGATTAAAATATCATCTATGAACACTACTATAAATTAATCCAAGTAGGGTCTAAAAATGCGATTCATATAGTCCATAAAGATTGCAGGTGCATTTGTGACCCCAAAAGGCACGACTAAAAACTCGTAGTGTCCATACCGAGTTCTAAAAGCTATTTTTGGAATGTCTTCTTCTTTAACTCTGATCTGATGATATCCTGACCTCAAATCCATCTTATAGAAAATAGTAGCTCCCTTTAATTGATCTAATAGATCATCTATTCTAGGCAACGGATATTTATTCTTAATAGTCGCCTTATTTAATTGCATGTAATCAATACACAATCTCAAACTGTCATCTTTCTTCTTTACAAACAATACAGGCGCTCCCCAAGGTGATACGCTAGGTCTGATAAAATTTCTTTCTAACAGCTCTTTGATCTGCTTCTTAAACTCTTGCAGTTTCACATGAGACATTCTATAGGGAGTGATAGAAATAGGCCTCGCCTCTGGTGCTAGATTGATGGAAAATTCCACTTCTCTCTTCGGTGGAGGTTGAGAAATCTCAGAGGAAAAAACCTCTGGAAATTCAGGGACTACTGGAATTTTAAGCAGTTCCCGTTTTATACTCGAGTTGATGGTATACAAGAAAACACATCTCAGATCTGCATCCCTCATCTCCTTATAGAGTCGATGAGCACTAATAATGCTATAATTTTGGTCCTCCGGTGGGTCTGAGAGAAATTTAAAAGTCTCATTGCAACAATCCAATAGGACTCAGTTCTGACTTAACCAATCCATACCCAAGATAACATCTATACCATCTAGAGGTAGACAGATCAGATCCACTACAAAGGATCTGTCATTCAATACAATGGGACAATTTAAACACATTGAGGAGGTAATTATTTTTCCTCCTATAGGTGTCACCATCGCTAACTCGTATGGAAACTCCGCAATAGAGTGTTGTAACTTCTCTACACATTCTAATGCTATGAAAGAATGGCTCACACCAGAATCAAACAATACAATCAAAGGCAGATTGTTGATACAGCATGTACCTTGCATCAAATTAGGAGCTGTCTTTGCTTCAACACCGCTCAAAGTGAAAACTCTTCCTGTCGTTTGTTAAGTTCGTGCAGTACCTTTCTCATTTTCCAATGGACAATGTCATGCCACGTGCCCCTTCTGGCCACATTAGTAGCAAGTAATTGGACCAAAATAATATGGTTTATCCCCAAGGACTTTCTCGCATTTTTCACATTGACCCGTTGCCGGCTTTTTCAGAAAATGTCTAGGTTCCATAAGTGCTAGTTGTTTATCTCTCATGATATTCTTCCCTCTAGTATTTCTATCTATAATTGGGAACTCTCTCTTCCGCTTCCACTGAGTCCGCCTCTCCTTTTCATCCTCTAATGCTTTTAGACTTATCTCCAGCATCTGACATTTATTTACCAACGGGGCATATTCCCGAATCTCTAATGCCACCATAACATTCCTAAGCTCCAGGTTCAGTCTTAATTCAAACTTCACAGCCTTCTAGGCTTCATCTGGATTATTCTTCAGAGTACTTAAGAAATTACACAATTCTTCAAACTTGGTAATATAGTGCCCAATGGTCCCATTTCCCTGTCTAAGTTAAAGAAACTCAATCTCTTTCTCAACTCTCATATTACTGAAAAAATATTTGTTCAGAAAAGTCTCTCGGAACAAGTGCATGTAATTTTCCTGTCTTGATGTACTAGTAACTCTCTGACTCCTCTCCACCAGTATTCAGCTTCTTCCTTTAGAATATATGTCCCAAAATTGACCTTCTGCTCATCAGAACAATTTAGAACTTCAAAAATCTTCTCGAGTTCTGTCAGCCATCTCTCAGCAACTATGGGGTCATATGCATCCACAAAAGACGAAGGCCGTGTTCCCATAAATTCAGACCATCCATTACCATTCTCAATTCTATTTCCATTTTGGTTTCCTTCATTTCCCCTAGTTTCGTCATTATTATTAATATTTTGAAGGTGTTGCAGAATATGATTCGTAGCAGCTGCCTGAGCTTGAATAGCTATGGCTATGTTATTTAAGGTAGCATCTGCATTGTCTGACAGATTCTTTCTTGGTGGTGTCATAACTCATTGTATTAGTAAAGAAAAATATTAGTCACTATTGAAGTGATCAAGCTCAACAGTAGTTCAAAATTTTACAGTAGTTATCACACTACACAAGATTATAAATAGGAAATACCAGTACTTTCCTACTGAATTTATTCACTACCTTACACAACGTTTTCACATAACTATTCAACACTCCTCTAAGTCAATCTAGGTGACCACCCACCCCATGGTCACCTAAGATTGACCGCCCTGATACCAACTTTGTAACGTCTAGTTTTTTTTATTTAATTATTATTATTATAGCAACTTTGTAAGATCCAATTTACTTTAATTTTTTTTTCACATTACGCATGTTAAATACGCCATATGTATAAACACAATATATATGTATACATATTTATGAAAAACCTTATACATTTTATAATTATACAATACAACATTTCAAAACACAATATATATGTTTACATATATATTACAAACCTCACATGTTATATTTATACAATACAATATTTCAGTATATAAATAAGAGTCCCTATACAGCACTTCACCCTTGAAATACAAAGGGTGAGAAGGTGGTGCTGACATCGAGATCTCCATCAGTAACGCCATTTCCTGTTGCATCTCATTTTTTTTATCTGAACATAACACCACAATAATAGTGAGAACAAAAGTTTCCAGTAAACTTAACATAAATAAAATATAATGAGAAAAATAGGAGTTATGTTCAGCTGTATAAACTACAGAAAATATTAAGATTTGAAGATAAAATCATCACTTTAGTTGATGCATAATCAACATACTATATATGCACTAAAAGTTCACTCATTTTCTATACGCATAGTGATCGATCGACTACAGTCACAATAAGTGATCAGGGAATGTGAGTTTATCAGCCATTTGCCTCCTCACATTATCTCTATCACCCGGTTGGAGTGGTCCTCCTTTGGCTCACTCAGGCTAATAGGGCATCCCTTACTCGGTAAATCATACAACCCGTCGATATTCATCCATACATATAAATGTGTATATATAAATGCATATTCATCAAATGCAATATATATTTTTCAAGCAACTTGCCATGAGTTTTACGCTTTCCATTTAATCACTTTCATAATATGATGCATCACTTTTATACCAAATGATTGATAATCATTCATCACATACCAATATCCAATATGATTCATTTTAAATCAAATAAAGAAAAATAACAATTTGTGATACTAAAATCATCATTTTAAAAGTATTTTTCTTAAAAACATCATTTTATAAGATTATTTTTAGGTAGAAAACAGTAAAAAATATGATAATCCAACACCCAACACGGCCTGGTCATGTTCAAAATACGGCCATACTTGAAAAATACTTCAAACATACTCAAAAACAGCTCCAAACACGGCCTACCCATGCTAAGGCAACACAGAACATGGCCTGGCCGTGTTCTAGGACCTTTTCTCACTTATTCCACTATATCTCCCTCATACGAACTCCGATTGAGGTAATTTCAAATCCTATAAAAATTTAAGACAATTATATACAACTTTCATGTTTAACATATCTTCAAATTCCTTACAGATTATTTTCTGAAAATTAAAAATAAAAATACTTATTTTACCAATATGAATTTTAAACTAATTCTGACCTCTGCTCAGTTAATCAGTCATATCTCCCTCATATAGACTCAAATTGAGGTAATGTCAAAACCTATAAAAATTTAAGACAACTATCTACAACTTTTATGTTTATTATTTCTTTAAATTCCTTATGGATTATTTCAAGAAAAGTAAAGATAAAAATGATTATTTTTACTATCCTGAATTCTGTCTTCTGCTCAATTAATTATCCATATCTCACTCATATAACTCTAAATTAAATAATTTCAAAGCCTATAGATCTGTGAGACATATATCTACAATTCATATGTTGACCATTTCTTTAAAATTCTTGCCGAATTTTTTCAAAATTCCAAAAACAAACAAATCATTCTGAAATTCATCTTGGACTAACTTCTCTCTTATTTTTCTTTTATGTAATCCTATGCACCCATATGCATATCCATATAATCAAAATATAATTCCATATAAATATCCAGACTACATGTTATTTAAAACCACATCTAAACAAATCTAAAAGCATATATATAATTTTGTACAAAATTTATTAGAAGATGTTAAACCTACCTCAAAAAAATCCTTAAATTTGATGCTTGTTTTCCCTTTCCTCTTCCTTCTCCTTCTTCTTCATCGTTCTCTTCTTCTTCCTCTTCCTTTTCCTCCTCTTTCTTTTTCCTCCTCTTTCTTTTTCTCTCTTTTTTTTTCTTTTCTTTCTCTTCCTTATTGACACTCATTTCTCTCCCTCGTAATTATCACTCATTTTTTCTCACCTACCTCCCTTATAATAATTAAAAAATTTCCTACCTATCACTCAATATTTACAACTTTGCCATCTTTCATTGTTTACAAAACTGTCATCCTAAAATATTTATAAAACTATCATCTTAAAGAATTTACATAAATGCCATCTTAAGAAATTTACATAAATGCCATCTCAATTAAATTACATAAATGCCATTTTAACCATCCTAAGATCTTGTTTGATTAGAGTAAAATTGTAAAATAATTTAATCATCTCTTGAGATCCAATATGCTTTCTCCTCTCTGAAAAAAATAAATTCTAATTAGTAACATATAGAAAAATCGAGGATGTTACACTGACCTAGAAAGTCATAAGAGGTATTATCTGCTCACTGAATTGTCAAACTCACTACACGATATTTACATTTTTTTTTAGATAAGAATATAAAGTTTAATCCTACTACTACGTGATCTACTAGGTGTCACACTTTCTGGTTGAGTTTATGTTGCTTCTAAGGCTTACAATGTTTAAATCATTCTGTATTTATATTCTAAAGTATGTTCTGAACACTACAAGCAGGATCCCTGCCTCTTTTGTTACTTTGATATTTATAAATTTAGTTTGTATATTGTGTATATATGAGAATACCTATATATAATTATTTTTATCTATAAAGGAGTGTATTATACATATTATGGCAAATATATATTTGTAAAGTATGTGTTTCACGTGCCTTAAATTAGGGATGTGATAGTTTAAGGTTTTAAGATTTGACGTTTGGAGTTTAGAGGTTCATAGTTTAGGGTTTAGAGTTTTTTATTTTTATTTTTGGTGTTTGAAATTTTTAGGTTTATGATTTGGGGTTTGGATTTTTGTGGTTTGAAGATTTGAGTTTTGGGTTTTAGGATTTTAGTTTTTGTTGTTTGAAATTTATAGTGTAAGGGTCTTTATATTTGGGGTTTGGACTTTATAATTTTAGTTTTTTTTTGTTTGAGGTTTGGGGCTTTAATTAGGGTCTTGATGTTTGGAGTTTAGATTTATGATTTAGGGGTTTAGGGTTTGAGGTTTGAAATTTGGAGATCTAGGGTCTAAAGTTTAGAGTTTGGGTCTGGGGTTTGCGATTTTTGAGTTTGAAGTTTAAGGCTTTGAATTTAAGATTTTGGAGTTTTAGGTTTGGATTTTTAAAGTTTTGAGCTTTTAGAATTTGAGATTTAGAATTTAGAGATAGTATTGGGGTTTGAAATTTAAAATTTTGAAATTTAGGATTTTGGAGTTTGGACTATTGAGAGTTGAGATTTTAAAGTTTGGGATTTGGGGTTTGGTGTTTGGTGCTAAGGGTTTTGAGGTTTTAGAATTTAAGATTTTAGTATTTTAAACTTTTGAGTTTGAAATTTAAGTTTAAGAATTTAGAGTTTAGAATTTTAAGATTTTAAACTTTTAAGTTTATAGTTTTGGATTTTGAATTTTATAATTTTTTATTTTTGAATTTAGGGTTTATGGTTTTAAAGTTTAGGATTTATAAATTTTTCTTCTTCTTCTTTTCATTTTATTTTTAACTATGGTTTAGAATATAAATGATGATTTTTTAAAAATTAAGAAACTTTAGAAAAATCATTTTTAGTTAAGGGATCAAAATGAAATTAAAAATAAATTATTAAAGCAAATAATAATTTGACCAAACTTGTTAAAATAAGAGAAAATGTATTTATGTCACTTTAGGCACTATTTATAATATATTCATAAATTAAAGGAGACATTATAATAATTATTAGATTGTGAAAAAATTACAATTGGTAGTATAAATAAGAGTGAGTAAATACATTTTTTCCAAGTATTTTTTATAAGTTGATAAATAACAATTATTGTTCAATTCAAACTGTCTAGTATCACAAGAAATTAGAATTTAGATAGGATGAATAATAATTTTTATGGGTAGAGTTCAAGACTCATCTTCATCTTCATTAAATTCTTGAATTTTCAAACTTATTTACTAGAAAAAGTTTCAAAATAATAATTCTTTTACTCATTTACATAAAATATTTTATATAAAATAAATATAAAAATAAAGAGCCTTGACAAAAATCAATATAATTCAAAAAGATTAAAGTCACTTAATTTTAAATTACATTATTCTCAACAAATCTCACTAATAATGAATGATTAAAGGTTGAGAGTTGAGTTTGAAAATGATCGAACTAGGAGTGAGAGTGGGATTGAAATTTTTCTTAGGGAGCGTTTGATATAGGTTTTTTTCTTTCTTTTGTCTTTAGAAAACATCATTTTTAAAAATCTTGGGTCTGTTTGATTTTAACTTTTAAAAATTGTTTTCAGTTTTTTTAAAAAATAAAACAAAAAAACCTGTTTGACTTATGTATTTTTTTTATTTGTTTTAAAAACCTGTTTCTAAAATTTTGTTTTAAAAACAAAAAAATAAGAATAATGCAGAGCTGTTTTTGTTCTTAAATCATGAAAAAGGCGGAGAACAACTTCTGAAACAGTGTTCTCATTAATGGCACTTTTGTAATTAAAAGCAATCTTTATTAACAAAAAAAAAGAGTGCTGTGTCAAATAAAAGAGATATTAAAGCCTTCCGCTTTGACTACTCTCCTGGTGGAAAAGCTTCAATGAACAGAGGATTTCTTTAGCGAAAGTTGCAGAGAAAAAAAGAAGGTTGCAGAGAAAGAAAAAAAGAAGGTTGCAGAAAAAAAAAACGAAGGTCAGAAAGGAAGATCTCGTGGAAGGTGGAGGAGGTTTTGTTCCTTCTTTTTCTCATTTTTTATAATTTTTTTTGTAGCTTTTTAATTTTTTTTTTATATGTGTTCTAAATCTCTTCCTCTCTCTCTCTATATGATGAGTTTCTGTCTTTAAACCAAAGGCTTGGGGATAGGTTTTCTACTCTCATATATTTGTTATTCTCAATTTGTAGATTACACTCATTTACATAAAATTACTCAAGAGAATGACAAGATAGAGATATTAGATTATGGTTATATTTTCTAGATTAAGATTAAAAATTTGCTAATCTAAGACTAAATTTTGTTGAAACCATACTGTTAAAATTGTTGTTCCTATAAGTTTATGCTAGCTTTGTGTTTAATATCTCATAAATTTCAAATAAGCGTTGGGCATCTCATGAATTTCAAATAAGCCTTGGGCTGGGCATCTCATGAATTTCAAATAGGCGTTGGGCATAATCTTTTATGTACATTTTAACATGATGATTTTTTTTAGTTAAAAAAAAGTAGCAAATGAGTTTTGGCTTTTTCCATCTATAAAATTCATGTAATGGAGTGTCTTTGTTCTCTTGTGTAATTGTGCTAATTAAAAAAATTTACATATCAAGGGATGTGTGTGTGTTTATATGTGTGTGTGTGTGTGTGTGTGTGTGTGTGCGCGCGCACGCGCGTGCGCGTGTGCGTGTGCGTGTGTGTAATTGCTAATCTAGGACTGATTTTTGTTGAAACCATACTGTTAAAATTGTTATTTCCTATAAGTTTATGCTAGCTTTGTGTTTAATATCTTATGAATTTCAAAAAACAACATTGGGCATAATCTTTCAAGATTTGAACATGATATTTTTTTTAGTTAAAAAAAATAGCAAATGAGTTTTGGCTTTTGCCATCCATAAATTTCATGTAATGGAGTGTCTTGTTCTCTTATGTAATTGCATTGGTTAAACATGTATAAATTTAAGAGTTGGTTGATTTTGTATTTTCATTATGTCTCTAGTATCTACAAATTGGATTTTAATTGATGGAGTTTACATTGCTATGTGAATTAAGCCCATATGAACACATACATACATGTTTCTCAAATGGGAGATTCTTCATTAATCTAGGACTTGATTGCCATGAACTAGGATGATGAGTTCTTCTATAAGGGTTTTGGCCCGAAAAAAAGAAGGAGTGTAAATTGAAAATTGACTCTCCGAACCTAAATTATTATAACATTCACCTAATTTAAATGTTATTTTGGGTTACTTTGAGGGTCCAGATCTTGTCTAAAATTATCTTTGTTGATGCTATTCATCTTCCTCCTCCTTTTTCATTACTGTTCTACACTTCAATTAGTCAACTTCTCTCCTCCCTCAACTCTACCAAGATGTCTCTACGCCCTCTTCTTTGAGTTGTTGTATATCATCATTTTTCTTTTTTGTGTAAAATGTTATAATTGTAATTTTATTGTCTTTTTTTAACTTTTAATTTTTACCAACAAATCAAATATCAAAGCATATTTGAAAGGAATATTTATAGTTGATATTATATTTAAAACACAAGATTTTTGGACCTTACAATGAGGATGCCAACTTGTTAGTTTTTCATTAAGCATTTGTAAATTTAACGTGGAAGACTTAAAAAAATTACTGCTTTTTGGAATGCAATGTTTCTTGTTTTAATTTTTTTTTCTTTGTTAGCCAACTTGTTCTATTTTTATTTGTATTATCTTTTTAATAATCATGTCCATGAGGATTTATTAATTAATGATGTTTTAATATTTGTTCATATAGATGGAAACTAATGAGAGCAAACTTTGGCCTGATTCAATAGTTAAAACTTACATAGACATCATGGTTGAAGAGGTCACGAAAGGCAATATGCATAATGGTGTATTTCGTTCTAAGATATGGGTTTCCATAAAAGATAAACTTAATTCAATGACTAAACGATCTTTCAGTGTAAAACAAATAAAGCAAAAGTTCAATAGATTGCGGTCCAAACATTCCCAGTTCTCTTTACTCTTGTAACACACCGGATTTGGGTGGGATGCAAAAACCAACACTGTTACTGCCGATGAAACAGTTTGGCAAACTTATATTCGGGTATATAGCAACTTGTGAATTTATGGTTTTATTTATAAATTATTTTAAATATGCTTAGTTCACTTTTTTTTATAAATAATTATAGGCACATCCTGATGCTGCTCAATTTCAAAAGAAAGGTTGTGAGCACTATAAATTATTGGGAATCATATTCAACAGAAGTACTGCAACTGGAGTACTTCATCATTCATCTACTCAAGATCCACCAAATACAGATGAAGAAAATGATCTTGAAAGTGAATACCTTAACACTGGTGTTCATGTTCATCTTGATCAGGTGATGTTCAGATGATGTTGCCACACAAACCATTGAGCGTACCACACGTAGTAGAAAGCGCACAATGCAAGTTAAAGAGCGCAAGTCCAAGAAGGAATCTAAAACTTTACAAATGGGAGATGCACTTCTAGCATGGGCTGATTCATCTAAGGCAAGAGTAGAAGTTTCATTTGCTAAGGCTAAAAGGTATAGGACAAAGAGTGCTGAGGCCACTAGTGCTACAGTTATATCTGCTGATTATTCTATTGCTAAGTGTGTGGCTGCTCTTGAAGAGATTGAAGATGTTTCTGATGACATTTATATGAAAGCCTTAGAGAAATTTACCAATCCTGATTGGAGAGAAATGTTCCTTACAATGTCTAGTGATAGAAAGAAAGGATGGCTAGTTAGACTTTAGTGAGTGTTTTTTTTAGCAGTGGCTTGTTCATTGTATGGTATGTTTATCTTAAAGTAATTATAGAAGTATTAGATAATACTTGGGCAAACTTATTTAAATGTTTTGAACAATTTTATATTACAATTAATGTTATGTTGATGACAATATTTGATTAATTTGAGTAATAGATTTGTTGTGAATATTTGATTATATAATTCTTGAATATATTATAGTTGTTATGTATATTTTATTTGTGTGACAGGTTTTCACCACGATGGATGTAAATAATACATCATCAGATAGTGATATATGTAGTTTTGATGAGACGTCATCAGACTCTGAGGATGATGAATTAGCTGAATTATGCATCATTAGCATGGTTTATGATTATGAACATAAATTTCTGAACAAAACCAAGGTTCGAACATCTACATTAACTGGTCATGAGTTTATTACTGAGTTGTTAAATAGATTAGGGACAGCTTGTTTTGAGTTATTGCGAATGAAAAAATCGTGTTTTATTAATTTCTGTAATGAATTGAGGAGGAAAAGTTACTTGGATGATTCACAACTTTTGCCATTGGAAGAAAAAGTTGCTATGTTCCTATTCATTATAGGGCATAATATTCGCCATAGAGTAGTATCAGATCGTTTTCAACATTATACAGAAACAATTTCTCGTTATTTTAAAGAAGTGTTGAGAGCAATATGTCGATTAGGAAAAGAGTTAATCAAACAAGAGTCTACAAAATTGCCTACAAGAATTAAAGCTAACCCAATTTATTATCCATGGTTCAATGTATGTGTTTCTATTAAGAATTTACTCATGCACTTTTTCATTTTTCATTTCATCAATAATTTTTTTTTGTAATTGTTTGTTTATAATAGAATTGTTTAGGTGCAATTGATGGCACACACATAAGTGCATGGGTACCTGCTAAAAAATAAACATCGTGCAGAGGTAGAAAGACAATTGTGACACAAAATGTGATGTGTGTTTGTGATTTTAATATGATGTTCACATATGTCTATTCGGGGTGGGAAGGTAGTGCACATGATGCCAAGATTTTTTTAGATGCACTTACTAATCCAAATGCAGAATTTCCATGACCTACAAATGGTAACTATTATTTTGTTAAAATTCTCGTTTTTCTAAAAATACACAAATTATATTATGTGTTAATGTGTATTCATTGATGTAGGTTCATTTTATCTTGTGGATGCTGGATATCCTTGCACCGGAGGTTTTCTTCCCCCTTATAGAGGTGAAAGATATCATGCACAACAATATAGAGGTCGAGGTAGACAACCAAGAAGTCGTCAAGAGCTATTTAATTATAGGTATTCATCATTAAGAATGACTATTGAGTGTTGCTTTGGAGTATTAAAGAACAGATTTCCTATTTAAAATTAATGCCACCATACATACCTAGTAGGCAGCGACTCATAGTGATGGCTTGTTGTGCTATTCATAATTATATACGCAAGTGAAATTTACGTGATTAATTGTTTGACATATGAGAAGGTCTTGATGATGCAGAAATATAGATTTTAAATGAAAATACAGGCCCGGGGGGAGACAAGCTCTAATAAAGACAACTTATCAAGATTATCTGATCAAGGGGCGGCAGAAATGGCAGCATATCGTGATTATATTTCAAATTGGATGTGGTTAGAATACAACAATTCTACTTGATAATTTATGTATAATAACTTATATAATTATTAATGTCACTTTTCTAACACTTATAATTAGTATGTACAACTATAAATAATGTTGTTATTTATTTTAGAACAATGTATTTAAAAATATTAATGCCATATTAATATTATATTAAATTATGAATTTTTTCATTTTTATTTATTTATTCTTCCTATATTCTTATTAAAAAATTACTATAATTCATTTAAAAAATTAAATTCATCATAAAAATAAAATAAAAAAAATTATTTTATATCAAGCGAGTTTTCTATTTTTTGATTTTTTAAAATTGTTCTCAAAACAATTTTACCAAGCAAGTTTTTTGTTATATGCTATTTAAAAATTATTTTTAAAACAGTTTATCAAACAGATTTTTTTTACTTTTATTTTTCAGAACAATTTTTAAACATAATTTTTAAAAACAATTTTTAAAAATAAAAAAAAAACAAAATCAAACAAACCCCTTATTTTGGGAACAAGATTCTCGAAAATGTTACAATTTATATTTGGTTGACCCTAAATATTTTTAAAAATATTAGATATTCATTTTTAAAATTTTTTTATCTTTTTATTTGATTTAAATGCTACTTTTCTAAGAATTTATGTTATTTTTATAAAAATATCCGTTTAAGTCCAAAAAAAAGTGACAAGATAGAGAAAGAGGAGATGAAAAAAAAGGGATTTAACAATATTTTTTTTATCATAATTATATTATTAATAAATAATATATTTATCTCAAAAAAGTAGAATTCTTAACCTTCTCATGAAAATTTTTTGTGAAAAATTTATCCAAAAATTAATCTTAAAAATTTTAGTTTCTTGAAAATATATTTTTAAAAATTTATACTAAATATGATTTTCTAAATTGAGATTTCTAAAAATCTAAAAAAAAAATCCATATATATATATATAGACACACAATTTTAAAAGTACTCCAAAAAATCTTCATATCTAAACTAATATTCATTTTATAATTTTTACACAGGACAGCTAAAATTTGCGAGTACTCGCATATGCATATTTTGTACATCCCAACATGAATAGAGATTAAGAAAAAAATTCTTATGGTATATATGTGAACATAGATTCTAAGAATTTTTTAAAATAAAATGTAAAAAAAGAAAAACAAAAACAAAAAAGAAATCTTGGAAATTGAATCTTTCATAAGACGACATGAATTGCCTAGCATAAATAATAAATTTACAAAAGGGGAAAGAGAGGAAATCTATGGATTTCATGGAATAGAACTTGCTAAATCCTTCATAAAGCATCCAAACTTCTCTTGTTGGCCAAGAATTCCAAGATATTGGCATGACTCATATTACCAAGTTTTTCGCCACTAATATTTGAGTCCTTACAAATTTGATCTGGGGTTTGTGTCTAAACGTTGTGTCGTTTACATCGCTCACTACAAGGGCCCGTACCAGCACCAGAAAGAAGAACCACTTTTTAGCACAAATGGCCAACAACAACGTGAGAAATGCTTCAAGATTCAAGCTTCAGCATCTCTCCATATATATAAATGGATTCTTTTTTTTTTTTCAATAATTTCAGTACCGAGATCAACGGAATACAATTCTAGAATGGCCCTCACACAATTCTATAGAATGGCCCTCACAGAGCCTTTTGTTTGGTTCAGGTTGATCAAGTTCCATAGGCAAAACACCACCACCTTACACACTAATCGAACTGATCTTTGAAGCTATATCCCATCTTTCTCCCTCTCTACCTCGTTCTGTTCTTCTATCCTTCTTTGTCTTTTTTTATATGTTTTGTTTTGGCTCAAATCACTATTCTCACCACAGATCAACCATGAAACTAAGCTAGCATATTAACGTAAGCTTCAAACATGTACCTCCTCTATCCTCCTAATGGCTTCACCCATGTCAAGTCGATGGTCAGGGTTACTCTCAGAGCAAGCAGCCCCAATTTGTACAAGTTGCAGCATTTGATCAAGGGAGCTTGTGTTGCTTCCTATTTCTGGATCAATCAACTCTGTTTCTCTTCCCTCAGAGATTGCTGTGAGCACCCACTGCACAACATCAGTTCCTCCCTTGCCATTGCTATGATACTGAGAAGGAAACTTGCCTGTGATGATTTCAAGAATGATGATTCCAAGGCAATAAACGTCAGTCTTCTGGGAAACTTTCTGGTATTGTACGTAATCTGGGGATTTGTAGGCAAACAATGACTGCACAACACTGTTTGGGTTGATTAATGGGTGGTAGGCATAGTCATTCAGGAGTGGCTCATAAGTATCACTCAGTAGAACATTGCTGGACTTGAGGTTTCCATGGGGTAGATCGTAGGAAGAGAATTCAGAATGAAGAAAGTTCAACCCTCTTGCAATTCCTTGGACAATCTTCAATCGGGTAGGCCAGTTTAGATCAGCATGGCATATTCCTCTATCACCTGAAACATTTCTTGTTAGAATTTCCACCAAAAGAAAAAGAAATAAAAAGAGGGATCTGGGGGGAAAACCCTATATATTCTTGATTTCTTTAAAGAACACCAAAAAACTGCACATAAGGGCTTGTTTAAGGGTTTTGAAAAGTGTAGAGTAATTATTAATGGAGTTAGGAGCTATGGAATGGAGTAGTAAGAGAGAGAGTTCCCACTTTATTGTTCGAAAGTTTGATTGGAAAAAAAAAACAGAAGGTGGAAACCAATTCTCCGATTGCTTAGAAGTTACAATGTAATTAATGAAAGGAGTACGTGGGAAGTATAAATTTTCAATATTACTATGATAAAAGAAAATGAAATTGAATATAAAGGCTAAAACAGAGCCAAACCCCCAAATTTAAAGAGATGAAGAGTTTGGGTGTGGGGGTGGAGAGGAGGAGTTTGGTACTCATCCTAACCCAACCACTATTTTTTTTAACCATCCATTTTCTTGCCCCCATTCCTCTGTCCCAAACAAGCCTAAATGTTTTTCTTCAAAAAAATCCTGGAAAAATGATCCCAACAAAAAGAGCAAATATTAGACAAGAAAATATTGCTGTCATTAAACTTGTGACTTGAGTTTCAGAGATATTCCAACAAAAAGTGTCATTAGAACTTAATTATGATAATCTACAACCAAATAGGAGACGGTATTGTGAGGAAGACTGAAACCATAATCACTCTGTTCGAATGGTCGCAGCAACGCCTGTTTGATACGTAGTATTCACATAAAAAAAATTAAAAAATTAAAAAAAAGAGATCTTGATTATGATAACTTCATACCGTGCAAGAGATATAACAAGCTGCCTTTGGGGATGTATTCTGAGACAAATAGCTTCTCCTCTTTGCGGAAATGGTAAGCCAAAGGCGTCAATATATTGGGGTGTCTGATCCTCCCAATGCGTCTCATCTCAGCATCAAAAGCATCTCTACTTATCTGATTAATCTCCCTCATCCGCTTCACCACCACCGATAACCCACTCGCCATGGCTGCCTTATATGCCGAACCCAATGGACCATTTCCTAAAACTTCTGCCGCCGCCTTCATCAAATCTGGCAACCCAAAGATACCCTTTTCGTCATTCACCACCACAAGGTCACTGGAGCCATTCTTGGTCGAACCCCTCTTGAAACTTATACGCTTTCTGCTCGATTCCGATGACCTGCTTCGGGTTGAGCTGGCTACGTGCACTTGAACCACCTGATCGATGCTCTCTCTACTGAGCACACTGAAATCGTCATCTCGACGCTTTGACGACGACCTGGCCACTACGCAGCAAAGTAAGACCCCGATAATCACAACAGCGACAATCAAAATGATCTTCAAGACCGAGCCATTTTCCTGTTTATTTTCAAGGGCTGGGGGGTGCTGCTCACATGCCTTATCCAAGGGTTTTCCGCAGAGTCCTTGGTTTCCTTCGAATGCCTTGGGCCCATACCTTGCTACGCTCTCTGGAATTCGACCTTCCAATTTGTTATATGACACGTTCAGCGTTATAAGATCTTGCATAAAAGCAGGGACAGGTCCTGAAAATTCGTTGTCTTCTAAGTGGACTTGTTTCAGAAACTCTGGCTGGACTATGGACTCGGGTATGTTTCCGGAGAATTTGTTCCCATCAAGCCATATTTTCTTCAGCGAGTCTAAGTGGGAGAAGAAATCTTGAGGAATTGACCCAGAAAATTTATTTTCACTCAAGTACAAAGCCTTGAGAGCACCGACTCTATTGAACTCTGGGATTGGACCCGAGAAATTGTTTTTCGCGAAGCTGAGGGTTCGAAGCCCCCGAATCTCCTTGATAGCGTCAATGTCGATCATCCCCGAAAGACCCAAATCCGTGAGGTGCAGACTGGAGATGACGTTGTCGAAGCAAATCACGCCCTTCCACCTTGCAGCACAAGGATATGTATTGGGAAGCCAAGAAGCAAGAGACGGGTCGGAATTGGTGAAGGATTTTTTGAGCTTGAGGAGGGCCTCTGCTTCTGTTATAGACAAAGAAGAAGAAAAGAAAGAAAGTGTGAGCAAGAAGAGAGGTAAGAAAAAGTGTGGTCGAACAGCGGCCATTTCCAATCCGGAAACCTCACACTTTCGGATAGAAATGGACCGCTGCTCGGAGAGATTAAGGTTCCCTGAGGCTTTTGTTTGACTTGCCTTTTTTTGTTTTGTTGGAATTGGGACGAAGCGAGAGAAAGGTGCATCGTCATGTTGGTGTGGGCAAGTGCGTGTCTGGCTATGGAGAGGAAATTGGTGATGGAGCTGCCCAAAATTGCATTAGATTCTAAGAATAGAGAAATTGGGGTGAAGGGGTTTCCTTCAAAATGCTTCCGACAATTCTGAGCAGTCTGTGTTGACCCAGTCAGCTTCATTTCAGGGCTTTTACCATCAATGGTGGCTGGCATGCATGAACAGAACTGGCCTCTCCGCTTTTCCAGACTCATCCTTTCTGAATTTATCTGTCAATCTCAGAACTTGGAAGCTCCACATTTTAATCCCATCCACCCTACACAACAGAGGAGCAAATGTTTTTAAATTGGCTCATTCGAGAAGGTAGTTTTAGTTGATAGAGCTTCAAATCAAGAAAAACGCTCTTACGTTGAAATTTATTAAATTTAGATTTAAATTTTACAATTTTTTTTTTTCAAAATTTAGCAAATGAAATTTTTTAGCAACTTCAGAGAATTTGAATTAAAATTCTCATATTAAATTTTAAAATACTTTTTAATATCAGATTAATATTTTGTTCAAAATTTAACCTTGACTAATCATTTACATAAAAGTCAATCATCATCTGACTTTGAATTTATATTTTAGACAAAATATTATCCAAAAAGTAACATTAAAAACATTTTAAAAATAAATAAAATTAATCCGTAAAATTAAATTAAAAATTATCATAGTAGGAATCAAAATATGGTTTTTCTCTTATCTTTTACAAATTAAGCTAAGTCCTTTAATGTCATACCCCTAATTGTAGAGCACGTGAAACACGTATATCATGAACATATATTTTCTATAAATATGAATATTTCAAATATTTATCAAGAAAACAGATACATATAAATTTTCTCATACAGATACTATATACAAATTAAGTACATATATATCAGAGTACATCAGAAATAAGGATCCTGTCTGTGGCGTTCAGAGCAACTCTAGAGTACAATTATATTACAAATAAAACACTGAGAGCTCAGAAACAATTTAGGCTCACCACATAAGTCGACACCTAGTCGATTAAGAAGTTGCATGACCAAACTCTGAGTCTTTATCTGAAAAATATGCCAACCACATGTAGTGAGTTTTACAACTCAGTTAGCAGATAATACCTCTTATGACCTCTTAGGTCAACATATGGATGTACTCACATAATAAAATTTATTTCATCAAAAATTACATTTTAGAAATACATCCATATGGGACCCGTATTTTCAAATATTTTCTGTTCAAAAATCATAATCAAGCATTTCAAACTGTATGCGGTACTGTATAAATAATATTCAAATCAAGTTCAAAATCATACTCAATACTGTATAATCATTAACCAAATCATGTTATGCATCAAAATATTTCTCATAAAATATTCGGAGAATCCCATATCAGAACCACCATATCAGAGTCTAACCCCTTCCGTACTTTGGTGGTATAGGATTTGCCTAAACTTAGCATCTCGCTGAAGTTTGTCCTACTACCATTCAAGAGAACACGCGAAATGACTCTGAATGAGTTTTTTCTAAGCACAAAGCAAGGGAAGGCAAATAACATCTCATATAATTGGCATCTCGCTCATATATAGGAGGCATTCCGCTCTCCTTCACATATCATCTCCCGTGTGTTGGCCCTCACACGAGGCTAGCACCACCTCCCCTGCTAGCTGAGGCAATCAAGGTGCGCACCAAGGCTAACATCACCTACTGTTAGCAGACAGTGTTTCCAATAGGATTCTTCCACAGAAAATACCATATGCACATATGTCATATAATCCAGTATAAAATTCTCAATATAAAACAGACTTTTCAGTCTCAGTATATTCATCTGTCAAAACTTCTCAATCAGAGGAAACATATAATCATGCCCATATCTGAGGCAAACGTATCACTTTATAAATCAACGTCATATGCATAACATAATTTCTTTGTCATGTAATGCGAAATACATTTAAATATCACATGCTCAATGTGTATCAAAATTCATTTTAAAATTCATACTCTTCTTGAACTAAATATCATATTTCAACCATTTCAGATATTTCAAACCATTTCAAAAATATATAAAAATATAAATAACATGTAATCATACTCATTTATCAATGTAAAGTTCAAGAAGAGTATAAACAAACCATAGGAAGAATTATCTACTTATAGGTAAGGGCTCCAAATTGGACAGCCCTAAAATGTACTTTTCCAATCTCTATTTGATCAAATTGATCTCAAAAACGTATCCGGAGGGTCCAAACAATTAAGATAGCAATTTCGAGAACTAGTCACTATTTACCGCCAGAAAATACTATTCACGACGAACAAAAAGGTTGTTAGATGGCCGAAAATATACCTATCCTAAGGTTTATCTAACTCTTGAATTTATTTACGGTGTCAGAATTTCAATTGGAAGTCTATAAGTAAAAGTTTTAGGATTTACCTTTTTCTGAAATTTTTTACTTCAAATCTACGGCATTCAATGGCTGATTTGAAAAATTGATCGGTCAAAACTATCGTATTTTTCATCCTGAATCCAATAACACTTTCAGTTTTGAGATCGGAAACTAATAGGCACTCTAAATATAGAGAAAAAGTTAAAGGTTACTATTCACTCACTATGCACTCACTATGCATTTCTCTCGATTTTCTTCTGTCTGCCTCCTTCCCCCCGTTTCCTCTTTCCCTTTTATCCTTTTTTTTTGTAATAATAATAATAATAATCAATTAATTAAATAATAGAATTTATTTTATATAAATTCATATAAATTTCGTTTTTCATCCAAAAATATCCTAAAAATTTGTAAAAATTTATATTCTCAATAATCTTTAGTTGAACTCTTAAATCATGATTTTTCTTGATAAAAATTTCAATAAAATATATTACAAAATAAATATATTTATACATACTAAAAGAAAGAATATTTCTAAAAATATGACAAAAATTCATTCGAGGCCAGTTTAATTATTTGAAGCAACACAATAATTATTTTACTTAAAAGTATACTTACTTTTAGCAAAATATAATCATTTTTAAACAAATAAAAATATATTTGCTTATAGCGAAATACTATCATTTAAAAATAGAGATTACGCGCCAAAACTTAAATACTCATATTTTCTTTTTGTAAATCTATGTAAAACTTATTTTCACCGATTCTTATCTCTATTTTCAAAAAAATTTCTTTTATTCCAAATTTTCTTTAATTGAAATTTTCGTTAAATTTTACAGTTATTACATTCTTCCCCCTTAAAGAAATTCGGTCCCCGAATTTCATCACCTTAATTGCAGATAAATCCTAACCTCATTGTTCAAACAAATGCGGATATCTGGCGCGTATATCCTCCTCTCTTTTCCAAGTAACTTCCTCAGAAGAGTATTTTTTCATATCACCTTCATTGTAGGTATTTTTTTTTACCGTAACTTCTTTACTTGTCTGTCCACTATTACTATTGATTGTTCCTTATAGGTTAAATCTTTCTGTAACTGAATCTGTGGACACTGTATAACATGTGTAGGATCCAGTAAATATTTTCGTAACATAGACACATAAAAAATTGGATGGACATTACCCAATTTAGGTGGTAAAGCTAAATGATAAGCCACTGAACTGATCCTATCAAGAATTTCAAATGGTCTTATATACCGAGGGTGTAACTTCTCTTTCTTTTCTAATCTCATTACCTCTTTCATTGGTGAGTTTTTCAAGAATATGTGGTCATCAACTGATAATTTCTAGTGCTCAACATTCATGGTCTTTATAGACTTTTGATCGATGTTGAGTTACTTGTATTTCTTTTCTAATCAATTTTACTTTATACAAAGTACTCAAATCTTTTTTATGCTTCCAATATAGCAACATAAAATTCTAACATTTTCAATTCCACTTTACCAATCCTAACACCGTAAAGGGTTTCATAACAAATGTACACACATAAAATTTCTAATCTTGAACTATCCCAAATTTTACATAAAGGACTTCATCTTAGTATGTCTTAACCCATTAGTACATATACCTAGATCACTTGTACTCTGTTGGAACGTTATTTGAAAATATTCTCTACACACCCACTTTGGTAGGCCAAACTAATTCACTTAAACTCTACTTTCCACATTCCATCATCAAAGAGTTCTAGCACCATTGATTCTCAATTGATTCTTTTCAAATAAACCTTTCGATCTACTTTTAGTAGCTAAAATCACTAATTACATTGTAAGAAATTTAATGTTTACGTACCACCAAAAATTTTCACTATCAACACTTCCAAATAAAAATTATGATCACTAATTCCCTTGTCTCATTTTGCCTATGCTCACATATATCCCACATATCTCAAATCCTCTCTTTAAAACATTTTCTTAATGTTTCCTATTTCCAAACAATTTACCCTATAATCACATACATTTAGTTTCACCCACATAAATTCATATACCATCCAATTCACCAATTTCCAACGAAAAGAATTGACCAATAACTTAAAGTACATAACTTCAACACATAGCATAAAATTTAAATACAAAATATTATTCAACCTCATATTATAATTTTTTCTATTTACTTACATTATTCTCGGACATGATTCTCAGAATATTCTCTATATTTTCACATTAAGAGTTCAAAATTAATTTAAATCCTACTTTTCATATTTTCTTCCTCAAGATCTTCAACACTACTAATTCTTTTGATTACAATCGTCAAAACACCAAAGGCCATCATCCATCCATTACTTACAAACTTTTTATTTCTTTAACCTACTAATCTCTTGGACACCAAAATAACTGAGTTTCAGAGAAAATAAATTAAATTTTCTTGTAATGAGAGAAAAGAACTTTGCATTTAATGCCAAACATTAATGTAGGACAATGCAGCAGAAACTGTGGAATTCATAATAGAGCATGGTGCCAAAATAGGAAGTCAAAAATTTGGATGAAGTATTGAAATAAAATTAAAATCGGTGGCCGTAATTCTTGAAAATCTGTAAACAAAATCTAGCTGCTATTTCAGCAAAAATCGGTGGCCGCAAATTTTGAATATATGTGTCAAAATCTACTTTAGTTCTGTTGGTATTCAATGGAAAGATAGCACGTGAAAAAAGAAATATTTCTGAGTTTATAAAAGTCTATGAAAATCAAACAATACGTAGTTAACTGGTAGGATGCAGTTAATTGCTTCTAAATAGATGTCATCAATCAACTGTAAAATAACCAGTCCAAATTAAAATTTCTCAGAATAACTAGTTGATTTAATAATACCGATAGTCTACAGGCAAAAACATTGAGAAAACAAGAAAAATATCCCTCTTCACTAATTATTTGGTTTGCATCGTCATTTTTTTTTCTTTTTTACAATGACGTCTATCATCTACAACTTCCCTACATGACTCAAGACATCAATCTTTCATCAAAGACAACAAAAAAAAGAAAATTTTTTGGTGATATCTTAACATTATTCTCTTTATATGTCTTATATGAGCAACTATCACAACTACTATACATATACATGCTTGCCGTCATTTTTGAAAATTTCACCTTCAATTTAGCTGATATCTATCAATCACTCACATAGTTGTTTTTATTATGTTCGGCCTATTCACATAGCTATCATATGTATGTTCTTCTCTGAATTCTATAAATACACACGTTAGTATCTTTACTTTCATACTCAAAATTAAAGTGTGTACATCTATGGAGGGAATCACATTCCATCAGTTTCAAAATATTTGTATCTTTTGTGGTTCCAGTCCTAGGAAAGATGGAGAATATGTGAAAGCAGCACAAAACCTAGGTATGGTACTGGCCAGGAGAAAAATTCATTTAGTCTATGGTGGAGGTAACCGTGGGTTAATGGGGTATGTGTTTACAGTTATACATGTAGGAGGATGTAAAGTTTTAGATATTATTCCTACAGCTTTAGCTGCATCCAACATCATAGGAAAGACAATTGGGGAAGAATTTAGGGTTGCTTCCATACTTGAGCGCATGGTTAGAATGATGAGCAATGCTGATGCCTTTATTGCCTTACCAAAGAGTTTTTGTACTTTAGAGGAGATTTTTCAAATAATCTCTTGGGCACAATTAAATATGCATCACAAACCATAGGTTTGTTAAATGTTAACCACTTCTTTGATGGTCTGTTGTCTTTTCTTGATCATGTTGTGGAACAAAAGTTCATCTCATACTCAACACGACGAATTCTCATTTCGGCTTCAAATGCTGAGGAGTTGATCGATGCTTTATAAGCATATGTTCATGTACCTGATCCAACTATGGCTCGAATAGAATGGACAACAGACAATCGTGGAAAGCGCAAGTTAGATTTGGATCTTCATCTGTAACTAGTAGTACATGGCCATTGTTGTACCGTTTCTACTTCCTTAGGATCTACTTAAATACCATCCTTACCAACCATACTCCCTTAGAGTTGGTAATACTATCTTTAAATATTGCTTACGATCCTCTGAACTCTTGGAATATTCTAGTATATTATCAATAATTATAATAACAAATTGATCCAGGGATGGTTTCAATACTTTTTTTTTCAATGTTGAGCACCCTATAGCTGGTCAAACATATCATCTATATGAGGTAATGAATATTTATTCTATATTATCACCTTATTCAATTGTCTATAATCTATACATAGTCATAGTGATCCATCTTTCTTTTTCACAAATAGAACTGGAACACTTCAAGTAAAAGTACTAGGGCTTTTAAATCCCTTGTCTAACATGTCTTGTAACTATTTCTTTTTCAGTTCTTTAAGTGCAGTGGTTGCCATTCTATATGGAAATATAAACACTAGTTAGGTTCCAGGAAATAAATCAATACCAAATTATATTTATTGTTTCAAGGTAATTCTGGCAATTCTTCAAGAATTACATTAGAAAAGTCTTTAACCACTAGAACTTGATTTACACTGATATACTTTATATCAACATCTCTCATCATTGTCAAATATTCTTGACACCTTTTTATAATCACTTGTGAGATATTAAAATAGATATTAGATTACTGGGTATCTCACTACGATATCCTTGTATTAAGAAAGAAAATTCTTCAACAATATTGAATTTAATCACCTTAAAGTGATATTTCATAATGACGTGACATAATGCCAACTAATTCATTCTCAATATTACATCAAAGTCTACCATATCTAGACAACCGGGTACAACGGATATCACATTTAGAAACTATCTTATTTGGCATTTGTCTCAATTTTTTAAATTCTCTGAGATGCCTATCCCTTTCACTTTCAGGTAAAAATTGACCCATAAGGACTTCTTAAAATACCACGATATTCAATCAATCTTATACAATGAAATTTAACAACTTAGAATAGAAAGGAAATTGAAATTTAACAACATAAAATCATGCCCATATCCGAGGCAAACGTATCACTTTATAAATCAACATCACATGCATAACATAATTTCTTTACCGTATAATGCGAAATACATTTAAATATCACATATTCAATATGTATTAAAATTCATTTCAAAATTCATATTCTTCTTGAACTAAATATTATATTTCAACCATTTCAAATATTTCAAACCATTTCAGAAACATATAAAAGTATAAATAACATGTAATCATACTCATTTATCAATGTAAAGTTCAAGAAGAGTAAAAACAAGTCATAGGAAGAATTATCTACTCACAAGTAAGGGCTCTAGATTGGACAATTCTAAAATATACTTTTCCAATCTCTATTTGATCAAATTGACATCAAAAATGTATCCGAAGGGTCCAAACAATTAAGATAGCAATTTCGAGAACTGGTCACTATTTACCGCGCGAAAAATACTATTCACTCGCCAGAAAATACTATTTATGACGAACAAAAAGGCTGTTAGATGGCCGAAAATATACCTATCCTAAAGTTTATTTAACTTCTGAATCTATCTACGACGTCAAAATTTCAATTAGAGGTCTCTAAATAAAAGTTTTAGAATTTACCTTTTTTTGAGATTTTCTACTTCAGATCTACGGTGATTCAACGGCTGATTTGAAAAATTGATCGGTCAAAACTGTCGTATTCTTCGTCCTGAATCCAATAACACTTTTAGTTTGAGATCAGAAGTCAATAGGTACTACAGATCTAAAAAAAAAGTTAAAAGTTACTATTCACTCATTATGCATTCACTATGCATTCTCTTGGTTTTTTTTCGTTTGCTTCCTCCCCTCCGGGTTTCCTCTTTCCCTTTTATCTTTTTTTTTTTGTAATAATAATAATTATTATTATTATTAAATAATAGAATTTCTTTTATATAAATTCATATAAATTCCGTTTTTCATCTAAAAATATCTTAAAAATTTCTAAAAATTTACATTCTCAATAATTTTTAGTTGAACTCTTAAATCATGATTTTTCTTGATAAAAATCTCAATAAAATATATTACAAAATAAATATCTTTATACATAATAAAAGAAAGAATATTTCTAAAAATATGACAAAAATTCATTCGAGGCCAGTTTAATTATTTGAAGCAACACAATAATTATTTTACTTAAAAGTATATTTACTTTTAGCAAAACATATCATTTTTAAATAAATAAAAATATATTTACTTATAGCGAAATACTATCATTTAAAAATAGAAATTATGCGCCAAAACTTAAATGCTCATATTTTCTTTTGTAAATCTATGTAAAACTTATTTTTACCGGTTCTTATCTCTATTTTTAAAATTCTTTTTTTTATTTTAAATTTTTTTTAATTGAAATTTTCGTTAAATTTTACGGTTATTACATTTAAGTACAATTTGATCTATTTACATGTGATTGTTCCAATATGATTATCTAAACAAAATTACTTTTAAATAAAATTTTAAATATTCCTTATATAATATTAAAAAAATAAACATATCAAATTTGAAATTTTTATTCTACCATTTCAGCTATGTTCAAGTGATTGTTACTTTTTCAAATTCTTGCACAATATAATTATTTAAAAAAACAGATTTAGTTTCCAATAAAATTTGAAAATATTCTTAATAGTAATATTAAAAAAATTAACATATCATATTTGAAATTTTTGTTCTAATTCTACCATTTGAACTATGTTCATATCACAAATTTTTCTTTCAAATTCATGTGTAATATAATTATCCGTCTTAAAAAACTTACTTTAATACTAAAAAAAATTAATTCTACCATTTGAGTTATGTCCATTAGATTTTTTTTTTTTTTTTTTGGGACAGGCCATGAGATTGTTATTATATAAAGTTTTCCTCTCAAACCCATGAATATGAGCAACCGAGCTTGGCCACTTTATGCAACTTCTATCTCCATCTATGTTTCACCAATATTTATTTCGGATTAAATTTTTGAATATAAATGTAATGTATTCTGTTGAAATTTAATTTTTAATTAAAAAATAGAACTGATAAAACTTAAAAGTGTGTTTGGTTTACGAAAACGTTTTCTGTTTTTATTTTCTGAAAATAATTTTTATTTTTTATATTTCTAAAAATACATTTGATTTGTGTTTTAATTTTTACTATTTTTTAATTATATTGTTGTATTTTCATTTTTACTACTTTATAATTATATAAATAGTAAAATATTGTATATATAATTCAAAATAATTATAAAAATTTTATCTTTGCAATACACTATAAAATTAAAAATTCTGAAAAAGTCTTTTTGACGTTTTCAGAATTTTTAGAAATTCAAGAAATATTTCTTAAAAATAAAAATAAAAAATAATAAACAAACGTATTTTCATGTCTATTTTCAGTTTTCAGTGAAAATAAAAACTGAAAACAGATAAATCAAACAGATTCTAAATTTTTCATCATAAAAATTTTGATTTTGATATTATATCAAAAGTTATTTTAATTTAAAAATTTAAGTTATTAAGTGAGTATCTGAAAATAATTTTTTTAATTATAATTTCAAATAAAATGAAAATCCATATGGTACAAGAAACTTGGTTCTTTATAGAATATATTGGGGGAAAATCAATGACAAATAATTTCAAGCCTTCATATGTTCAAAACCTTATGTACAGACAAATAAAATTATACAAAGCTCATTAGGAAACAGAGTACAGGTGTCGAAGCAAATGATTATGCACCATCATCCAGGATGTAGATCTTCTTTAACCCATAGCACTAATTTGATGTGAAAGCCTGCATATTGGAAATTTTTTAAAAAAATTCAATATTATCCTTAAAAATGGTGTAATTATTATTATCAAACTCTCAAATTTTTTATTCAATTTAATAAGGAAAAATATTAGTAAAAAAATCAAATTTAAATTCTATACACAAAATATTTTAATTATTATCAATTAAATTAACATTGTTAACAAATTTTTTTTTTATCAATTTAACACTTGATAGTATAATTTTGTTATGATATTGCTCTTCTAATGGTATTAAAACGACACCAATATTATTTTTTAAGAATTGAAATAGCTATTTAATTAACAAAAATTAAAATAACTAATACTAAGCTAATTCAAAAAATTTATGAATAATCAAATTAATTAATGATGTTATCTTTCAACCACTAAAATATGATTTTCTTTTAACCTTTGTAATTATGTATTGAATTGCCTTATTCCCACCTTTTGCTATATGAGCAATATCACATTAATAAATGTTTAATTTAATTTTTATATCCAATTGTAATTTAATTAAAACTCAGTTTTATAAAAAGAAAATTTAAAAAATAATTATAAGTAACTCTCTATAATTTTTTTTAATTTGTAGATTATACATTATATTTGACTATTTTTAATTTTTAATTATTACATATAATTAATACACTTTTATAAATGTCTTTAATTTTTTTTCTCTTCAACCCCTCCAATGAAAATTGTGTAGCTCTGCCCCTAATTGTAATTATGTAAAATTATCAAAACATATTTTCATGTGTTTGATATCCATTTTGTCCTCCTCTTTATAAAAAAATTATTTTTAGAATTTTATATGATTAATGTTGAAGTTAACATCTAATTTAAATGATAAGAAAATAAATGAAAAGAGATAAAAATCAATAAAAAATTTTAATTAAAGACAAAAAGGCATGATAGAAAAATACAATTTTTTTCTTAATTATTTTAGATGGGATCTACCTGAAATTTATCTTATCATAATTACTTTATTATAAAATTAAAAAGCTTGGAAGGGGACCAAACATTATTCTCAGGCAATATTAATATTAGAATGAAGTTTTAAAGATTACCGAGAAAATGTTGCAGTGACCAGGATCTGCAATATGTGCCATTAAGTTTTCAAGAGGGCCTTCTCCTGTATAAATGGCTTGGAACCAGAACCCAACAAAAGCCAGCATCGCAAGCCGACCGTTCTTGATCTCCTTGGTCCTAAGCACCATCACTGGCTCCGGGGACCCTCGCCCCCACATTATGGGATCGAACCATAGCCCACCTGGGTAGCCCACGTCTGGTTTTGGGTTGGTCTTGTGTGGGAACTTAGGCTCGATGTCAACACTCCCTGGGTTAACCATATCAGCCCATCTCCGACCCTCTACCCAACCCATCAAGGCCATTTGCACAATGAACAACGTCGTAGAATCCGTAAAGTATTCTCGAGAGCCAGCATCGTACCAAGAGAAGTTGTCGATGTAACCCAGTTTTTCGAGTATTTCTGGTATTAGAATTCCTGACACTGCCAGCATTGCCCATCTTGCGTGCATAAGCTCCGCTTGAGCGAACCATTTTAGTAACTCTGGATCGGACCCTAACAAAATTGAAGCTAATTAAATAATTATTGTGAAATTTAAAATTTAAAATATAATATTATTATTATAATCTCCAAGATACTCTCTCACATTTAAGTAACACTAAAATATTATAGCACGTCAAAAGTCATTTAAAGTCAAAAACTTTGAAGTGAACATGATAATCTACCACAATTAGAATAAAACTGAGCCAATTCAACCTACAAAGCAATAGAAGCACATACCTAATCCAAGGGGGTCGAAGCCAAAATCCCCAGGAAGACTGTAATTGACGGGACAATAAGCAATTATGTGAAAGTGTTTGATAAAAGTACAAAGTGGGGCTTGCAGCCATTTGGGTTACGGTTACCTGCCATCGAGCCACTCAGGGGGTGAGCTACCAGGGAACCACAATGGCCTATCCGGAGGAAGTGGCTCACAAACGCTCGACACTCCTTTCGTTGCATGTGTAAGGGTTTTTCTTGGCAAGCTTGCTATAGCTTTTCTTTCCGGGAAAATCTTTCGACGTATTTCTCTGCATCCAAACAGAATTAATTCTACAGAATGAGAGCAAAAAAGAGGTTAACTGGTTGACCCAACAAATTTAAGTGCTTAAAATAAAGACCTGGTTGGAAGATTTGAAAATGCGGTGGAGGAAATGGATAAAGCCATGAATTACAGAAAGGTTGAAGCTGAACTTGCAGAGCCTTAGATCGAACGAATGTTCCCTCTCTGTTTCTGACAGTTTATCTGCTAACTGGAAGATGGATAAACTCATCATGATATTACTTGGAACGAAAGGACCAAGGAATAGCCAATGGAAAGTGAAATTGGCACGTGCTTCGGATACGGGAGCTTCATATGGGATAAAAGAGTGAAGCCCAGAGACATTTGTTTTCATAATCTATTTCTCAGCCCATATTCATTTCATGTATAAAAAGCCCAATGAAAAATTTGGAACATTTCTATTCCCCATCTAGGATTGGTTAATTCCGTCCAAAAAAAAAAATCTAGGTTTGGTTAATACTGTGCCAACAAAAAAAATAAAGATTTAAGATTTGTTTGATTATTGTTTTTAAAAATATTTTTATTTTTATTTTTTGTGTGTTCTAAAAATAAAAATAACTCTTCTTTATTTATATTTTAAAAATAAAAAATAAAAATAAAAAAGAGTTATTTTTATTTTTAGAACACACAAAAAATAAATAAACAAATATATAAATAAAAAAGAATTATTTTTATTTTTAGAACACACAAAAAAATAAAAATAAAAATAAAAATATTTTAAAAATAATTTATTAAACTAAAAATTTTTCACTTTTGTTTTGGAGAACAATTTTTAAATATAATTTTTAACAATAATTTTTAAAATTAAAATATAAAAATAAAATCAAACTAATCTTTAGTGTCTCATTTTATATATTTTCATTTAAAATTTGTAAAAATAAAAATTTATATTTTTTAATTTTAAATTAAAACAAAAAAATATTTTAAAGTTTAAAAACTCTCTTTTGAAATATTAAAATTAAAATTTTTATAAATATTATTTGATTTTTTAATAATTTATAATATATTGAATTAAGTTATTTATAAATTTTTAAGAAAAAAAATACATAAAATATATATTTCATTAACAATTTTATAAATAGAAAAGAAGTCATCGTATAAATTAAAATTAAAAAAGTTGTTAATATAGATTTTAAAAATATAAGGAAAGATAAGATAAAAATAATTTACTTTTTAAATTATAAAATAAGAAGAAGAGGAAGTCAGTTGTTATTATGAAGCATCGATCTATTAAACACAAATACTTAAAAAAGAAGAAGATATTTTTGAAGTCTAATAGATTTCAAACACTTGAATTAATTATAATATAATATTTTAAATTATATATGATTCAAATTTTTATCATATTATAATGTTTATATATTATTTAATTATCAATATCACATTGTAATGCCTCTACCACTTATTTTTGAGTGTTATTATCAACTTATTAATCACAAATATATAAAAAAATTATATTTATGTCTAATAAATTTCAAACATTTTTATTAAATATAAAGCGATATTTTAAGGTAATTTTTTTTTTTGAAACAATTAATAATATGATAGTTAGTTTGATAAAATGTTTATCTGTTACGTTTTTATATTAAAACCTTATAATAAACAAATAAAAAACTTATCCTAAATCTAAATTTTGTCTTTGTGAAAATTTTATGAGTATAAATGAATTTAGAGATGAACAAACTCAAATAACGATTTTAAATTCACTTAAATGCAGTAAAAAAATTGTTTTACGTGGATTAAATAAGATTAATTAATTCATATAAATAAATTTTTAAAATAATTTTATATTAATTCAAATTGATTGAATACAATTTTTTAAAATTTATTTAAATTCGATCGATTTGATTGTTTAATTATTTTTATATAAATTTTTTTGTCATTCTACTCTAAATTAATTCAACAAAATTCAAATTTTTTAAATAATTTAAATTTTTAATTAGTAATTAATATTAATTTTTTAATTCAGAACGTTATTTAATCAAATTAAAAAATTTGACTAACTCTACTAAACTTGTCTAATATTTTATCCTAAGGGAATTTTTGTAAATGATAAAAAATTTTGTTTTCAGAAATTATATTTTTTAAAAAGTATAATTGATGAGAATTATAATTTCTGAAAATGTATAAAATATGTTTAATTGACCTTTAAAATTATTAAAAAAAATTTATTATTTTATTAAGTTATATTTAATTTCTTAAAAAATTTTGTTCATGTTTCAAAAATACTTCTTATTCTCATGAGAGAAAAAATAAGAGTGAAGAGAGAAAATGAGAGATAAAGTGAAATAGTGAAGAAAAAAAGAGATAAGAGAGCGTGAGAATAAAGAGAAAATAAATTTTTATTGTTATTATTATAATTATATTATTAGTAAAAGATATAATTGTCTTTTAATATCATAAGAGAATTTTTATTATCATAAAAAATTAAGATTATCATCATTTTTCATAAAAATATTTTTGTGAAAAATTTACTAAAATATAATTTTTGAAAATCTTAATTTTTTAAGAATAATTTTTTAAAAATTTGTACTAAATATGAAAATTCTAATTTTTCAGATTGAGATACTCAAAAACCAAAAACGAATATCAGTAACAAACACCCCCTAGATGAATCTCCTGTTGGCATTCATGGCAGAATAGTGAAGCTGAAGAATTGGAACTTTGGTCAAGAAAATTATTAATCAGAGGCTGATATTTTTGTTTGTTGCTATATGTATATGTCGTTGGTATTCATCAGCTAGATGTTTAATGAAGAGATTTGGATTGGTGGATCATTGTAAGAATGTTGGGTGAGTGAGAGGTACGTAATGTTTGAGTGTGGACTGAGAGGAACAGCCCACCAGCACACCCACTCCATAGAGAAGATGCTTCGTTGTGCCGCAACAGTGGCCTTCCATTTCCACTTCATTTTTCATCTTTTAATGGATTGCACTCTCTGAAATAAGAATACTATGAAATTTCAACCATCTAGATCTATTTATATCTACCAATATATATATATATATATATATATATATATATATATATATATATATATATATATATATATATATATATTTTAACATTTTTTATGTCTTCATATCGGAATTTAAAAACTAATAAATAATGAATTAAAGAGTAATTACTTAAAAATATTATTGAAATTCTTTAAATATAAAATATATAAAAAATTTAATATATTTTTATGTCTAGTTTATCAATAATAAGAGTGTAAACAAATCAAATTCTTTATAAAATAATTGTATTTAAGTCATTAAAAATTTAAATTTGACTCAGTTCATTTATTAAATGAATGAGTTTGATCAATATATTAAATTTGTTTAATTAAATAAATTAAATTTGAAATTTTGATACACATGAATAATATATAATTTTATTAAAAATTATAAATAAATATAATAATCTATACTTCTTTAGTACATTCAAACAAAATTCTAATAATTTTTGTCACCTAGGCATATACACAGACAATATAAAATATATTTTTTATGACTTTAATTTATATATACATATAAATATGTTATATTTTTATTACTATTTATGAATTATTCGATCTCAATTGGTTGGTTAAATGAATTGAGAATAACGAAAAAGTCATTTTTTTTTATTAAAGCTCGAGTTTGTATGCAAATTTAAAATATTTTAAATGAATAAATATGAATATTTTGAAATTTATCTGTTATCGATTTATTTAAACCCTTAAATTTAATAACATAATGAGATATAAGATTAACTAATGATAAAGTAGGTGTGATTTTTATATTAATTATTTAGATTCAAACTTTAGGACCAATATTTTTTAAAAAAAATATTTTCCTACGTCGGCCAATCTAACTTTAAAATCATTTAAGGAAGAACTTAATTTCGATTGGCATGACTTTAATATATATATATATATATATAGAGCAAGTATACCAATATATAAATGGGATGAACCTTGAACCGAAAAACAAATGTTTTACATAATAATGGAATATTAACCTGTTAATATCAGGAGTAGTTTCAATGGTTACTTCACTTTGAGATTCGTTTGATTTCCATAATAAAATAATGATACTCCTTATGCAGCCATAAATTTGGTGAACTAATCTTGAAGAGGAAGCTTCATTTGTTAAGTAGTTTAGACCCAAAGGGAGAAAAAAAATACAAATTAAATCTTTAAAAATGTGGAGTAAGTAAAAAAAAAATTAATAATTTAATACTTGAATTTGGAAATTTATTTAAATTTAATTTCGAAATTTTATTTTATTAATTCTGAAACTAAAATATAAAATTTAAATTAAATGATTTTATAAATTTAAAAAATAAATTCTTAATTTATTTAAAATAAAAAAAAAACAAAAAATTAATTAATTTTAAACAAGGAAAAGATAACAAATACGTGTGAAAAAAATAAGGACTTACATTTTCATTCAACTAAGAACCCTAATTTTGAGTAATTTATTAATGCTTTAACTTAAAAGAAGACTAATTAAACTCTATAATGTAAAAGAATATGTATTTAATTATAAGTGTCTTCTAGCCCAAAAACAGTTTTAATTAAGTTTAAATATTTTTTTTATAATTAATTAATTATCATAGAAATATAAAAAAATAACTAATAATAATAGCAATCGTCCCTAAGCTAACGAAACTGGATAGCTTTTGAGATTTTTGGCATGGATTGGGCGTCGGCCACTGTCAGATTATAAATTCCCAACCTATTTCCAGATCCCTGGTTTTTCTATTGGAACTCCCTGTTGCTCCATCGTTGTCCCAGAAACCAACTTTCTGCTTCAGTTCTCAAGCCAGTCTCCATCATCCACCTCATCTCGCACAGCTTCCCTTTCAATTTACTCCATCGTTTATTTTCGAAACGGATCCTCAATTCCTCACCCCATTGTGATTTGTGACTACTTCTAAGAACAGCATTTGTATCACTCCCCAAAGCATCCTCCTTTCTCACCCTCTTCAATCAAATTTCCCCTCAGAGGCTCGATTCCCTTTGAAACGCAACACCCACGAAGGGAGTCGATGTTCGCATTCAGTAACCTATATAGTTAGCTGTTAAACCCTGGTTCATTCTGACCCCCTTTTTTTTTTATACTGCTCGAATGATGGTGGAGACCTCAACACTTGGGCGGTTCCACCACCAGAGGCTCGACTTGAAGCGCTGGATTCCTGCACTCTCGACCTCGCACAAGACCCTTTTCACCTTTCTTTGGATCGCGGCTTTTGCATCTGTTTTCATATGGCAGACGAACAATGTTGGCGACTTCTTTATATTCGGTCGGACCCCAAGGAGGCTGATGCCGAAGCTCCGGCCCGTGGCTTTCAATTTGACGGATTTCGGAGGGGTAGGTGATGGGGTTACTTTGAACACTGAGGCCTTCGAGAGAGCTGTTTCTGCTATCTCCAAGTTAGGGAAGAAAGGTGGTGGGCAGCTAAATGTGCCACCTGGTCGTTGGCTAACAGCACCCTTTAATCTTACTAGTCATATGACTCTGTTCCTGGCTGAAGATGCTGTCATACTGGGAATTGAGGTGGGTTTTTTTAGCAGTTTTAATTATGTTGTGTATTTCGTTTGAATCGTGACGTTTTAAAATTTAAAAATCAGACAACTATATTGGTTCTTTTCTAGTGATTTAACAGTTAAGGGTAAATGCATATTTTGAAAGAAACAGTCAATATGCCTTCCTTTATGAGCAAGTGAAGTTCGCATCTGGTGTAACTGAAAATCTTGAAATGAAAAATAGATTTTGAAAAACTTTTAGTTGGAGAGACTAGAGAAGATTTCGATAATATTTTTGAGTCGTTTTGTGATAACATTCTATTGGGATATTGATAGACACAACTTTCAAGCATTCTTAAAAAGTGTGTGTATTTGCCTCCCCAAACTAGGAAATTAAATTAGTTTCTTCTTCAATCAAAAGTACAACTTCCTTATACATATCCATGTCGTCCTGAGACAAACTTCCTACATGGTGCACAGCAATGTGAAACAAGATAGTTGCCACAAAGCTTTTATGTTCATGGCGACTAAGCGTATAATAAGCTTGAATATGTATTGATTCATGTCAAAGAAGTAAACATTTTGAAATAGTATATTCTCCTGTATGATATGCACTTGTAAAGATTTCCATTTTAGTTTTTTGTATACTATAACTTTCTTGTATCTTCTTGCTTACGGAACAAGTTCTCACATTAAAATTGCTATATTGATTGTCTTTGCGGTTGTTTTGCCTGTCGCAGTGCCATGCTTGAGTACTTGGCTTTGGCTATCTTTTTAGTCTAAGACAGGGCAATCCAAACATAGCAACTAATAAAATGTCTTTAGACAGTGCAATTGGTACTGTTAAAATATGTTAAAGCATACAGCCATGCAGTTGGTTTGGTGTAGATTTAGATATAGATTGCTTCAAATTGACCATGTGAATTTTGCTTAGTTGAATATATCATGGTCATAGTTTAAGACCTAATGCATTAACCTATTTTAAGTATGAAAGGAAAAATAAAAAAAAGGACTGCAATTATCATAATTATGGAATTTGACCTGTTTCTAAAGTAGCTGAAGTAATCTGGCTGTCTTGACTGTAGTTGTTTGGCTCAGTTTTTTATTATGACTTCAATATTTGATGGTTTGGTTTGTATAATTTCTTTCTGTTAGGTTTATTCTAAGCTAATAACAGAGGTATGATCAAGTTTGTGGCATGACAAAAACTAAAAAATTCATTTAACAGCAATGCAAGTACCTGTACTGAGAACTTTGTAGCACGTGAGAATAATATGATATGAGATCAATGAAGAGTAACAAGGACTGTGTTCTAGATAATTGATCCTGTGAATACCTCAAAATTAGCTGGGTCTCAGCTGACCATTCAGACCTTTTGTTGTACAAGGTACTAAGGCTCAGTTTGGGTATACAGTTTATTTAAGTACTTATAGAATAAGGTATTATGTAAAAAGCGTTTATAAAAGAAGGCATTTTAAATTAAGTTATTTAGCGTTTGAATACATATTTAAAAAAGTACTTTTAAATTTATAAAATTTTTTTAAAACATTTAGATATAGTTTTGATGAAATTTTAACTTTTAAAAGTGTAAAATAACTTCCTTGTCATATGAATTTGAGTTTCCACAGAGATTTTTTTTAATAAGCTTAAAAAACTGGTTTATAAAATAAGTTAAAATTAATTTATTGAAAATTGATAAGTTATTTATTTAAATTTATTCAAATACTATTTTTTTAACATAAAAATACTTATATTGATAAATAAGCTCTAATAAACTATAAGTTCTGCTATCCAAACAGGCCCTAAGTTTTAATGAAAGCTTCTAAGAGTAGAACTTGGTTTGAATTATCTTTTGCAAGAGTTAAAACTTGACCTAATTTCTACCAAAATAATTGTATCCATATCATACAAAAATGTGATTTTATCCAAAATCAATAGCTGGGTCACTGGATCTCTTGATTTTAGCTGGATTGCTATCCTAATCACAGGTGGCAATATGAGTACCCCATCATACAAGATGCTATAAATTAATGAGAATGCACTCATGTCCATTGTGCATTTGGCATTGAGTGTTTGAATTTGGGCTCAATATCTTTTCTATGACACAAGTTAGTTTTTACACATTTGATCATATGTTCTGCTGAATTTTATCATTTGTCTCTTTGATTCTAACCACTAATATCTCTAATCCAATCTTCTCTTAGACAAATTTACCACTTATATTGCATATTATGTATCTCTCTTCCACTCCCCCATAATTCAATATATCACTTACATTAGTCCTCAACTTTGATGACTGACAGGATGAAAAGTATTGGCCACTGATGCCTCCATTGCCTTCATATGGGTATGGGAGGGAGCATCCTGGACCTCGATTTGGCAGTTTAATTCATGGTCAAAACCTTAAAGATGTTGTGATAACTGGTGAGTTCATCCTGCTTCCACTAGAAAAGTCATTGCCTTTACTTCATGGCAAAGGTCTACTTAGTATAAAAAATAATTATATGCACAGTAAAGTCTTTATCTAGTGATAGAAACTAAATGTCATGTTTTGAAGGAAAGAAGAAAAATCAACAAACTATCATTTTGAGTCCCAAAAAAAAAACTTTGCTACAGTTGAGATATTATTGATTCCAAAGCCTTAACCTAATAGAGAACAAAAATAATTAACTCTTTATATTTTGGAGTGAGTGTAGTCAGCTCTCATTTGTGATTTGAGCCAAGATTGCTTCAATATTAATTGAGAAGTCAGTTGTTCCGTTATTTACTCTAATGACTAACACTATCAAGGTGTATTTAGGTTCAGTCAACTTGCCTCACACCCCTGACACCCCAAAAAATGAAAACGCCTAAGATAGCAGAAATCTCTGTCTGTTTACATCAGTGTCATGAATCTTAGCTAATTGGTTGAGTAATCACCCAGATCATGGCTACTTTTTGGTGGCCACAAATCATGTGTCTGAGTTAAGTTTTTTTTTTCTTTTTGTTGCTCAGCATACCAACAATATAGGGTAATACAGTGCATTACTAGTAAGTAGAAAATCATGACCAGGATGAAAAATGTAGACATGATATTTGTCCCTTTTTACTTTTCTTTGTGGCAATGCTTGACTTCTAAGCTTCTCTGATTCTATCTATGTCATGACTTATTACTGGCGGACAGGGCATAATGGTACAATAAATGGACAGGGACAAACATGGTGGAAAAAATATCGCCAGAAGCTTCTTAACAACACAAGAGGGCCACTTGTTCAGATCATGTGGTCAAGTGACATATTAATCACTAATATAACTTTGCGTGACTCTCCGTTTTGGACACTTCATCCATATGACTGCAAGAACATAACAATAAAGAATGTTACAATTTTGGCTCCTCTATTTCAAGCTCCAAATACTGATGGCATAGATCCTGGCAAGTATCTTCTACTGAGAACTGACAAATTTATGTTATATCTTTATGCATTATGTGTTGACTAGTTATCCCTGGATTCAAGTTATTAATTTTTAATGTTGAGGGAGGGTAGCTTTATGATGGTAGCCAAATAAACAAACTTAACATGATAAGGAAGACTGATAAATGTGGGATTTTTGCATGTTCTATAATGGACTACATGTTTGGAAGCTCCGTCCTATGAATGATCCGATTTTTTTGGTCAAGTGGACTAGTTTTCTTGATGAATTTTCAAATACCGAGTGAGTTTTCTGTGGGAGCATGGTTAATAAGGCAGGATTAGGTTAAGTATTTTCTTCTCTGTAAGCTTGTGTGAGGTGTCAGATGTTTGGAAATTGTTTCAAGTATTTTCTTTCTGAGAATGATTATTTTTTGAATTTAGATATAATTTATTTTAATTTCAGGTTATTTTTGTTAATATATGTGAAATGTGTTTTTCTGGTCATGCACAAACAAGATGAACTCATAATGATGCCCTGACATCTGTTATACCTTAGCTGGCTTGGTTTCCAATTATCATATAATTACACAAAAGGTTATGGGTAATGCTCTCTGGATACAATCTGAGAGATGGTCTGTTGGCGTGCTTTTAACTGAAATGTTCATCAGCATTAGATTTTTGTATGAAGAATTTAACAAGCCCCAATTTCCATGATACAAACAGATTCTTGTGAGGATATGTTGATAGAAGACTGTTACATAAGTGTGGGGGATGATGCAATTGCTATAAAAAGTGGCTGGGATCAGTATGGAATTGCTTATGGTAGACCTTCCATGAATATATTGATCCGAAACCTTGTTGTTCGCTCTATGGTCAGGTAAACCCCTAACTCAACCCACTTTTTTTGTTGCATGCTTTTTTAGTATCTTATGATTAGAGAGTATGTTCTTTCAACGATAAGACTATCATAGATCTATGAACCTAATGTAAATAAATTAGTCTTTCTATACCATTAGGAATCTTGAAAACACAGTTTTTACATATCATCTTTTACTTTACAATTAATTCTCCCACTTCTCTAATTTTGCATCCCCCCCCCCCCACCAACCCCATATCCACACACACATTTTGAGATTTGACTATAGGATACTGCAGTAACATCTCTTTGTTGATTGAGATGTGTTGTGACTAATGAGATGTCCTCAGCCAACATATGCTGAATAACCTCTCTAACATAGGTAAACCCAGGACTTAGGCTAATTGATGGTTTCATCTCCAGACGATAGCTGATATATAGTGGGACAATATTATGAGTTGTCTTTTCTTTGGAAGAGGGAAAAGATTTTAGTTAACTTAACAACCCCTGATTTATTACCCTCATCATGTGGTATTATTTTCATATCTTAATTTACTGAGATATACCTTGAATGAAATGATAAAATAATCGTGCTATATCTTGAATGGAATGCAACAGTGCTGGGGTTTCAATAGGCAGTGAGATGTCTGGTGGAGTATCCAATGTCACAGTGGAGAACCTTCTCGTATGGCAATCCAGACGTGCTGTGAGGATCAAGACTGCCCCTGGAAGGGGGGGTTATGTGCGGCAAATAACCTACCGAAATCTAACATTTGAGGATGTCCGTGTTGGCATTGTTATCAAGACAGATTATAATGAACACCCAGATGCTGGATATGACCCAAAAGCACTTCCGATACTCGAAGACATAAGCTTCACCACAGTCCATGGTCACGGAGTTCGTGTGCCAGTCCGTATCCATGGTAGTGAAGAAATACCTGTAAGAAATGTGACATTCCGGGATTTTTCAGTTGGGATAACCTACAAGAAGAAGCATATCTTCCAATGTGCCTATGTTTATGGTCGTGTAATAGGGACCATATTTCCTGCTCCCTGTGAGAACCTAGACCGTTACAGTGAGCAAGGAGTGCTGGTTCAGCGTTCTGTCTCTCAGAATGTAACTGATATAGACTACGATATCTGAGGAAGCGCCATCAAGTTCACAAGTTCCTGTACTCATTTCCGTTAATGAGGCCTCAATTAGATACTTTTGTGGGGGTTGGAGCAGTTAAAGTTCCTTTTTTTTTTAGTAGTTTCATTTCCTTAGTCCATTTTATAGCTGCTTTCCTGTGTGATGGAGTTGTATATAGGGAAAAAATTTCTTATGCTCATATAAGCATTTAGGAGATTACACGAATGCATAGCCCTCGGTTCTGGAAGAGGGCTTACCACATTGCCTGATATTGTTCCTTTATGCATTTTTTTTCTGCAAAAGAAATAGAAGATCGCAGCATTTTCTACAGAGGAGCTACGTTAAGGCTGGAGGATATCTGACCATGACTATCACCTATAATAATATTATTCAATCCTTTTGGCAAATAATAATAATAATATTCAGTCCTTTTGGCCAAAGATGATAATAATAATAATAATAATAATAATAATAATAATAATAATAATAATAATAATAATATTATTATTATTATTATTATTATTATTATTATTATTATTATTATTATTATTATTATTATTCTGTCCATGGTAATTGGTGTCAATAATTGGACAAACAATCTTCAAAAAGCAAAATTAAAATCTTGAAATATGAGTACCTTGACTTTGTCCATTTATTGTCCCCTTGTCTTGTTTGAATTTGTCAACAATAGATCAGAGTTTGGTCATCTGTGGTGTCCCAGAAGACTTTATTTGCATGTGATTAGCATATATACTGGTAAATGGATATCCACTATTCCCTGTTTTTGTTATGTTTGCATTATTCATTCAGGTAGTGACGCAGAAAGATAAGGGAAAAAAATATATTTTTTATTATTTAAAATAATTATGGTTTTCTAATTAATAATTGAAATAATTTTAAGTTTGGCAGTAAGTTTAGAGAATTCTTATCTCATTAATGTTAAGATTAGTTACTCATTATTTTATTAGGGTTAGGATTTATATTTCAATGTTTCATTAAAATTAATTTTTTTTAATTTCAATTGTACATATATAATTGTAAGAAAATAGATTAAATACTATTTTTTATGATAAAGTAATATATTGAGATATTCTTTTTTTGGTACATTACAGGGAGGCTCCAAACATTAGATCTATTAAAAAGGCATACTAAAAATGACAATGCCATTAAAATCAAAATGGAAGTTAAAACATTTTTTTTTTAAGGTTTAACTTTAATTTTTGTTATTAAAAGTTCGTATTGATAGAGAATTTATAAATATTATTGTAAAACTTATGATATGTTTTAATTTTCAAATAAAACAATTTTCTCACATTTTAAATTTTTATTTATAAAAAAAATTATTTATTTTTCTAAAAAAACAAAATTAGTGAAGGTAATTTCTTTAACATCTTAACAGAACTGATATTAGAAATTAAAATGATGTATTTTTTTTAAAAAATTGAAACTAAAATAATGATAAATATTTTTGAAGGATTAAACTGAAAATGTGAGTTTATTTTGTAGATCAAAATAATAATTTACTTTTTATTTGAATTGCAGATTTAGAATTTTGGAGATTTTTATAATGAATTTTTTTTTAATAATTGAAATGCATTGTCATCGTTCCTATTTTTATCAGAACAACTAAGGTCATCTACAATGGTTCAACTCACAAAAGTTGTTTAAGTAAATTTTACACCGTTATATCATCAATTTTTTATTTTAAATAATTTTATATTATTTTAAACAATTATACACTTTAATAGTACAATTCTTAAAAATTTATTAAATAAGTTTTACAAATTACTTCATATCTTTATATTTATTTATATTTTATTTTAAAATATAATTAATTTATATTTTAATTTTAAAATAATAAATATATAAATAAAAATTTTAAAATAATATAAATTTATTTTTAATAATATTAAATAAAAATAATAAAAATATATAATAAAAAATTATTATTTTTATTTAAGTACTGTTGTTTTTGCAAACAACAATACTTAAATTTTTATTATTTTTTATGTGACTGTAAATTCTGTATACGGTAATTCACCCTTTAAGCAACCCCAATAGAGATTAAACAATCCCCATTGGAGTTGCTCTAATGGCAATGTTAACTATGCGATCCAGAACATTTTACCTACGAGATTATTATCCTTCCAAAAAATGGTCATTATCTAAACATCATTTTTCTTGCTATATTTATCTAAGCACTTAAGTCTTGGACTCTCAAGTCAACCAAATCACAATTAATGATTTGAAAATTTGAAGTACAAATTGAACAAAGGTTGGACTTTGCTCAATGAAATGAGATACATGTTTTCTTTTTCATAATCCACAGTCGACAAATCCCGGGGGGTTGGTATGTTAAGATTATAATTTTAAAATTCTTAAAAAAATAAAAGAGACTTCGTCAAATTTGACACATAAAATAATTTGAAAATATTCGTAATTCAATAAAAATATTTTTTTTTTGTTTTGATTATTCAGATTCAAATTTTAAGATAGCATTACGTAAAAAATATTTATTTATTTTAAATATATTATAATGATGTAAAGACTGCATTTTTTTATTTTTTTAAAAAAAAATTTAGTCAAATTTAATACATAAAATCACTTGAAAATATTCTTACTTTTGAACCAACAACAACGATAGCAACAATTAAATCTTATTTCACACTTTTACCTTTAAACCAAAAATAAATAAATAATCTACGGTCAACAATAGCGACTTAGTCACAAGTTTTTATATCTGTAGATGATAGACATTAAAATTCAGCGCATGACTGAAAAATATTTAGTGGCTATTAGACTATGCCGATCATTTTATCCTTCTAAATTTTTTTAAAAAAAGTATTTTCAGAGATTCCGATTAATAATTATGGGAATTTGTAAACTCAGCTTATCTAGAATATTTTGAATAGAATAGTATTATTTATATAATTTTTCTATGACATTTATTTAATTATAAAAATTATTCTCACTTCAATAATTTTCAGTTAAACTTAAGGGAACGTTTAATATATGGTAAAAAATTTTATTTTTAAAAATTATATTTTTTTAAAAAACATGATTAATAAAAATAATAATTTTTAAAAATATATAAAATACGTTTGATTGACTTTTAAAATTATTAAAAAAATTTAAATAATATTTTTTAAGAATTTTTATTTATGTATTGGTTTTTAAAAATATTTTTATTTATTTATTTTTTAAAAAATTTTATTTGTTTATTTTTTTAACAAAAAATATAATAAATTATTTTTAATAATTTATTAAGTTTATATTAATTTTAAAATTATTAAAAAAAATGTTAACAATTAAATTTATTTTTATAAAAAAAATTATATAAAATATTAAAAGATAAAATTATATTTTATTTTTGATAAAGATTTTTGTCTTGAATCATCAATTCTCATATTCTCTATGGTAATTTTTTTATAAGAATCCTTATTTAAAAAACATTCTCAAAATTTAAAGTTTTCTGAAAATTAAAACTTTTATTTTGAAATCAAACAAAATAATTTTCAATTTTTATATTAAAACTTTCAAAAATTTTAAAAAAAAAATTTCTACTAAACACTCCCCAAGTGTGTTCCTTCAGGAATGCTGTATCTTTCTAAAACTTGTTGTGCTGCATATATTGTAAAATAGCAGCTGTTTAAATAGTTTTAAAATAATGTTTGATAAAAATGTTATAAAATCTGCTTTTAAAAATAGAATTGATTAATAAAATATTTAATGATAAAAATTGTACTTATATATATATATATATATATATATATTAATAATTATATTATTCATGTGATTTGATATAAAAAAATATATTCATTACCGAAATTTTTTTTGTTATATTAAATTATATTATTACTGAAATAAAAAATAAAAAATAAAAAGTCAAAGGCAATTGAGGAGCCCTGTGAACACATAAATCCTAGCCCACACGGAAAGAAAATTCAACTAATAAGCGACAGAAACAATGAAGATTTGACAGATGTCAGAGCCTGGGGAAATTAAGGGGTAATTTCAAATTCGTACGATTCCCAAATAGTTTATGGAAGAATTATTTAATTTTAATTAATATTTAAATTCGAGTCTCTATCTATAAAAATAATTTAAAATCACTTAATCAATTAAATTATTTATTTTATTTTATTTACTTGATCAACTATGATGTTCATTTTATTTTTTTAATTTGAGCATTTTATTTTACTAATAGTACTTTATTGTAAATAATTCCAAAACACCATGTATTTTGTAATTTTAAAATAATAATTATTTTTATAATAAATATGAAGATTTTGATTAATTCAGCAGAAATTAAAATAAATACTTAATTGGACATTTCATCTTACGCGTTTAAGATCCTAACCAATCCTTGTAGTTTTTATCTGTACAATAATTTTTTTTGTAAAATTTGAGTTTTTAAAAAAAAGCAAAGTAGTTTAAAAATAAAAAATAATTTCAATTTTTTTATAACTTATTTATTTTTTATTAAATTGTTGATAATATTAATAATTGTGATATGGTTGTAAATGAATTGTTTGTAAATTTTTTATAAATACTTGTTCTCGTTCCTCTAGTCAATTTTAACTTTTTTCATTAAAAAAAAAAAAGAAAAAGGAAAAAAGAAAAATGTGAGGATGATTCACGAAAGGCGCATCAAAATTAAAGGGTGCTCATGTATATCACGTGCGAGAGTTTAAAAGAAAAAGAGAAAAAAAAAAATGAAGAGGAGAAACGAAGCTTAAAGGAGAATTGAAAAGAAGGGAAAAGCGGGAAGGAATCAATGACCTACACAGTGTATATCTTTAATGAGACTCAGTCGTCACTCGTGGCCCGTGAATTCCAAAAATGAAACAAAATTCAACACCTTGCAAAGCACGTGTCCTTCCAACCACTTTATTTTCAATAAAATAAATAGTTATCAAGACCCTTAAAATATTTAAAATTTAAAAGTCTTTAATATACTATTATTTCTTATTATATTATCTCAAGTGTTAAAAAATATTAATAATTATTTATGTTTAATATATTATTATTCAAAATATTTAGTATAATTTAAAATAATAATATTACTTTTTCTTTTAGGTAAAACAACGGAGAAAAATCCAAAAAAACAGAAAATTACATTATTTTATAAGAATTTCACATATTTAAGATTTCCATAAAATAATAATTCTATTTTGAAAAATATTAATTATCATCAATATGAATATGATTTTTTAACAAATTTTTGGTCTTTTCGTGTTTAAGAAAATAAATTATATATAATAGTGGTTACTTATAAAATAATGAGTAATTTTTAACGAAAAATTTTAAAATTTTCGTGAACCCGCATTCTAGAGTTGTATTTGGCTATTTGCGCGCCTCAGCGTTCATCAACTTTTCCTTTTCTCTCCGCGTCTTCCACACGCCTCTTATTAAATTAAACAACTTCCCTCCAAACACGCCTCTCTTCTTTTCATATTAGCAAACTTACTTTAATTAATATATTCTTTTATATTATGTAGGTTATACATTGGTAGCCTTGTTCCCCTTCAATAGGCGCTTCTAGCTTTGTCTATGTTTACTAACCAAGTTTCGGGTCAATATTAATAAATTCAAATAATTTATTAGATGTTTCTAATCATTTCAAATACAGTTTATTTTTTTTATAATCCATGTGTTATTTTAATAGTTTCATCTATAATTAAAATTAGTTTTGCCACTTCAAGATTTATAATTTTATCACATTTTAAAAAAAATTATAAAATGATAATGGATATATATTTTGAATTATTTTATTTAAAAATTTATTAAATTTTAAATATAATTCCTTCAAAAATTAAAACGTAGTTCGATTTATAGCCAGCCCATGAACATATTCAGTGGTTATTTTGACATTTAAAATTTAAATATTTTTTTATTTGATTTTTTAAAATTATATTTTTATTTTAATTCTTCAAAAAATATACCTTTTTAAATGTTTAATGAATTTATTTATCTGACATAATAAAAAATTTATGCAATTTAGATAAATTTTTAATTTGATTAAAAACTAAATTAAATATTTATTAATGAGATCAATACGAGAGTCATGTAATTTTTTATTTAAATGACTAATTAAAAAATATTTTTTTTTGAAAATCAAAATAATAAAAAAGAAAAAAAGAAGCATTAAATTTATTTACGTAAGATGTGAATTGTTGACAAAAAATTTTAAATTATTGGCCAAGAAAAGGAAATTTTAAATTTAAACTTATATTCTGTCATATAAACGTAAAAAAAAATCTATACTCTTTTAAAATACAATACTTTTAAATAAAACTCTAAGTGTTTCTCATGGAATTTCGCAATAAAAGTATAATACTTATAATTTTTTTTTAAAAAATTCAATTATATAATATTTTAAGTGTAAAAAATATTCAAATATATCATATTTTTAATTGTGAAACTTAATGATAAATATTTAAAAAAAAATTCTAAATTAAAGAAATTAGTTGAAAAAAAAAACATGTTGTAAGGAAATGAGGAAGGAGAGGGGGAAGGTTGTGAAATACGGATACGAAAGTGGGCTACTTGCCCTGCCCGTTTGTCACCGCCACAAGCAATTAGAACGTGCCGATAAAATTTAAAAAAAAAAAAAAGGATAGAGTAGGCACCGCAGCACCAGAACTTGTCCCTTTGCATAACCACGCGGAATTGCTGCCACTTGCGTCTTCCACTTGCTTTTTTCCCATTGGCCCGACAAACGCGCATTCCTTCCTACTTTTTTCCTTCCTTTGGCCCCGTTCCACAATAAAATATTACCAAAAGGGCAAAATAAAAAATAAATAAATCCACTTAGGTCCTACTTCCTTACCTGCTACGGTGCTACCCTCACTTAACGCCGCGTGAAACGACAAATTATTATATATAAATTAATTTTTAAATATTTAGTAATTTTAAATATTTTTTTATATATAAATTAAATTAAATTAAATTAAATCCACTTAGGTCCTACTTCCTTACTTAAATTTTAATTTTAAAAAATAAAATTATTTGTATCTAAATTATCAAAACATTTAGTAATTTTAAAGATTTTTTATTTTATTTTCTTGTAAACTAAGAATATTTCTATGAAATTAATCTCCTTTAAATTTTAAAACAATTATGATTTTAAATTTTTTTTACAATAATATTTTTTAAAACTTAAATTTTTGACTTAAAGTTATAATAAGCCGTTTGTTAGGTTGTAAATTGCTTTTATGTTTCCTAATAGTTTTATATCACATGGATTTAATAAGAATAGAAAACTGGTTTTTGGTCGGCATCACAAGATGCTTTTTTCTTGGGACTATTATACTATTCCTACGCAAATGAGACGCACTCATTAAACTTCTTGTTTTACACATGGTCTGCTTATAATTGAACGAGTCAAACTACTTGATAAAAATTAATTTTTTGCTCAATTTTTTTATTATTCTTAGTTGTCAAGTTTATTTTTTTATAAAAGCTCGAATAAACAAATCTAGAATTTAAAATATTTGCGCTAATTATTAAAGCCATGAAGCTTCCTCGGGTTTTCCGTAGGGATGGTAGCACCACGGATAACAATGAGAAAAGGATTGAGTTGACTCTTTTATAAACTTATTTCAAATGTAAAGTCTATGTTCATTTATCCATATTTGTGGATTAAATTAATTCGTTTGTTTATAATATATTTTATAATTAAGAATTTTTTTACTTGAATAAATAAAATTTTTTTATTGAAAAAATTATAAAAATAATATTATATATGTATCAATGAAGTAATATAATTTTATATATAATAAAAAATAAAATTTTTGGGTTATTTATTTTTCTAAATGTTTTTCACGAGTCAACCTATCCAAACTATTGCTTTTATAAATTCAAACACGTCGATATACAATTTAGATGAAATGACTTACAAGTTTCAGTTTGTTTTGACAATATTAATTACAATAATAAAAAAAGCGAGATTTTTTTTTTTTACTTTTCATTTCCGCCACTTATTATTTATTAATTTTAATCTTTTGTGCTTTCATATTTCAAAGAGATATAAAAATATTAACATATAAGCACTAAAATATGATATTGCATATTTTTTTTATTCTACCAAAAATATTTTTAAACTCTTTTAATATAAAATTAATTTTACTAGAGCTGCTAGATAAGAGAAAAATCTAATTTCACCCATATCTATACATGAAGAAATTTTTTCACTTAGCCTGCCACGCAAGACAAGCTTGACATAAATCTCAACCAACTTAAAAAGAATTGCCAACTAATCCTTCGGTGTAACTAACCCATAAATAAAAAGAATTGCAAGTTATGTTGAGCCTAGATTTGTAAATTGCAACTATTCTAAATTTTAATTTTTAAAATGTTAAAAAATTAAAATTATTAAAATTAATAAATATAATATTATTAATTAAAACCATGTTTTTATAAATAAAATAATGAATTATAATATATATAAAATTACAAAAGAATTAAATCTTCAATATTTTTTCTCGAATAAATCTTTTTTTAATTTAAAATCAATTGAATAATAATTGGTATTTAAAAAAAGACAATAAGTAACTTCATTTTTTTTGTCTTTTTGGCCATTAACTTCATCTTTATCAATTACATATTTTTTTTATATAATTTATCAAAAAATATTTCACTAAAAAGGTAAAAAAAGTAAAAATTTAAATACATAAATGATAATATTTTTATAAAAATATTTTCAAAACTTCAACTTTTATCGCATATTAATGGTTAGACAATTACATTACTGCTGCAGCCAACCGCGCCGCATGGAGGGAGAGAATGGAATCTTGGGTTCGGCGCGGAAAGGCAAGTAAAAGACTTTTACAACCTCACTTTTTGGTGGCTGCTTGATTGATTTGGCAGCGGCGTAATAATGGACTAAATCTAGAGTTTTCCAAATGCATTTGAGCTATATTGATGATATGGTAGCTGCCAGCTCGGAAAAACAAAAAAGCTTATGCGGAAAAAAAGTTTAAGGCACACGAAGTCAGAAAAATCGCCTATTGGGTGGTCGAAAATAAACTCTAATAGCATTTTTAAGGATAACCCAGGACCAACACGGCGGGGTGACACTATCAGAAAAGACGCTGGGAGCCGCAAGGCTTTGCTCATAACTTTAAAACCTGCACTTCGTTGAAGCGAAGTTTTGGGGTGGGCTCTAAGTTGAAGAAGAGCCACTGAGGATTGTGATTTGTCGTGCATGATCTCAATACAAATTAAAGAGAGCATCCAATAGGTTTATATTAAATAATATTTAAATTAAAAAAAATAATCAGATTATTCAAAAAAAATTAGTTTTTTTTTTAAATTATATTTTTAAAAAAATACAATTATCTCGCTTGTTTAAATTAATTTTTTTAAAAAAAATCATTGTATAAATTTATTAATCTAATTCTATCCACTTAAAATAATTTTTTTACTAAATTTAATTAAATTTTTGAATTATGTACAAGTACCATTCGGTTTAAAAAAGATTTAAAAAAAGTACTAACTGAATTGTTTATAGTCTCCTCATTTCTCTAAAAAAAAAATGAAAATAAATGAGCCTTCTTTAAATCTTTTATTGATTCTTTGTAATAACATTATTAAAGTTATTTCACTATCTAATTAATTTTGTCTTTATTATTTTTTTTAGTTTTGTTTCTCTAACTTCTAGTTCTGTTGATATCATCGTAAAAATTTCAATCAAGCTATGAGTCCAAGAATTTTCAATACTGACCTAACTCATAAAATGATGCATAGATTAAATTAATTTCGTAATTTATACATATTTTACCAAGAAAAATATAAAGTTAGGCCAAAGTGTTGTAAAATGTTTTTTTTAGTACAAATCGGAATCGAACACGTCTCACTTCCTCAAACCCCAAACCCCACCCCTTACAAAGATATTTGTTTAGTATAAAGATAATAAATTTTCAACTTAATTATTTAAAATGATTAAAAACACAGGCATTTACGTCACAATTGAGAATCGAGAAAAACATTATTTGCAATTTTGTATTTTATTGACTTGACGTGAATTTGTATATTACAAATTAAATAATGATAATTTGTAAGAAAAATAAGTAATGTCTTAAAAGTCACGCAAGTACAACAATGCAAGTGGAGAGAGAGGAGAGAACGACAACCTTAGCAGTTTCCGTTTGGACCAAGCAAAGAACACGTGGTGGAATTCCAAGACGAAAACGAGACGGGCATGAATAAAGTAATGTCAGGTGTGGACTTGGACAACTGCAAATTAGGAGGCAAGAGCAGAAGCCAATTTTAGAAATAATGACCCACATATTCCTCGTGCTTCAATTCCAAAAACCGCACAGGTATTTTGTTATTATTTCCAATAATTTAATTAATTAAAGATAAGCCTCGCATAGGCAGAGTATATTACCAGCTTCCTCCTTTGAAAAAACCTCAACTCCAGCTCTCTCTCTCTCTCTCTCTCTTCGTCTTCTCTGGATTTCAAACAATCCCATAGGACATAGACCTTCGACTTCTGCAATTCTCTGAGCTAGGATTCGCGGGTTGGCTCTCTTTTAGTACTAAGTTTCTGTTTTCTCTGTGAATTTGGCGGCGAAATGTCGAGCTCCACGGACTATTCGGAGTTTTCCGGCCTGAAGACGGCCAAGTTGCCGGAGAAGTCTTCGTTCTCTCAGACTTGTAGTCTATTGAGTCAGTACCTGAAGGAGAAGGGCAGCTTCGGAGATCTTACCCTCGGGATGACATGCAACCCCGAAGGAACTGGTATTATTTCATTTGCCCTTTCCCCTCTTTATTTTCTTTCTCCGTTTGGTTCCCCGGAAAAGTAACTAAAGGAAAATTTTGAATTCCATCTTCACGTTTCCTTATTCCTTTCCTCTAGGTTCGGCCTTAATTAAAATGAAAAAAAAAAAAAATTATACTGAAGGAATCAGTTTGTGGCCCTTTCTGCATGTTTCGATTTTCCCCTTTTGCTCGCTTCATAGGCAAGAACTACTATTTCAAGTTTCACTTTACAATCTTCGTATACCATTAAGTAAAAGGAGATCTAGTTTTTCAGTAAAGAAGATTAATGAAAAAGAGGGTCGTATTATTCTTTTTTTTTTCCTTTCAAATTTTAGGATTTGTTCGTTTGGATATAACTCAGTGTTTGTTCTAAATGTTTAAAATGGTTGCCTAAAATACTCTCTTGCTATATCTAAAATGCTTGATTTTTCCTTACAGGGTCACTTGAGGCATCTTCTCAGTCTGCAACAACCATGAACTTATTTCCAACCAAGGAAAACACCATGGCACCCCAGAATTCCAGGTATCTTAAATTCCAGTCCCTTTTAGGGCCCTTCCATGGAAAATTACTATTAGATTAATTAAATTTCTCTTCCATGATCCACAGTGTGGTTAAATCTGTGACCAAGGAGCCTAAAGCTGCACAGTTGACAATCTTTTATGCTGGACAAGTTATTGTTTTCGATGATTTTCCGGCCGATAAAGCCAAGGAGATCATGTCCTTTGCCAGCAAAGGAAACTCCCAAACCCAGAACGGCTCTACTTTTACTTTTGCTCAAAGCCAGCCTTCATTTCCTGCTACTTTGGTCAGAACTTCTGCTGATCCCAGTGTTCCAGTTCCTCCTAATGTTGGCAAACCTCAAGCACCATCCAGACCTGTTATTGGTGGTATAGTCTTTTGATCTCAAGCTTGTTAAGACCATAGAGGATTTGTTTGTCTTGGATTATGTGTTTCTGATTATAACCTTCCTCTCTTTACAGATTTACCAATCATGAGGAACGCCTCGCTTCACCGGTTCTTGGAAAAGAGAAAGGATAGGTAGGCAATCTGAAACTTAAACAAAAGGAACATATCAATTAGAGTGATTGAAAATTTTGTTATTGAAACTGTCTGGTAGACTAATAGGATATCATAATATTATTGTCATAGAAATGATACAATTAGATACAAATAGTATTTTATAAAAGTGCAAGAACCTAAAACTTAGGGATACGAGAGAAGATGATGGTGTACCGGGTATCAAACCCCTTCCTCCAACTAGGTAGTTTGTGTCGTGGGAAACTGATTCATAAAATCAATTTGTTAGGAAAGAACAAGCTTAAAGGAAAAAGAGTTCATTCTTGAAGATTTATTTTGATTTTAATTAGATTATTTTGGGTCAGATGATTAATATTGTCGTTCTTGTTGTGCTGTCTCTGCAGAATTGCTGCCAAAGCACCATATCAAACAAGCAAACCCATGGTCGCTCCAAGTAAGCCAGCTGAATCTGCCGCACCATGGCTGGGGTTGGCTGCTCAGTCTCCACAAAACTAAGCATAGCCTTCAGTACTACGTTTTCTTTTTTAGACAAGAGTACTATGTAATTTTGACCATTTTTGTTTTATACTTAAGATAGTTTACGGGCTTCTGCGTTAGCCCACTGTTTGTTATACTGACTTGGGCTCTGATGGGCCTTTTGATAGATCTAACTATTGGTTAGTCTTATTAGTTGGGTGGTTCTAATTTTATTCATTTGAAATTTTCTATAACTTCTGTACTTCAAAGTGTGGTTTTTTTAAATATTTTCGTTGTTCTCATTTCATCTTTCTCTTCACCCAAACCTAAACCTAAAATACTCTTTTGGGATTTTGTCACCTATGAATCCACATCTTGTAATTATAACGAGAAATTTTTAATTAGCGTTAATTTATAAAAAAAATTGGTAAAGTAAATTAATCATTGGTAAATATAAAAATATATTAATGTATTTTTTTAATTTTGTAGATCATACTAGATGTCTATTTTTAATTGATTTGATCTATTTTTTTTTTGTATTGAATTTATTTTTGATAAATCATCATTTATGGGGGAGAAATTTTTTTTTTCCGGTGCTCAACGATTCTAATTGATGATATTTTATATTTACTATACTGATATACGTTTGGAACTTTTTAATGTCTTTTAATGTGGGTATTTTGAAGAAAATAAAAAAGTTGTAAAAATGTATAATTGTTAGGTTTCTTTGGTGGTTCTTAAAAGATCCTAAGTAATTTTACTTTTATGAAAGAAGATAATAAGTAGTTTTTTTTTGTGATAAATAATGGATAATTTTAAGTATAGAAAATGATTGTTAATAGTTGGTTACTGTTAGTTTTTTAATAAATATAGAGCAAAATAAAATAAAGTTTAGTTTTAAATCAATGATTGCGGTTGGATTTGGTGCATAAAACAATCACCCCAAAAAATAGACTAGACGTTTAATTTTTTTTAACACATGCTTATGTTAAAACACAACAAAACGTAGATATCGTAGCATTTTCAAAAAAAATTAAAAACATGCTTTTAGCTGTATTTTAAACACAACATCGTAAACACAACATCGCGTGCCATGCCGTGTTCAAAACACAGTAAACAATTCGGACTCCATTTATTCTTTTAACCTATAAATTATTATGATTGAATTTCAAATTGTTCTGCATATTCCTTAACCACGGTAAATTAAAAGCTTAGTAATATATCTTTCAGTGAGTTACCTTAAGTCTAACAAAGAGTTGTTCTACTTTGGGGTTCTTACAGGTAGTTTACTTAGGAAGGAATTCTCATCCGAATATAGTAACAAGGTAACCAAGTATCACTTGAGAATCTTCGTACTTACAAAATAAAGAGAAATTAGTATTGTGATGGAGCAGTAACTCTATTTTAACTACGGTTAAATTAATAATAATAATATAATAAAGTGATGTTTTGGTATATGAAATTTTAATTATTTTTAAAACATTTAAAATATATTTTTAAGATGATTGAGTTTAATAAGTATGGACAATTTGAAAATTTATGTATTGTATATATTTAAATAATATAAAAAATTAATTTTTATATATGTATCATGCTAAAAATTTTAATATATAGATTTTTACTTACATGAAAAATTAAAATACTCATATAACAATCATCACTTAAAGGAAAGCAAGTTTTTTAGATTTTTTTTTTTGGTAAAGGAAATATAGATAATTTGGCACGAATGCGAGCAAAAACTATATTGGAAAGAGATACCTTTGGCTTGATTGTTCATTGAGATCCCTAATAATATGATTAAAGGGCTGTAACATGCATCGACTAAAACTTTGTTGCTATATTCAAAAGGAAAAAGTGCTTGAACCCCTCTTTTCTTTTCTCTTATTTTTTTTATTATATAAACTATAAGACAAAATAATAGGGTACATTAAATTAAATGAAATAAATACATTATAAAAATATAAACTTTTAATGATAACAATTACCACAACATCACAATCTATGATTTTGTGGTTGAAAATTTTCAGCGATAACTAGTAAAATAGTTATCAAAAATCTATTTTTTATAATGACTCATCGAATATTGATTTTTAATGATGGCTTTAATAGACTACCATTAAATATAAATATTTAGTGTTAACAAAAATAATCATTAAATCTCTTAATATAAATAAAATGCGAAGATTCAGTAACAACTTTAAATTGTCATTGAATTTTTTATCATTAATTAAAAATAAATTCAATGACAATTTATTAAATTAGATAATATAAATGAGTTATAGATATTTAGTAGTGATTTTAAGTCGTCGTTAAATCTTTTTTTTTTTTTTAATTTACATTTGATATTATAATAATTAAAAAAAATTTATATGATAAAAGATCAGAAGAAATAAACAATATCATGCTTCGACTGCCAAATAGGCTTAAACAAGCCTTGGCCAAGTCATACACACAAAATTAAGAGAAAGAAAAAAAATTATTTATGGTTTTATTGGCAAAACAAAGAAAAAAATTTAAGTCTGAAGAGACTTAAGCCACAACAACAATTAAGAGAAACAACTCAATGTTAGATTCCTAAACAAACACAAAATTGAAACTCAAGCACAAGCATCAGGTCACCACTCAATTTTAAACCCGAAGTCATAAAGATAAACTGGAGAGATTCAATATTCAACTCAAACTACTCAAAAACCATATTGAAACTAAACCTATGTATGATTCATGCCAGAAACATCCATTAGAATCAATAGCTTAGCAGTAATCATGAACAATGAAAAGAGAGAACGTGTAGCTTAGTATGATTACGTTACTAACGAAGCTAAACAAAACTATCAAGTATTTCTTAATCGACCAAGCTAATAATAGAAGTGGCCACACCTTGATTAGAAACCAGTCTAGTAGGTCTAATGTAAGGTTAAAGCTGATAGCTTAATCTACCAAGTACTCCTCATTGATCATGAAGCAAATAATGTCAGAAAGACCCCAGCTTAAGCAAAAGTTACAAATTGTCAAAAGGATTTCACTTTTGTAGGCTAACAATCTCAACTAGTGGAATCATGAATTTGGCTCCTTAGAGATCCTTAGTTGTGGTTCTAGAAATGGACATTGATACTCATTTCAATCTCAAATAGACTTATAAAAAAAGTATTGTTCTTGCTCAAATATTGATTAAAGAACCATGACACACCATACCCTAGAAGAAAAATAAGAAGTGCAAGCAGAAATTGATGTTCTGAGAGCAAAAATCTACACTTTTTTTTTACAAAACCACAATTTGTGAGACACCACAATCTACTATATATTAGAATATTTATTGTGACAATTAACACAGTCAAAAAATGGGCAATTAAATAATAGCGCAACAAAGTCAATCACTAGCAAAAATCCATACTAAAGCTCAATTAGAATTCATAATTTTGCACAATATTGGAACAGCACCAAGACCCTACAAGAACATATTGAGGGAGGGAGGGAGGGAGTACCAGAGGCAACTAAATGCTTCTTTTTGCCACTCTAATTTCAAGAGCTCACCGTGGGAGAGAGAAAGCAGTGAGTTCACTATTAGAGGGAAATGATCAAGAAGAGTAGTGATACGAGGTTACCTTCAGGGTGAGAAAGGAGAAAAATTTTAGTGAGAGAGGTGAGATGAGTAGTCAGTACGAGAAAAATTTTAAGAGAGGTTGATCAGTGAGAATGAAAAAAATTTTGGGCGACTCTAATGAAATTGACACTGAAAGTTATCCATTTACGTAAAGATTGTCACTGAAAAAAAACTTTTCAATAGCGATTACTAAGAATTATTATTGAAAATATATTTTATTGTAATGATAACAACAATATAAATAAAGGGTAGCGAAGTTAACAAAACAAATCCCAAAACTAGTACAAGTAAAGGTAAAATGACAAACATTATAAAAAAAACTTCTAAAATTTTAAAAAAGAAATACAATTCAAACTCAATAGAAAATTCTTATATACAAAATATATGACATTTAAGGAGGCAACACATACTTTAATTTTCTTATAAAGTAAAGTCTTCTAAAAATTTATTTTCCCCAAATATAGCTAATATCATTGTGAATCTAATAAGATAAGCTGCAAATATTTGAGGATTCAAGCAAGAAAATGTAAACTCTTACTCTGAAAAGGAAAAGGGATTCCAAAAAAGAATAGAAAAGCCTAATGAAGAGAAAAAAAGAAAGGTGGGGGGGGGGTGGGACTGCTGCATCCCAAAAAAATGACTTGCGGAAGGAGACAGAGCCCAGCAACTCTTCAAAAAAAAAAAACTAAACTCATATGGGTTGGAATCCTAGATTTGAAATACATTAATTTTCTTTCTTTTGGAGAATGCAAGCGATTTCTTGGGTCCCGAGTAACACTCATTTTTATCTCGCCCTGCCAAAAACCAGTGGGGATCACATTTGAGACTCGAGAAGCTCTCGTCTATGTTGGGCATTGGCCCAATCACGTACCACAATTGAAAACAAGCGGTATTAAAGAAGTGGTCCAATTTGTTTTTCTGTAATAATATGAGCCGAAGGGTACAATCGGTGGACCTAAGAGCAGCTGATCCATTCCTTCTGTCCATGTCCAAAAAAGAAAAAGAACAAGAAAAAGAGATCCATCCCTTCTGTTCATTTTATTAAATTATTTTAGAGCCCCTCTCACCCTCTATAATTAAAATTAACGCCATTTCTCTCGGTCACCCTATCGTCTTCTTCGTCTTTGTCGTCTGTCTTCGCGCTCTGAGCCCTCTCCATAGAGGGTTTTCATTTTTTTTGTTTTTATTTTTTCTTTTCTTTTCTTTTTTATTTTTCCCCTGCCATTTTGTTCATTTTTCCTTGTTTTCCCTTTTCTTCCTCATATCTTCTGAAACCCTAACCCTAGAATTTTCGCATTGCGTACTCTTTATTGCACTTGAAGATGCAGCAACAGAGGCTAAAACAACACCCGATGATGCAGCAGTCTCTCTACCACCATCCTGGTCTCCTTGCAGCCCCTCAGGTTCATCTTTTTGTTCTGCTTTTTACGTCTCTTTTTGTTTCTTTTTCTTTTTTTATGTTACTTCTCAATATTATGCCTGCTTCCTTTTCAATTTCCACTGTTGATCAACCACAAGTGTATTTTTCTTAGATGTACAAACTATTCTTTAAAATCTTCTTCATGTTTAGCTGTAAAAATTCTCCTACGGAAGCATACTTTTTGCCCGTGAAGTGAAAAACTTCTTTTTTGTTGGATGGGGAGCGTTTCTAGTCTAATTGGGTCCATGTTTGTTAGGTTTGTAAGGCTAATTTTTTTCATGATAGCGCTGAATTACTTTTTTTTTTCTTTTTACTATTTCTACGGACATGCAAGAACTTCCAATGTGTTTGTAACTGTGTGTTTATTTACTTTGGCTATCTTATAATTTCATATTTTGTCTCCTGGTTTGTTTGAGGTAGTTCTTGTGTATGTGAGTTTTGAGCAGTGTTCATGCTGTTATTAGGATTGCAACCAGTCGAAGAATCATGCGTCACCGTGATTATTTGCATGATTATTTGTATTTTATTGGAACCTGTTGGTTGAAAATTATTAGGAAGTTTATCTTCCTATTCTTGTTTTTTTATCTGGTTCTCTATTTTTCGATTAGTGAAACTTTAGGTGTTCCATGATTCAATTTATGCGTATTGTTTGATTAGATTAGCTGTCCGTGAGGAGAGTAGATATTTTTGCTTTTAGGATTTCTTTTCATTTTTTATCTTTGTTTTGCACATTTTTATTTTGCAGATAGAGCCTATCTTGAGTGGAAATCTGCCTCCTGGCTTTGATTCAAGTACATGCCGCAGTGTGTGAGTGTTATATAGGCATTTTCTTTCCATTTTTTCTCCCTTCAATCGTTGTTTCTTTGTTTTGATTTATTTATCTTCTCATTTTAGATGCCTTGGGAGTTGACTTTTTAACTTCGTTGCCTCAGACAATTTTTACTGCAAATTTGTTTAAACTTCTTTTAATGTTTATGTTTTTATTATTCACATTCAATTCCTTTTGTTTTACATTCTATCCTCTTTTACTTTTGCTAATTGACCTATCCCTTTTTGTTTATCTTTCCTTTCCCCCAATAAGCTGATTAATTTTTTTGCTTTGATTTTTATTTTTGTTTTGAATTTGTAATCAGTTATTGAGGTAATGCAGGTACGTTGGCAACATTCATCCTCAGGTTACAGAATCTCTTCTTCAAGAGGTTTTCTCAAGTACGGGTCCCCTTGAAGGCTGCAAGCTCATTAGGAAAGACAAGGTTAGCTACTCAGTTCTGTTTGTAGTGATCTGTTTGAACAGAAAAGAAAAGGAAGGAACAATATATGTTTCCCATGCTATATTTGCGCTTCTTGCGGTCTCATTTTGATCATGATGGTCTGCTTTATAATTTTTTATGCAGTCTTCGTATGGATTTGTGGATTACTTTGATCGCAGATCAGCTGCGCTTGCTATTGTAACTCTCAATGGGAGGCATATGTAAGTACAAATCTTAAATTTGAGTTCTGGTATAACTTTTCCTAGTTTCAGATTCTAATATGTTTTCTGCAGTTTTGGGCTGCCTATTAAAGTTAACTGGGCATATGCTAGCAGTCAGAGGGAGGATACATCAGGTTAAATATTTGCTTGCCCTGTACTTCCCCTGTGTGATTGTGTTGTGCTTTATACTTGTTTTGTGGAAAGGAAACTTCACATTTTTCCCTCGTTTGGGTTCAGGTCACTTTAATGTTTTTGTCGGTGATCTTAGCCCTGAAGTTACAGATGCTACATTGTTTGCTTGCTTCTCTGTATATCCTAGTTGCTCGTAAGTCTTTTGTTTGCCTTTTAAATTTTCTTTGCTCATTATATTTATGCCTGAATTTATGACTGAATTTAATTCATATTTTAATTTAGTAACACTTATTATTCTCTGTTTACAGAGATGCAAGGGTTATGTGGGATCAGAAGACAGGCCGCTCCAGGGGATTTGGTTTTGTTTCTTTTTGGAATCAGCAGGCACAGAATTTTCTATTGATTTTTTTTTCATTTGTCCTTTTTTTCTTATAGTCTTCTGGGATTTGTGTGTTTTCTTTGCTAATGGTAGTTCTCTGTGTCTTGTTTGTGTCATTTATTAATCAGGATGCTCAAAGTGCCATAAATGATTTAAATGGTAAGATGACTTCAATGTCTGCAGTAGATTTTTGAAGTATAAATTTTATTTTAGAACCTACAACCATTTAACTTTTTGACAATTTTATTAGCAATAAATTTGTTAGAATTTACAATACCATATTGTGCAGCATTCTCTGAATGTGTTTTTATTCTTTTGTTGAACTCCTGTAATTTATATATGATAGGATGTATATATGGGAATTGATATACTTGTGATTCCTATTTCATCTTCTAACATTTAATTGTAATGATTATTTCATGGGATGGTGGCTTGATTGGATTACTAATTTCATAATTATTATTTATTGTGTTAGTAGTTTCAAATTTATTTGAAATCTATAATGGTTTTTCCTTACATTTTAGGAAAGTGGCTTGGAAGCAGACAGATTCGCTGTAACTGGGCCACAAAAGGGGCTAATGCTAACGATGACAAGCAGAGTTCAGATTCCAAAAGTGTTGTGGAGTTAACAAATGGAACATCTGGTGAGCTTGTGCTTAAATTCGTTTTGAGTGGTTTTCCATTTTTCCATTGACATTCTTTTTATGGTTTGCAGTTGGCTTTAGAGTTCAGGATTTTCTAGTTCTTATTGCCTTTCTCTAGGAGCACTTTATTTGTTAATAGTAATATCTGGTAGAAATGGTCTCTTGCCAGTGTTTAGGATATTTAAAAGTAAGTTAAAACACTTTCACTGATGGACATGAATGGTACTTTCAAAACCTTTGCAATGGGACACCTTAAATATCACCCCTCCTTTTTCTTCTTTTTTTCCAGCTGTTGGTAAAGTTTTTATGGTACGTCTTGGGTAAATATAACAATATTAATACTTTTCATAGATCCATAAAATCAGCATGTAAGGATATCATCCCATCATTGTCTTATATTTTTTTGGTCTATGATCTTTATCATGATTATCTTTTTTTCTTTTTGGTGCAGAAGAGGGTCAAGAAAAGGCCAATGAAGACATCCCTGAGAAGAACCCTCAATATACCACCGTCTATGTTGGCAATCTTGCACCCGAGGCAAGTATTAGTATTGTTTTCTGATAATTTTTACTTCATCAGTTCTTTGTATCTAATTAGCTGTTCTTTCTTTTTGTCGACTATGTTGACAATCTTCCAGAGGCAAGGACTAGTCTTGTTCCATATGTACTTTATCAGTTCTGTATATCTATTTAGCTGTTCTTTCTTTTTTGGCCATTTAAATCCGAAGCTGTAATCTAGCCTCTGACTGCTAGCTATGGCAAAGATTGAGTGGTTTGGTATTTGACTAGCCACTGTGTTCTCTAATTTGATTCAATTGCTATGCATAAGATTCACAATTTTGTTGATGCATTATAGATCTGGTCTTCTTTATTGGGAAGTTTTGCTGGACCACCGAATTCTTGTTGTGTAACCACAAAAACTCGTGCTAGATCTTCAATGATTTACATGCATCTATTATCCAAATAGCACAAGAGTGGTAGGTATTGGGATGTTACAGGTGGACCCATATCTGACCTACTCGCTTTAGTGAAAGAAATGAGTACTTCAATCCAATGAGTTGTTTCTTAGAGACATCATATCTTACAGCTTACTTAACCTGATTTCTTCTGTAGATTGAGTTTTAAAATTGCTCTGGCAGTTCTCACTTATAGTAAAATTCCATGCAGGTGACTTCTGTTGATCTGCACCGTCATTTTCACGCCCTTGGTGCTGGAGCTATTGAAGATGTTCGGGTGCAAAGAGACAAAGGTTTTGGATTTGTGAGATACAGTACACATGCTGAAGCAGCTCTTGCTATACAGATGGGCAATGCGCGGTTTATGTTTGGCAAACCTATTAAGGTACATTGCTTTTGACATGCGATCTTTGGTCAACAATTTTAAGTCCTATTCTTTTAAATTTTTATTACTTGTTTTTTTTTAAGAGTTGATCTGTTCATGCATATTACTTGGGCACTAATTTTTTTTCAAAAAGATTATGAATGATCTGAACTTCCTCCTTTCCGTCATGCATATTTTTCTATTAAATGTCTCAAATTGTTCACTAATCTTCTTATGTTAGCTGGAGATTTGAAAGCTTCAGGATAAATGCTCTAATTTTGTCTTGCTTTGTCAAAACCTATTTTTGGCATAGCTTGAATCATAAATTCTTATCTTTCACAATTTAAAGCTTCTAAAAAACGTGGTAAAATCTTGTTAATATGTTGCAGTGCTCATGGGGTAGTAAGCCTACTCCCCCAGGGACAGTCTCTACCCCTCTTCCCCCACCTGCTGCAGCACACGTGCCAGGCTTTTCCGCCACTGATTTTGCAGCGTACGAACGGCAAATGGCTTTGAGCAAAATGGGTGGAGCTCAGGCCCTTATGCATCAGCAGGGTCAGCAAGCCCTGAAGCAGGCAGCCATGGGAATGGGTGCTCCAGGCGCTAGTTATGATACAGGATTTCCGAGTGTTGCGACTACGCAGCACCTTATGTACTATCGGTAAAGAGTCGTAGAACTTCTTTGAGAATCCTGTAAAAAGGTTCTGCCTTGTTACTTGTTTCTTTACCCGCCAGCTATCTAATATGTTGATTGATGGTCGTACTTTTGTATTGAGTCATAATATATACCTGCTGTATGAGTGAATGGGGTTTTCTAATATTTTATTTGGGGATAGATGGCCTGATTCGACTCAGCATCGTCCAGTAACACTTTTACTATGAAAAGTACCGCGTGAATACTACTTAAAACAGTATCAAGCCGGATGAAAGAAACCAGTTTTATTTTATTGATTAACCACTGTATATGAATGTATATATATATATATAATTTACAATAGAATCAATTTCTATAATTTTACCAATCATTATTTCTTTGATAGTAAGAAAATAATAAATTTCTAATTACTCTTTAGCAGTTAAAAACAGGAAATTAAATATTCAAAGGTGTATAAATATTAATAGTGTTTTAACCTGTAAATTAACTTTTCAAATTACAAACAAATCCCGGTCCAAAATGACATTTAGTTAGCATGTTTGTTTTGAAGTAATAAAAGGCATATAGATACGCCATTTTCAGCTTCTATATATATATATATATATATTGTTATTTATGTTATTAATAAGATGTTAAAATTTTTAAATTTTGATACGTCGTTATTATATTTCAAAAATACTTTAACTGTCATTAATCAATTTAAATTTACCTCTTAAAATTTTTAGGATGGTTGCATTTGTCTTTATATATAATCATGATAAAGATAAGTTAGACTTATGTGTAGTAAAATGTGTATGGCTAAGGTATTCCCTTACACAAAAGAGATATAAATGCTTTGACTTAAAAAAGAAAAAACAAACTTTCACCACGCATGTTATATTTTGAGTTTTAAAATTTTTTCAACACTTCTTTTCAAGGAAAATGAGTATGTAGATTCATTTTTTCAACATGAAATTGATGACATAGTTAAGACAAACTCCAAAGTCATATTTGATTTTAATAATTTAAATATTGAAAAATAACAGTCTACTATAATGCTTAAGGTTTACTTTGAAGTTAGTGTTTAATTTTACTACTTTAAATATTAAAGAACAACAATTTACTATGATGATTAAACATAATTTAAAAACAATAGATGAAAATATGTTAGATCATGTATCTAACATTCTTTTTCAAATTTTTTGTAATATCAAAACTTGTTACAATCTCATTTTGCCGTTATCCCATATTTGTCAAAAGTTGATATGCCTAAGTTTATACAAGAAGCGTTAACAATTCATGAATGGAAAAAAGAGATCCTAGAGAAAATGGAGGCATTGGAGAAGAATGAGATATGAGAGATAATGCATTTACTAGAGAAAAAATTAGTTGTTGGTTGTAAATGGGTATTTGCCACAAAATTCAATTTAGATGCATATTTGAAATTGTATAGAGTACGCTTAGTGGCAAAAGGTTATACATTGACTTATGAGTGGATTATCAGGAGATATTTACTCTAGTTGCAAAATTAAATACTATTCGTATATTATTATTTATATTTATGAATTTGGATTGACCCTTGTATCAACTAGACGTAAATAATGTCTTTTTCAATGTTGAGATATAAGAAGAAGTGTATATGGATGCACCTCTTAGATTTGAAAAAAAGTTTGCAAATTAAAATTTTTTATTTATGGCTTAAAACAATCTCCATGTGCCTGATTTGAGAGATTTACCAAATTTGTTAAAAGACATGGAGATAGTCAAGGGCAGTTCAACCATGCTATGTTTGTTAAACATATAGGTGGAGGAAACTTGACAATCCTGATTGTATACGTAGACGACATCATAATCATAGAGAATGCTGATAATGAGATAAGCAGATTGAATAAATATCTTGCATCAGATTTTGAGATAAATGATTTAGGCTTCATGTGCTATTTTTTGGGTATAGAAGTTGCCAGATCTAAGAAGATTATTTCTATGTTTTAGAGAAAATATGTTTTAAACCTATTAGAAGAAACATAGATGAGTGGCTGTAGATCTAGTAATATACCTGTGGACTCAAATTTGAAGTTGGGAGAAATTTCAAATGGAATACTAGTTGACAAAGGTTGGTATCAATGTCTTGTGGGGAAACCTATTTACCTTCTACATATAAGGTAAGATATCACTTTTGTAGTTATTGTGGTGAATCAGTTTATGCACTCACCTCATAAAGAAAATTTAAAGATAATGTATAAGATCTTAAGGTACTTGAACAGTTCCTTGAGTAAAGGCTTGTTGTTTAAGAAGCGTGATAAAAGGAGTATAGATGTTTTCACAAATGTAAACTAGGCAAGGTTAATGTCTAGTAGAATATCAAAATCTTGTTACTACACTTTTTTTTGGAGAAACTTAGTCACTTGGCGAAATAAAAAATAGAATATAGTAGCATGGAGTAGTATAGAAACTGAGTTTAGAGTTATGGCTAAGGGAGCGTGTGAAGTGTAACAGATAAAAAGAGCTATTGAAGAATTGAAACTTGAGATAGAAGTATGAACGAGACTATATTGTTATAATAAATTAACTATCAACATAGTAAATAATCTAGTCTAGCATGACTGTACGTGCTAACTAAAGGTTATTTTAAACCTAAGTTTAAAAATTTGTTTGCAGGTTGAGCATAATTAATATATGTGCACCAACTTGAAAGTGTTAAATATTTAAATATTTAATTTATTTTTTCTTAATTTGTGTGTGTGTGTGTATATTTGACCCTTTTCTAGCAATAGCTAAGAGAGTACCATCAGCTATATTAATTTATTCATTTTCTATACAAGAACTATAAGAACAAAACAATTTAAAATAGCTTTTCATATGATCGGGGGGGCATCTGAATTGATTATCTAAGGGAATTGGGGAATGGCACACACATTAAAAACAACATATCAAAAATAATTACCTAATTGGGTTAAAAAAGAAGAAAAAAATAGTGTTTGAGAATTACGTGGATTGAAAAGGTCTATAGAGTTGTTCTAACTATTCCTTACTAAAAGTTGGCGTCCTAAATAGAATATTAACAGTACCAACTTCTTCAGTGTTTGATTAGAATGGCTTGAGCTTACAGTTAGGTTGGTTGGAGTTCCTAGGCTTTCCATGCAAGTCCTAGCTATTCATACTATCGCTGTCCCAACGGAAGCGACCTTTTGCCACCAATGCCAAACACTAATGAGGAACTATCTTGTGCAGCTCTAAGAATGGGTCCTTGAGCCATTATGTGACACAGATTATTGCGCTTTGGGTGTCACAATTTTAGTGTATCGCAATTATTGGATATCATGCGTGTTATTGAGTGCTGCAATTACTAGTGCTCGGCTTACTAGTTTTTTACAATTACGGTGGTTTGATATGATGTGAACAGTACCAAGTTAGATGAGGGAAACCAGTTTATTTTATTGATTAATTAGTATGTACAAGGGTTATACACACACACACACACAACTTATTTACAATAGTCTAGGATCAATCCCTATGATTTTTAAGAATTATTATTATCTTAATACTAAGAAAATAATAACTTCTTAATCATCTTCTAACAATTACAACAAATTAAGAAACAATAAATTAAATATTCAAATATTTAACAACTACGTATATTTTGTGTAGCATTCCTAATTTTGTTTCATTTATTAATAAAAGTACATAAATATTTAATGTAACATCCCTAATTTCGTTTTTTTTATTAATAAAGGTACATAAATATTTAATTAAAGAAATAAATTTTATTAGACAATTTTTAGATATATAAGAAAATATAATTTTTAGAAATTCTTCACCTTATGTGTATGCATAGAAAATGTTTCTAACATTAAGGGAATATGTAAAGAGAGAAAACCTAATTGAAAAATTAGAAATAACATATTAAAGATAGGCGAAATTTTTGTGTAAGGAAGATAAATTTTTGAGAGGTAAGTAAAATTTTTAAAAATTTTAAGAAAATTGGATTAGGATAATTTTTTCTAATTCAAGAGTTAAAGTTATTAAATTTAACATTTCCACTCATAAATTGGGCTTTCACCTATGGACACTTTATATAGAGTTTTTCCATTTCACATGAGTTTCTAGCAAGCCAATAGGATAGATTAAGCAAAAAATAAAACATAGACTTGGATTAAGATATAGAAGTTGGACTGATAACTCAAAAAACATGAAAATGTGACTAAGTCCTCCATGAAAGGTAAAATTTCAGCCAAAGCAAAGAAAATAGGTAAGAATGAGCCCAAATTCAAGAGAGAAAAATAAGAATCATGTGAAGAAATAGTAGTGTAATAATAATTAAGATTAGGTCACATGGCATTAAGGCAAAACATCTATATCTTACATTCATAATTTCAACAAGTAGGTAATAATACATGGTATTATAGCAAAATATCTTTATCCTACACAAATAATTACAGCCAAGTAAAAGAAATTTAAGGGTTAAAAATTTGCCACTTAAAAAAGCAAACCTATTATACTTAAGTAAGACAAAAAAAAAAAAGAAATAAATCTCTAAATTAAAGGGATATTGTCCCTTGTCTTAAGAATATTTTATCATAATTTTTAAAATACAAATCTCCTTTTACTATGTATATCTTGACTAATAGAGAGGAAGACAAGAACATAAGTTGTCTTTCCTCAAAAAATAACTAAGTGCATCCTAATTGTGATAAGGTAAACCTATGATCATGAAAGGTGAACCACTTGATAGTTTATTTAAACAAAACCTACCCTTATAATTTCTTCCAAGTGAGGGAGAGGAAAAATAGAAGCAAGGTAGAGTGAGGAAAGGAGAGAAAATGAAGAAAGAAGCAGGAGAAGTCTAAAAAACTAAGTACTTGAGGTAAGTTAGTTTAATATCCACTTGAATATATCTTTTCTCTTCATCCTTAGGATTCAAAACTTACCCTCATTCTCTTATTTAAGCTACTAGAAAAGCAAAGGGAAGAGAGAAATCTTGCTACTTCTTTTAAGATGAAACAAGAAAAAGAATTCACTAAGTGAGTTAGGGAGATCTTTAGATAGGTTTAACAATATCTCTTTTTGAAGAAAATATTTGAAATTTATAACATTTATATGAGATTTTTATCTTAAAAATTTGATGAAAATTTCTACTTCGATGATTAGTCATAGATGTTGTTATATCATGTTACATGTTATCTTCTTACATATGATGGATGTTTTGAATATTTCAATTGGTATGGAAAGTTCTGCTTATGTATGGTTATGGGTAGCAAAATTTTAGAATTTTTATACTGTTATTTTGTATATTTAAATGTGATAAAAAAATTGATAGAATATGATTAGATGTAAATTAGGAAGAAAAGGGAAGATGATGTAATAAAATGATAAACTAAAATCTTAGGAAATGTTTGGTTAAGAAACTGAATTTCGGAGTAACCTGGAAAGCTTATATTTTTAAAATTCTGGGAAGAATTGGTTAGGAATTAAAAGAAATAGTTAACATGAAAATGTAGACATATGTCTCACAAATTTTTAACTACTGGAATCACTTAATTCGGAGTTCAAATCAGAGAGATATTGTCCGATTAGTAAGCAGTGGTCAGAAAATGGTTAACCAGGGAAGAATCTGTTAGGTACGCTTCTGTGTTTGAATTTCTAAGATAAATCTATAGGGAATTAAAAGAAATGTTTAATATGAAAATACAGATATATGTCTGATGAATTTTTAGCCACTAGAATCATTCAAATTGAAATTAATATGAGGGATATATAGTCAGATTAGTAAGCAGTGGTCAAAAACTAATTAATTTAAAAAGAATCTATTAGGTAAGTTTCTGTGTTTGAATTTTTAGACAAAATATGCAGGGAATTTAAATACATGGTTAACATAAAAAATTTAGATATATGTCTCACGGATATTTAGTTATTGAAATCATTTAATTTAGAGTCCAAATAAGGGAGATATTGTCTGATTAGTAAGTAGAGGTTAGAACCTACTTGAGAAGAAATAATATTAAATTTGAGGGAGTAGTAACACTATGATTACTTAAGATTTCACTAAAATGTTCAAGATAAAGATTTTAGAGGATTGTCTTATCTTTCAATTGACACCAAGATCAACTCAATCATATTTAAAATAAGGGTGTTATGCTCTGTTTAGTGAAAGAGAAAAATAATATTTAAGAAAGAAGAAGAATCTTATAAATGAAAATAATTAATAACTAGTATATGCCATAACCATTGCTATTACATGAACTCCTTACCATCTTAAGCGTGTAATTTTGACATGAAAATATTTTATAAAGTGATATTCAAAAATGATTATAATTATGACATGATTTCATTTTATCAATGATTTTTAGTAGTGATTATGCTTTGATGATAAATTATGGCATGTGAGTATGATAAACATATTTGTTATTGAAATCATATTTTTTGACTATTAATGTGAAAAGAAAAGAGACGAGCACAATCAAATGGTGGTCTGTGTGTCATATCAGACGGAGCGAGAAAAATTCATACTGGAGAGTAGAAAGTACTCACCATGACTGAGGTAGCTTGATATGAAAATAAGTTAATGGTCATTATTTGATATTCTGAAAATAGTTATTCATGCCATACATGTCATAATTGTACGATTTTTATGTGCATGGATAAAGTGTATTCATGTGACCTAAAAATATTTGTTGTAATTTATACAAATGAACATGACATGATGAGCTATATTGATGATAATTATGATTTATTATTGAACCTATTGTGATTTAATTCTGACTATATTTATATATCATGTTCAGAAAACTAGTTATGTAGATTTTTCTATGGCTCTGATTTTTAGTGCACGTTGGATCGAGTTACTCTATATTGGGTAGATCCCAAAAGTTAATAAGATGTTTGTGATTGAGTTAGTTAAGATCCTGGTGAAAATACAACCACTCACACTCGTATCTCTAGAATTTGTCAATATGAATGAATAAGATGTAGATATTTATGTATTTGATTTTTATACATACGTTTCGATTAATGATATATATGTAAACTCAGAATTGTAAACTTTAAACCTTGATTATGCTTGGTTAAATTAATTGAATGTTATTTTGAGTTAAGTAATTATAAGTAAATAAGTAATAATTTCATAGAATTTTAAATATATATATATATATATATATATATATATATATATATATATATATATATATATATATATATATATATATATATGTATGTGTATATGTAAATAAAAAAAGGGATTTGTTACATTATTTACCAAAACTATATAATTATAGCCTTTAAAGATTAAAAAAAAAAAGACAAACAAGTATTATAAAGTGATAGTAAATTTTAGGAAAAATGGTAAAGAAAAATATATCAAAAATTTATTGGTAAATTATATTGGTGTCCAAATAGAAAAGTGGCTAAGAAAAGGGGGAGGATTAGCAAGAGAAATTTTCAAGGGAAAAAAATGAGTTGTATTGGCCTTAATATTCCTAAAAAGTTTTCTTTAAAGAAATAATACAAAAGTTCTATATTTTGAAATAATTAGATTTGAAATTTTGAGAAAAAATAGGTTAAGTCATAGAAATTGCTCTAATTAGGGACTCAAAACTTGTTAACATAATCTTAATAAAAAATTAAAGGAAATAAATGGATTTGGGCTAACCAAACAAATCCTTATAATGGTTAAAATTGACTTGGTAAGGTGATGAGTAAGCTAAGATTTAATGAGCAATTAATTGGCCTAAATATATTATACTCAAAATATCTCCAAAGTTCATGATTGAGGCCATTAAATGAAACCAATAAGGGGCTAAAAATGTGTATAAAAAAGTGCAAGAATGAGTGAAGGAGAGCGGAAGCCATGAAAGGAAGGAAAATGACTAGGTTGGAATTGTTGGCCATAAGGTAAATTAACTGTCCGTGATAATTTTAGCCCAGTTTGTGAAGTGGAAATTTTGCTAGAATATCTGCATTGAGAAAGACTCTCATCTAAGGGAGCGTTTGGTACACGGTAACATTTTTCATTCCTAGGAATCATCTTTCTTGGGAAACATATTTTTTGAGAATGATGATTACTGGGAATGTATAAAATGCGTTTGGTTGGTTTTAAATATTTATCTAGAAATGTTTTATTACTACGTTTGGTTATAATAGAATTTTCTTGAGAATTGTAGTACTTTTCCAAAAATGTCTTTACTTATGTTACGATGAGAAAGAGAAAGTAAGTGCAGAAATGAAAGAGAAAGTAATAGAAAAAAAATTATGAGAAAGAAAGTAAGAGAGAAAGGCATGAGAGAGAAAGTATGGGTGAGAGAGAGAGAGAGAGAGATGTGTAAGAGAGAAATAAAAGAAAAAATGACAAAATGAAGGATATTATTATTTTTTTATATTTAAAAAAGATTCACATGGCATGGAAAACTTGAATTCTCACCTTCTCTACATAGAAAATTTTTTGTGAAAATTCTTATAAAAAATCATTTCCAATAATCCAGAATTCCTGAGAATCTTGTTTTAAAATTTAAAAATCAAATATAGAAATTAAACTTTTTCAAGTTCAGTTTTTCAAGAATAAAAAAAAAATTTCTCTACCAAACACCCCCTAAAAAGAAAGAGTAAATCTTTTGTGCCAAGAAAAGTAATTGGCGGCTCAACCCTTATGAAGCTTCGTCCTAAATCTAATCATGGAGAGAGCATCGATTGTTCAATATAACTTGTTTTGAGACAAGATGTGTATTGGGTGATGCAGTGGCATAGGGACTGACCTATCATCTACCTTTAATGGCGCCATAAATTGTTTTCTAGATGTTCCATGACTTTACTAATTTTTATTGCTTAGGTACCTCTTAGTTGTCGATTAATAATTGACTGGAATATATCACATACAATTAAAGGGATCTACGTATTTAGATTTAGACTTAGATTCCAAATTTTTTACATAAATGTTCTATTTCTTTGCTCGATGTTTATACTTAGCATTATTAATTTTCTATAGCTTTAGATTTATTTTTTTATAACAAAAATACTGGTCAAATAGAAATAATTGTTATAGTTACACCAGTAAACATGGATGTCATGGTTACTTCATTGAACCTTGAAGCCTTTTCAATTTAACAGAAGTAATTCATAAGACAATGTTATGAGAAGCAACATAACAATAATCACAAACAAAATTACTTTTAGGTGGCGTTTGGTTCCTGAAATGTTTTATTCTCAAAAAAGTTATATTTTTAGAACTGAAATTTTCAAGAATGAGATAGATGAAAAAGTTTAACAAATATATTTAGTTGTCACTTTACTTTCTTAAAAATAATTTGTTGTATTACTATCAAGTTTTTATTTTCATGTTTGATTCATGTAAAATATTTCTGAAAATATAATTATTTTTTCAAAAATACGAAAAACTTTCAAAATAAAAGAAATAATAAATAAGATAATAAAAAAAGAAAAAAAAATACAATTTTTTTTCTTGACTTAAAAAAATAAGAAATGAGATTTCTTATTTAGAGTTTAAGGGTTAGGATTTAGAGTTTAGGGTTTAAGATTTAGGGTAGGGTCAGAGTTTTAGTATTTAGGGGTTAGGGTTTACGGGTTATGATTTAAGGTTCAGGGTTTAAAATTTAAAAGTTAAGGTTTAAAGTTTAGAGTTTAGGGTTTAGAGTTTAGGGGTTAAATTTATGATTTAGAGGTTAGATTTAAGATTTAGGGTTTAAGGTTTCATGGTTAAGTTTATGGTTTATTGTTTATGGGTCAAGATTTGAGTTTTAAGGTTTAGATGTTAGGTTTAAGGTTTAGTATTTAGGATTTAGGGTTTAAAATTTAGAGGTTTAAGGTTGAGTTTAGGATTTAGGGTTTAGAGTTTAAGGGTTAGAAGTTAGGTGTTGTTGTTTTAATTAAAACTCGCAAGCATATGAATCTATTAAAATATACATTTAGTGGTATGCGAAGTCGATCCCACAAATATTACCAATTGAGAGAAAATTTAATTCATATTTAAAATAAATATTTCTAATCTAGTTGTCAAATTTTCTTTTGTGAGAAGAATTTTGAACAAAGTATGCAAGAAATAAAATACTAAAATTAAATAAGAATGTATTCAAAATAAAGAAACATGTTAAGGTTAGGAGATCCATTCTTGATATATCAAATAAAAATAAATTTTAACTCTTTTATTACTAAAATAGAATTTTCACATAAATGAAATTTCATTCGAAAGATATGTTACATTAAACTCGCTTTAGTTTACAGATAAAGTATATTTACCTTCTTTTTATTGTATTGCTAATAATAAATAACTCTTGTAAAATAGATTCAAGTATACGTCGTACCAATCCTTATATTATCTACAATAAATCAAGAATGATTCAAGCATTTATTATGTCAAAAATTGTCTACAATGTATCAAGATTTTTACTTTACAAAATTAAAAATAAAAGATGTAAAAGGAAGAAAAACATAACAACAAATAAGTAATAGAGTCAATAATAATAATATAAAATATGCAGTAAAACTAGCCATTAAGAAATAAAATAAAAAGAAAATAAATAACAGAGGGGCAACAAAATCATTCTCTAAAAAAGTAAATAATAAGAAAATAAATAATAGATGTACAAAAAATAAATAACAAAGGGGCGACAAAATCATCTTCTAAGAGAGTAAATAACAAGAAAATAAATAACAGAGGAGCAATAAAACTATTCTCTAAAAAAGTAAATACTAAGAAAATAAATAACAGAGATAATAACAACAGAGGGGCGATAAAACCATCCTCTAAAAAAAATAACAAGAAAATAATAAGAAAATAAATAAGAAGATAAATACAACATCAAATATAAACATTGAAATTAAAAGTTAGATAAATTATTATTTTCATACCAAGAGTTTCACCCTTTCACCTTAACATTAGGAGATTAGTTCTCCATAATCAAAGTAAGAAAGCAAAATGAAAGATGAAGAAGCATGATAAAATTTATGAAAGAAAGTAAAGATACAAAATGTTTAAAGAGATAAAAATATTACAAACACTTAAAACTCCAACAAAACTTTTTCATGCTCACTCTTCAGCTTTTCTCATTTTTCTCTATCCCACAAGATGTCTCTATTTATAGACAAAACAAGTGGAGTAGGTGACAAAGATGGTAAATACTAAATTGCACTAAAGTTGATAAGTTATGTTACATTATGTGCACCGAAAGTCATCGTGAGATATCTCCTTGATATCCATCGAATATGTTGATCCTATCAACAAAAAATTATTATCTTTTCAACCATATAAGGTGGAGAAAAATAGGCCACGTATTTTGTGATTTATGGCCAAAACATTAGAGTAAAATCAGACTAGACTGCAACAATAAACATTATCTCGTCTAGCCTAATTTTGACTCTTTTAATGTCTGAATTTGTTGACCACTTAAACATAAACGTTATAGTAAATTGTATCTTCTACTCACCTACCAAATTTTGTATCCATTGAATATGTATTTTTTAAAATAGAGCCCAAATACTACAATAAGGTTGGGCTAAACTGTAACAGTAAACATGTTCTCTTCTAACTTAAATTTGACTTTTTGGATGTCTGAATTTACTAATCACATGAACACGAAAATTGTATGAAATTGTGTCAACTATTCATCTACCAAATTTTGTATATAATATATATGTATTTTTTGAGATACGGCCAAAATATTGCAGTAAGATTAAGTTAAAAAGCAAGCAGCAAACAGATTTTTAATATTGGGTGTTGTGTCTTGAATCTTTATGTTTTAATTCTTTTAGAAATGTGGTCATAAATCAAGATTGAATTAATGCACATATTCATTAAGATGCTTTTCAGAAGTCAAAAATATAATACTCCTTATTTAGTCATCCTCAATGAATTTATTTTGTCTGTTTAATTTATAGACATAATTTTTAAACAACCATAATTTAGTTTTGATTCTTTTAATTTAGTCAATTTTTTATTCTTCTCTCCATCTATAAAAAATACACAAAACTAAAGATAAATAAGGGAGATAAATATTTAATTAAAGAAAAAAAATAAGATAAAAATATTTAATTTATGAGTATAAAATTTACTCATCATTAAGTTTAAAATTTAAGGGCAATTTGGTCATTTTACATAGAAAAAAAGTTTTCCATTTCCACCCATATAAGTGGGAATAAAAGGGTGGAAATTTTCATAAATTTTTATTCTCGAGAATAAAAGATTCTTGAGAATGAATTTTTATGTCTTGTACCAAACATGGAAAAAAAATTTCTTGCCTTACTTTTTTAGAAATTTTAAAATATTCTTAGTATTAAACACTACCTTAATATTCAAAGAAGATGGAGTCAGGGATTCAGGGTCAAAAACTTCACTAGGTCATTATAACTTAGGGTTGCTATGTCACGTACGTTAAAAATATAACTTGAGAACAATTTGAGCAACTCTAGTGGATTTTCAAAAGAATGACATGATGCAATTACCAACAGCTACATTTTGCTCTTAAAAGCTTGATGCATCACAATTTCCATATGCCAAACGCCTGTTTTCTTCGGTCTCCATTGCATCAACTTGCATTTAAAAGTTTTTGCAGTTCACCACTCGTCATTACAGCTCTGAGATATGAATAACAAATATAGCCAAATAGAGCAAGACAGAGAAGGAAGCCAAGGAGAGTCAGTCAGCGGAATTCCCAGTCAATTGGATAGAAAGATTTAATCACAAAAGCACAGAGCGAAGAACTAACTATCTAATCCACCAATATAAGGGTCGTCGTTGTTGCACGCGAAGGGTTACATCCATGGAGAAATGATCGAGATGGGAAAGAAAAGTGGTATTGGCAAAGGGCCGACGAGGCTTCAAAAAATATTCTTAGTTGATGAAGAAAGGGGAAAGGAAGGGGAAGAGCCGAAAAGTTGTGTGTTGGTGGCCAAAATGCCACATTTTGAGTTTTTTTTTTTAAAAAAAAAAAAGGATTGAATGACTATGTTTGCTGCATAGCAACATACCACGTAAGTATGTAATAAATTACATCAACATATTTTTAATTGTAATTAAAATAAAAATGATAGAGAAACTAAATTATTTAGTATTTGATAAATTTGAGAATTAAATTATATAATTATATAAATTCAACAGACACATAAATTCAAAAATTAAGTTATATAATTATTTTTGTATAGTCAAAATTTGTATATACATAGATAGATTTTTTATAGAGTGCATTGATTGTCTTCAAAGAAAAAGTGAAGAATCAAATTGATGTGTTTTAATGTGAGAAAATTAAATTGAATTATTTATTAAAATATAAATATTAAATGAATATTTTATGAAAAAATTTATATAAATTATTTTTAAATTATGTCAATGTAGATGTGAAGTAATGATTAAATATTCGAGTTTATTAGTAAACGTAATAATTATCAGTAAATGATCATTAATTTTGTGTTAAAGTTAGTCTCGGAAAAGTTCAATTGCTTTTCTTACGAGCTATGCTCACTCGTGTATGATATTATAACAATAGGTATATGGGTGATGTGCTGGCAACAGAATGTCTTTTTTAAAAGGGGTTTTCTCTTGTTTTTAATTGGATGATGTAGATGTGCCGCTCTTTTACCTTTACCTTTTTCAAGTACCCAGTTGCTCACAAAAAGACAAGGCCAGAAACAATCATCGATACATGGGGAAGTTGTCGTGCTTGAATGATGGGGGGGGCCTTCACCCTTGGGCAAAAATGTTCCCCAGAAAAAAATAAAAAATTGTTAAAGGTAGCTACAAGATCTTTAAATTAAATAGGTTTTCATTTTTCATATTTGAAATGAAATTCGATTTATTTTCAAGTTTTATTTTTTGTTTAAAAACCTTCTAACCATTTTAAAATTATCACTTTTGGTTCTTATTATTAACTCCGTCAATTTTTTATTTTTATTTTTAACAAAAAGTCCTGACACAACTTCAATCCAAAATTGCGTCGTTTTGGACTTTCTTTCCTTTCTCTCTCTTGCTGATTTTTTCCTAAAGTGAAATCAAGTATATGTTTGGGCTGGCTCCATAGGCTCCACTTTAAGCTTTGAATTCCAGCATTATTGAGATAGGAACTTGGTGCCTTCTTCACGTTCCTTCGGGGCCCAGTGAGGCCGATGCCCAAGTTGTCTATTTTAACCATGAAGCCATTATAGCCGGGGGATTGGAACAGCGACTAATAGCGGTTCTCTTATTAAAAGGAAGCACAAAGTCGCTTTTTGATACATATACATACCAGTTCAAAAAAAAAAAAAAGATACATATACACAAAGTAATAGTGATTATGCTAGCAAATTTGTTTTTAATGAATAAAAAAATATATAGCCAATTTTCCTAGGTTAATTATTTTATTTTAATAACAGCCATATTTATATTCAAAAAATAATTTTATATTAAAGTCATGCAATGCATAAAATTATAGTTATTGAAACTGTGCATTAAACCGGTGAAAAAAATTATGTCACTGGATTAGTTGTTCAACCGTTTTGTAATTAATTAAACTGGTTGAATAAATTATTTATAATTAAAAATTAATTTATTTTAAAATTAAATTGAATATGATATGTTTAAAAATATTGATATTAATACATATAATATATTTTATTTTGATAAATAATATGTGAATATAAATTTATAAAAAAATATTATCAAATTTATATCAATTCAAGTGTCTTGAGTCACCGATGTCTATTGGATCAATCCAAACTAATATGATTTAATTGTAAAAATAGTTTTAATTATTAAAATTTAACTAATTTAATGATGGGCAGTTCTAAAACTATGCATAAATTCAACACTTGATTATTAATTGTTAAATTGGTATGCTCAAATCACTATAGCTACACGTCTCAATACAACTTTCCCCTCTCTTGAGGGAAGGGAACAGAATGATGATCAATTTCAGAAAAAAAGTTGGGGGCAGAGACATAAATGTGATAGTGGGGGTAGATGCCCATGAATTATAGAAGGGGTTCCACATTGGGCATAATAAAGTAGGTGGGAGCCATAATATGCTTCTCTATAACATCCAAAATTGTTGATGATTTTTTTCTCTGTTAGTGGGGATGGCCAAACTGGGGAAGGTAGAGTTGGATTCCCTTATCACACCAACGCTGCTTTCAAAAGAGGTCCCATCCAGCCATCCCCACACAGTGGATTCCACACAACACTTCTCAGACAGCTCATTTTTCCCAAAAGCAAGTCCCCATACATCCTACGCTCCCTTTGTCCCACTGCTTCACTTCCTCCCAGTCTAAACCACAACAAATGTTTCAAAAATAAAGATAATATATTCGATGCGAACATTTTGAAAATGATGCGATATTTTAAATTTTATTTTAATATAATTTATATATAATATCTGTATCTCAAATTTGTGTTTTATAACATAATAAATAATTTTAATTGAATTCAATGCCCTTGGCTAAGCCTCATTTTATAAATCAAGTTAGTTCTAATTACAGATTTTGGAGGGCCAGGAGTAGAGGGTTATATTCCAAGCGGGGAAAACATGCACCGTCTCTCTTTTTCATAGAGAGAAAATTTTCTTCATTCCTTTTTCTATACAGGACAGTCTCCGCAGAAATCTCCACAATGGGAGAAAATTCCAACATACTATGTTGGCAACTGGGTGGATCCTTTTAGACTGTAAGGTAGATCTACCTGAGTTATCAAACATACTAAAATACTCCTTAAAGCTCTAAGGCTTCAGCCGAACTATATAAGATCTCTAGTAACCTCAATACTGGAGTAATTCTATCATTCCATTTACCTCACCAGTTTTCAGAGCTTCAGATTACATAATTGAAGAACCTTTTACAAGAGTGGGTGAAAGAAAGAAAGAACAGAGGAAAACATGAACTCAGGAAATCTCAGGTTCATAATTCTCTTAATTGGAAACCTCCATAAATAAGAAAAGCAAAAAAAATTCATTATAATTATCAATACATCAGATTCTATATTATTTTCTCCGATCAAAAATTCCTTTTGGTTACGATCAATCCTTCTTAATTCTCATATGGATGATGGTAATTACTAGTATAGCCGTATACTATGTACTTAGGTTGTCATATTTATATCGGTCTCTTCCTCTCTGGCTTATCTCCCATGGCCTCCTAATGCCATAGTCAAAGGGCAAGAATCCCAGTTGAAAATATTTGGTCTCTTTCATATGGCGAGCTTGACGGTTCCACAGACCTTGAAGCTTCTGACCTACACTGCTCTTTTCGCTCGTCCGTCAATATCTGACTTGAACGACACTCTGGGCTACAAAACGCTTTTTCTCCTCTGTACACCAAAAACCAACAACAAGTTAGCCCCAGAATCAAACATTTTTTAGCAATAATCACATAATTAGATCAAACGAGAATAATTCTGGTTCTGGGGTCAGTACCTGTACATGTAGATGTCTTTTCCCTCGAGTTTCTTTCTGCATAAGTGGCATGAACTGAGGAAATCAGAAGTGGGAAATGACGGTTTAACCTCAGCTTCAACTAAGCTTTCTGGGTTAGTTCTTCTGAGAACAACGTTGTTACTGTTGTTATTGTTATACCCATTTCTCCAATTTTGGCCTTCACCTCCATCGTAGTACACTTTAGTGAAGGTCTTGTTGGGTAAATGGCAAGTCACGCAGGTATAATCCTCCAAGCTGTCCACATCAATTTCATTCATACCCTTCTGAAATCCATCTGGGTTATTGATGGATCGAACTGGGATTGGTTCCGATCGGTTCAAACTCGAAGTACAAACGGTGTATTTGGGCAAAATTTCCCTTCCGGAAGCTTCACCGGATTTACCCAGAGCCACCACAATCCCCAGACCGACACCGCCAAGGTCGTAACTTTTCAGGCCCCTTGGGGACTGCATCTTCCACTTCATGTCCAGCGGACCTCTTGGGCTCCCGGGGGTGTCCAAAAGCGCCGCCGCACGGGCGCCGGAGACCAGTAACTCCGACAACTTTCCAATCATCGGGCGCGGCCGGTTCCCCAACATGGTACTGGGATTATGAAGAGGATGAAGGAAAGGGGCGTCTGTCAGTGTTTGCGTCAAGATTATGAAGAAAGGTGAGATTGGGAGTGACTTTATAAGACCGAGTAATAGAAAAGCTATGATTTTGAGGTCTTTAATATAATTGATGGAGTGGTTGGACTAAGCCCCTGGTTTTGTTTGGAATTATGCGGTTGATGATTGCTAAAGTAATCCTTAACAATTTCATTTTGTTAATCTTAACTTTTTTTAATTGTAATTAAATTTTCTTCGGTCAATTTTGTAATTTACATATTTTTAAATACAAATTAAATCTTGTTTAAATTATTAAAATTATTATTTTTTATAAATTTAATTTTTTAATATTACATATATTTTTTACTCATTAAATACAAATTTATTTATTTAAGTATTATTTAAATTACAAATTTAATTTTTCAAAAACAATTTATGTTTGAATTAAAAAATTTACGAAATTTTTTAATTTAAAAAAATTAATATAATTAAAATTTAAATATATAATAATTTGTGCAATATGCCAACCTTTTAGGGTTTAATCTTAAATTTAATGAATGTTTAAATAAAATGGTGTAATTAAATAATGTTTTTATTACAGCTTGAACTGATTTCAATGTTTTGATTATTTTATGGAAAAGGGGTCATTGTCAGTGGGGGCCAATCTCTTAAAAATGTCGTTTTCAATGATTGAGACGCAATCTAGGGATCTGAACCTATTTTTTCTCACTAAGAAAGATTCCGAAGAGTTTAAGCCGTTGGATGCAGAGCACGTGTCCAGTTTCTATGCATGGTGGAAGGGACAATGATTAATGGAACCACAGAGCCCACTGAATTGAAATAGTAGCCCCGCGTTTCGGCATGGAAAGCGACGCGCTAGAGCCCAGGCCCATCTATTACGCGAACGTCACTTCTCTGGCAAATTACTATTATATCCCTTATAAAACTTTTTCTCCAAAATAAGAAAAAATACAAACTTTTTTTGTTTTTATTTTATCTATAACATCAAAATGTGAATTGTGAAATTAACATATTTTTAAATTTTATTAAATATATATATTAAATAAGTTTCAAAAAGAGCAAGATATAATGTATAATTTACTTATTCAATTGATAAGAGGAAAAATATATTGAATTGAATTTTTTTAATTTTATTAAAAATTTTAATCCATAAATTTAGAAAAAATAAATAATTTGTAAATTTTATATTTAAATTATTAAATTTTAATTATTTATTGAATACTAATTTTATTAGATTATATATTTTTTTCTCTTAAATTTATTTTATAATTTTTTTAAAGATTTTAAAAAATCACAATTCGTGTGGTCAATATTTTTTTTTTAAGAATTTTATTTTATATTGAGAAAAAAATATGGTTCTCTTAGGGAGATTAGTATTATATAATTGGATCATTTAATTCATGAAACTAAATTATTTAAAATAATTTATTAATTTAAAAGTCATTGCATGTATAATTTTATAATTCCATGATTGCACATTTTTTTCTTTTTTCTTTTTTGCCCTCTTCCCTGATATCTTCTCTAATCAATACTAATTGGCAATACATTTTGTTTTATTAAAATATAGATTTCATCAAAATAAAGAAAAAATGAAAAGAATATTGTTTTAAAATCCAAAATAAAAAATAATTTGAAAAAAATATTATTTTATAGGTAAGTATGTTCAAATAATTTAGTTAAGAATCAGACTGTACAAAGTAAAAAAATATAAAAATGTACAATAAATTATTAAATAAAAAATTACATTTGATAAAATTAAATTGTTTTGAAATTCAATATTTTATAATTTTAGAGATAAAAATATATTAGACATATAAATTAATAAATTATAATTTAAAAAATAAAAATTATATTTCAAAACCTTTGTTTTTTTCCAATTCAACTCGATTTATGATCAATTTTAATTGAAGCATCATTTTATAATTTTGAGAGATAATTGGTAAGAAAAAAAAAGGAGATGGGAAAGGGTAATTATGACATTTAAGAGATAGGAAATATGAATTATCACATAGATGCATAATGGATAGCCCACAGACTGGTCCCTCATGAGAAAAGGGTGTTGAAAACCGGCAAAACGGGGGCCCGGATTCACGTGGGAGTGTACAGGTGTCGACATATGACTTGTTAGAATCATAAAACAATGGGACCCGGAAGAGCTCTGAGTGAGTAAAGACGTTGACACGTTGAATTCAATTATTAATTTTTGTGGGGTTATTTTATAGCGGCAAATTTGAGGTGTCACGAAAGAGACGGGGCTTTTGTCTTACATCGTAACCCGGTCGTGTTTTCGTTGCTAGTGAATAGAATAGTACAATAAAATTATAATATCGTCAACAAAAATGACAATATAATAGTAAACGAACACTGAAGGCACTCTAATAATGCTGTCATTTTCTAAGTACTTGATAATGTTATAGTATTATTAAAAAAAAACAATTTTTAATTAAATATTATAAAATATAAATTTTAGAGCATATTAATATATTTATTATGATTAATTGAATATCCCTATAAATAAAAAACTAATATTTTATTAAAAGAAGTTGAAGATGTTTGGTTTATTTAAATCAAAAAAATTTTAATTATTTTTTTTTCAGATTATATATTTAAAAGTACATTTGGTCCTTCAAAGTGATCTAAGACGGAAAGCAATTAATCCTCTGTTTATCTAAAAAGAAAAAGAAAAAAAAGAAAGCGATTAATCTTAAGTTTTTTTTAAACAATTTTGAGGAAGTCCTCCTCCATCGCTATTTAACAAAATAAATTATCTTAAATAATAGTTTCAAAATTTAAACCTACATAAATAATTAAAAGACAATGAATTTATTTGATAACTATTTTAAAAACAGTTTTATATTTTCAGCTATTTTTAAAATAACAAAATTTATTTGAAAATTATTTTTTATTTTTCTTTTAAAAAATTTATTTTTAAATAAAAAAATTGTTTCATTTTTATTATTAAAACAGAAAAACATAATTCGTTGAATAATTTTTATTTTTATTTTTATTATTAATCAAATTTTTTTACTTTTATTTTGTTGAAAAAATTTTAAATATAATTTTTAAAAATAAAAAATAATAATAACAGAATCAAACAAATCCTACACCTTTTAGATTACTAGATCAATTCTCTTAGAATTTATACATTACTTTTTGGCATAAAATAGTGGGAGAGCAAGATGGGCGTTGCATTACTATGAGTGATACAAAAATATGAATACACAATCTGGATTAAGAGCAAATGATTCTTTAATTGTAGATAGAAATCCGATTTATGTGAATCCGTTTTGAAAGTGAAAAATGTTTTTTTTTATAAAAATAATATAATTGCAACATACCTTCGTTTTACAATTAATCATATTAATTATTTTACGTTAAAAATTTAAATTTTATAGCATCCATATAATGACTAAAATATTAATTTTCATGACAGTCATATTTTTAAACATTAAATAAAAGATTTTTGGAGGGTCAATAAATTATAAGTTAAATACTTTTAGGTAGGCATGCAATATGTGTTTAACCCTTAATACATTAATTTTAACAATAGTCATATAAAATTATTAAAATATTATTTTCATCGAGAGAAAGACAAAATAAAATATTAATAAATTAAAAAATATTTTGATAATTTCACAAAATTATTATTTAAATTAAAATATAAAAGACTTAGTATGATGAGACAATTGATTGATGTGTCAATTACAAAAATTAATAAGTGAAAGTCAAAATTTCACTTAAATATAGACATCAAAATGATATTTTTCTTAAAGTTATTTAGCTCTTATGGATTACAATGAATGGTTTTTTTTGTGTGGTAAAAGGCATATTATTTAATGAATTTTATTTTTAAACTATTTTGATTCATTTGTTAAAATTAATAATACTAAATTTATATTATAAATTATAAAAAATTTAAATTGACATATTTATCTAAGTCCACTAATAATTAAGGCACAAACATATGGCATTACAACAAACTAGTCCTACAACAAGTAAACAATCATATCCCTAAGCAGATAGTGCAGCGCAGTAGATATCATATGACATGTGATATCCGGTTTACGTCAATTACAAAAATTAATAGATTGAGATATAAATTACAATTACATACAAATATCAAAATGATATTTTTCATAAAGTTGACTACCATTGGTGATATGGGCGCGATGAATGATTTTTGTTTTTTTGTTTTTTTTTGTGTGGTAAAAGGCAACGAATGATTTGATATATTCTCTAATGCATTTTTTTTAATAATTAATCTATGTAACCTATGAAGGGAAACAATTAAAATAGTAAATAAAAAAAGAAGAAGAATAGTTTTTATTTTTTATTGTCCACCAATTGCATTCATGTTCTTATTCTACTCTTAGGATATGAATGGTTCTGGGGTTTAAATAAAAGTTTTTTTCTAAGTTCAGGCTAAGTGTTGCTTTCATTTAGTTCGTAGATATCACTAATAATATCTCTGGGGATTAATTAAAAAAATATAAGTTTGGAAGTGGAGGATATTAATTAAATAAAGCAAACCAAATCTATTGAGATCCATACCTATAGAGACATCAATAGTTTATTTCTTTGGGATAATCATTCTAAAGATTCTAGGAATATATTAAAGTGACAAAATCATAGTTTCATAAAATAATTAAAAAGCATAATCGTAGTTGAGTTTCGTCGTGGTTTCATTGTTTATTTTAACTTATAACCAATTCACCCCTTACTTAAAAAGAGTTAATCATTCTAATTATTTATTCATTATGCTCATATTTTCCATAGGCCCTGCCAAAAACACACACTACATAACAAGGACTCTTTCTATCACTAGTAATGTTATTAATATTCTTGTTAGATATTAAAATATAGGTTTTAGTGAAAGTACTCTGTTTGTGTTTTTGGTGAATGTATGTACCCATTCTGTACATTAGATTTTATGTCTAATTTATATGAAAGAATATTTGATGTAATGTGATATATAAATTAGAAAAACGTTACAATATTTTATGGTGACAGCAAAAGAATATTAATTAATGGAGTAAATTATTCTTTTTTATCTTTATCTTTATATTAAATTGCAAACTTTTTTCAATTGAATTCTTAATCTATTTATTTTATTGTTCTTTGTCTTATATAATCTAAATTATATGTTAAGTTTAATGGTTTTTTGAAATTTCAAGTGCAATGAAGTAAATAAATTAAAAAGTTAATTGTAAAATTTAATAGATTAAAAAAAATTACAATTGAAAGTAAAGATTAGAGTAGAAAAATTTAATTTCCCCATATTAATATCATATTTTTTTTAGCATGAAATTAATTTGAGTATAAATTAAAGATTTTAATACGATATCAAGGCTAGTTTGATTTTAAAATGACTAAATTATTTAATAAATACAAATAAATAAATGTATTATAATTTTTATAATCCTCACTTTTTTTAATCCATAAGTATTCATACTTTTTTTCATTATTATTATTATTTAATATGTAATTAAAAGAAAGATATAAAGTCTGAAAATAAAGTTTTTATAATACCTCATAAATAGATTATTATGAAGAAAAAAAATTATAGAGTGAATTGCTATTTTAGTTTAAAAATATATATTTTTCTTCAATTTAATTTTTCATAATTGAATTTATTCAAACTTAATTGATTTAGAATTTAGATATTCACCATATAAGTATTCTTTGAAAATTTATTTGATGCAAGGCATATAATTTATAAACTAAAATAGAACTTGATTTTATGATTATAACCTAAATTATCTTAGACTTTTATCATAAATTCTAATTATTATTTTTTTAATTTGAAGAAATGAAATGCAACTCTGATGGTTGGTAACTTGATATGGTCAATATATATATATATATATATATATATATATATATATATATATATATATATATATATATATATATATATATATATATATATATTTAAAAAAAAATCTTTTTGCTTCACTACACTTTTTTATAATAAAAAGAAAGGGTGAAATGATATAAAGCAGATTGTCCTATTAAGCTTTGATTTTTTTAATTAAATTAATAGATAGAGTATACAACTATAGATGATAGGGATGCCGGAAAAGCTTATAAACGGGGTGGTGTGCTAGAGTGCCTCCAAATGGAACCAAGCCAGAAATTTTTTTATTTAAGTTATCGTAACTTAAAGCTAATCACAAACAACCATGTTAGGTGGATCCAATTTAAGTGTAAAAAAAAATGTTCAATTGTAGAAGTCCCAATAAAATTATAAAATTATTTTAATTTTTTTTTGTTTTCTTCAATAATGAGAAAAATCATTAAATCAGACTCTAAGCCAACAGATACAAAAGATATAGCATAATTCACTATAACAAATAAATCTAAATAAATATGCAGTTCTAAGAAAAAAAAAGTGGTAATACTCAAAGTACTAAATTTCGTTTCGAGGTACTATTTTGGTCACTTCAGAAACGAAAACATTTCGAAACGTTTCAGAAATTTTGAGAAAATGAAAAATTTTTTAATAAACGTTTCAAATAATTTTAAATAATTTTTTTTTTAATTTTAAAATTTTTTAACATAATATTAATGATATAGATATATAAAATTATATTAAAATTAATTCGAATTAATGTCTATAATTAAATAGTAAGTAAACATAATATTACAGTAGGGATTTCAACTCAAATTCTACCAGCATTCAACAATAATATCTCTTTTGCATATATCTCTCCATCTTCTTCTTAACTCTTTTGTGACATTTATATTTAAGTATCTTTATCTATCGACCATGATTCTATCTTTATCTTTAAGTATATTCCTCTCTCTTTGCCTTTCAATATCTCTTTGGATCATTTTTGTAGTTTTCTCTTTAAAATAAAAATAATGAAGAAAAATAATATTAAGAGAACAAAAGGGGAGAGTATGAAGTTAATAAATATGTTGTAACTTGTGAGAAAAAATAAATTGGTATTAGATGTGATATAATACTATTTTCATCTACTTTTAGATTGTTAATTTTTTTATTTTTCAAATTAGTTTAATACTTTTCCATTGAAACAACTCGAAATAAAAGTATTTCCATCGAAATAAAAGTATTTCTATCGAAATAACTCGAAACAAGAGTATTTATATTAAAATAACTCGAAACAAGAGTATTTCTATCGAAACAACTCGAAATAAGAGTATTTTTACTTAAATTTCCATTGAAATAAGAGTATTTCTATCGAAACATAGTAATTTTAATTGAAATAACATAATTTCTTAACAAACACTTCATTTTATTTTGATAACTTCGTTTCGTATCGGTAACTCAGAAAATAAAAACGTTTCGGTCATTTCGATGGAGAAGAAAGAAAATTTAGTTCCTTGATAATACTCTTAACAAAAATATAGCCTATAACAACACTTTCCTCCTCTCATCTTTGAAGGGTTCATTTTAGAGCAAGTCTTTTCAAACAAGATCTGAAAGTTTTTATTTTAGATTTAATGACAAATAGATAAAAATTTATAAAAATTTTGAAAAATTAAAATAGTGTAATTTTAAATTTATATACATCCCAAAATATATATTAAAATTTATTTGTATAAATTATAAATAGACATGTTTAATTATTTTTAATACAATCAAATAAATGATTTTTTTTAATAATTTTAATATTGCGAGATTCTTGCAAGACAGTGCGTGTAATCTTTGTCTTAGTCTCCATATTCTAAGCAGAGTGAAATTTTCCCTCAGACGAATTTTTTTTCACATTGTTGCTCCCATGCAAGACAGTTCTCACATGAATACCTGCAAATAGGGAAAATTATTATCCTTTTATAGTAAGATTATTATAAATTTGGTATTTTCTTTCGGACTTTTTTACCTGTGGGCATGTTCCAACACTGATTTTGGAAATGCTGCGAAGGTAAATAATGACAAAGAAAATACGTTGATTTACTACGTCATATGATCTGCATTAACAATCAAATTAATAATTAATAATTTATAAATGATAAATAAATTTAAATAGTTATTTAAAAAATTTACAATATTAAAAATTTAAATTAAAAAAAATATTTATAAAAAAGATGACTTTAATACTATAAATAAAAATAATGACGACAATGATCACATATAAATTAGATTATATTAATTTATAATGTTCTATCTCTCGTTGTCGTGTTATGTAGGTAAACAATGGTCTTCCATCCACTGATTTATGTTCCAATTTGTCATGCGTCTTTGTTTTCGTTTTCGGACGGTCTTCTGATTTGTCATGTGACGATTATTGTTTTTTTTTTTTTGTGAGGATTAGTTTCTTCTGCTCATTGTTGTTCTGACTGTTGGACCATGAGGCCCAATAGATAATAGATTGCTCGCTGACTGTGGGCCTTGGGTATATTAGTATGCTTAAATATTTAGGTAAAAAATTCTGAAAATTTTCATGGAGCGAATGGCTAAAGAAAATTACAATATTTGTAAAGAGCTTTACATCGATCTTCACAGCTGAATTAATTAGTTTTTCAGCGAAAATTGACAGCTTAATTACTTTGGCAAATAATTAAAAAGGAAATGTAACCACCAAGAAATTAGCAGGGTTGGTCCTCCAAAAATTGACCAATCCAAGCCCGGGTTGAATCCCGGGATCTTGCATAGTTCCGGACATAAAAAAACTATCCGCAACTCTGACCCGCTTTCGATGGTGGAAGGATCCTCTGCTTCCATTGCTGTCATTCCTCTTCAAAAATTCCACAAGAATGAGTCTTCAATTATCAACCCATCCATATTTTCTTCTCCATAATCCACGCTGGGCATTTCCGGTATGTAGAAATCAGAGTTAAAATCATCAAAACCCGCGAACATCCCATATTCCGGTGCAAAATTACCCGATCCTATGGCCGTAAACAAATTCGGAACCGACTCGTTTAGAGTGACTTCACTGTCCGTCTGCACGGTCCCCTCCGAAAGGGAGGGTGAAGGAGATTCCATTGGCAAGGCCGTCCCTTCCGAAAGGGTAGGAGACCGAGATTCCATAGGCAAGCCAGTCATGGATTTACCCGACTGATCCATCTGGGGCTCCGAGTTGGCAAAACGGGCCGCAGCGGCCTGAATTTGAGAACGGGACATAGACCTGCCGCCGGAGATGTCAGGTGGGTTATCGGGGAAATTAAAGTTGGCGGAGCGGCCACGTAAGCAAAACATGGCTGCGTCGAAAGCGCGAGCCGCCTTCTCGGCGGAGTCGTAGGATCCCAACCAAATCCTCTCCCTACTGTTAGGAAGTCTAATTTCGGAAACCCATTTGCCCCACTTTCTCTTTCGGACCCCCCTGAACTTGGAATCGCCTCGATCCGCCGGCTTTTCGATGGTCTGCTTCACCATTTTTTGAGTATCAAAAGCAAAAGCAAAAGCAAAATCGGAAATTATTCTTTTTAATGTCTGTGTTTTGGTTAGAATCCAAAACTTCTTTGTAGAATCTGAGGAATCCTTGTCGTGGATAGTGGCTGAGGCTGCTTGCGTTTGGTGGAGACAGAGCGAGTTTGCGGCTATATATATATGGGTGGGCGTGTGTGGGGAAGCGAGTGAAAGAATTTGACTAACTATGTGACTGGTCAACACTGGAGAGGCGCGTTGACGGTACAGGTGGCAGATGATGAGAGCAGATCAAGGTTACGCCGCGTAGAAGATGACAATGTTGGACCACGTGTGTCTTTTAATCCACGTGAGCTTATTGGCTATGTAAAAAAAATTTATTAAACTAGAAAATAATTGAATCTATCAGATCATTTTTTTATTTATAATTGATATTTAAATTATGATATTTAATAAAAATAATAATTTTTAAAATTATTGTTGTCTTATATTATAATCTGAATATTTTTTATAAATAAAAATTATTTACTTATAATAAATTAAATATTAATTCTATTAAATATGATACTGAGAAGGTAAGAAAAGTATATAAATAAATTTATAATATAATGTATAAATATATAATTAAATAAATTAAAATTATTTTTTAATTTTAGTATACTGAAATCTTTAAATATAGTCTTCGTCCTTATTCTTATATTTTAAATTAAAGAAGCTATAATTTTATCTCCATCTTAAAAGAAAAAAAAAATTCTTCTATCGGTGCTTCATATAAGGCAGTCTTCTATGTCTATACTTCTCATTAGAAAAACGTTTTCCTCCGTCCTCGCCTTCTCGTAAGACGGTCCTTACAGGAATCTTCAACGACAAAAAATTTGCCATGTATCACTGCAAATAGTAAAAAAATAAAAATAAAAAAATAAAATTTATGAATGTATTTTAAATTTATTAGAATGATAATCTCTGGGTACTAAATCTCTGTCGATATTTTATTAGGAATTAAAAATATTTTTTTGTCAAAAAAACTTGTTTTTAAAAATAAGAATTAAAGTAATAAATATTATTCCTGAGAAAAACTTTGCGGCGTAGTCTTAATTCACTATTTCACTGCATTAAAAAAGTATGAATTAACTGTTTTCTAGTCCTACGCGTCGCGAGGGTCCAATGTGGACCACCGCTGATCGCAGGTTAGGCGGCAGCTAGCACTCCTAGTCTTACTAGAATTTCAGCGGATATCATACGTCATGCATGAGCTCTGGAGTTTTAAAAAGCAAGGTGGGTCCATCTCCTAAAGTAAAAGGCTTGATTATTGTGTGAATTTGTAGATTTACCCTTAATTTTATTTAGCGAATAATTTAATTTTAAAAAAATATAAAATTTATTGTCTATGAGCGGCGCAGTAAATAATTTAAAAAATTAATATACTCTAAAAATAAAATAAATTTATTTTAAAATTTTAACTAATGATAAAATAGTTTTGAATATAAAATAAAATATTTATATGTTAGTAACCAAAACTTTTAACTATTTTTTTGGGTATGAGAAGTATAATTAAAATATAAAAATAAAATAAAAAATTCTCAAGACATTGTTGAAATAGTGTAAGGTTTAAAAATATTTTTTATTAATATTTACGAAATCTGTAATTCTTTTTGAATTAAAAATCATGTGTGTTTAAATTTTAAATTATTTATTTAACTTTTTGACGCTTAATTTGCTATAAAAAATTTAAATATTTTAAAAAATAAAAATTTAGATCTTGAAATAAGCTTAATAGAGTAAGTTGGGTTGGAATAGTGTAGGGCTTAACAATATTTTTTTACTGATATCTTACTAGGTTTGTAACTTTTTTGAACTGAAATTTATGCTCATTTAATATAAAAAATTGTTAACAATATGTTCCATTTCAATTTCTTTTTTTTATATCCATAAAATACTTCAAATAAAAAATTAATGGATATCAAATTTAATATTTTCAAAAATAGTTATGCACTAAAAAGGTTAAAATTTAATTAAAATTAAGTATATTTATAAATTTAAAGATTATATATATATATATATATATATATTAGATATAATTTTTTAATAAATTATTTTAATTGATTAATTTATGTCATTTCATTATTAGCTCTTTTGACCTGAAAATTTTCAGCAATTGACGTCTGAATTTTATAGAGCTCAATCTCCACGTTCTCTTGATTAAACTCTCTTTATTCTCCAGTTTCCTTGCAACTTCATACTACATCCCTATACATAAAAGAGAATGAAATGGAGAAACGTTCTGACTTGGGACTCTAGCGGCCAACTCTGCCAAATGGCTTTCATAGGATTTCATTGCAGATTAGGAAAAATAAAATAAAATACGCGCATGCGCACACCATCCGCACGCCCTGGTCAATTTTTTTTAAAAGCTCCCCTTTTGTTTTAGGTTACTATTCAAGTATTCTTTAATTATTGATATAATAGTCCTTGATGGCATTATTAATATTCTTGTCGCTTTCTATGGGGGGATCGAGCCTTTATTTGTGTGAATTTAGGCTGCATTTATCATTTTTTGTTTTTCAACATTTTTTTTTTGCTTGAAAAGAATCCTTTTTCCGTTGAAACTAGCATTCTCTTTTAAAAGACCTTTGAAGACTCCAGTTCTTCGGTTAAGGTGAAGAGAAATCAAATTATTATTTTTTTACTTTGTTATTTTGATTTGATTTGATTTAATATATTTTTTAGTTGATTCAAATCTTTTAAAATATACAATGAGAGTTAGGATTTTTTTTTATTAAGAGAATTAGAGTTTCGTGATTTATAAATTATAAGTAATTAGATTAAATTTATTAAAATTAATAAATTTAAAAATACATATTTTATTATAAAGAGTAAATAATTTTTTGTTCATCAATTATATTCAAATCATGATACGTAATATAAATAATTATATCAAATATTATTTTTGTCATGTATTATAATTTAAACATTATTAATAAATAAAAAATTATAATTTTATTGATTAATTATATTAACTTATATTTTACTCATTTGTTAGACAGTAGTTAAATAGTCCGGCTAAACTATTAATTGACAAGTTGCTATTAGTCCGTTGCCAGCTTTCAAGTTCTCCATTCCCTTCTTGAAAACTTCACGTTTTACTATCACGGAAACATTTTATTTTATTTTTTATTTTTTTCTGTTTCTTAAAATTATTTTTTATTTTTGAAAATTTGTTTAATTTTTAATTTCGTTTTATTTGTATTTTTATTATTTTTTAATTATATGAACAATAAAATACTTTTTAATTATCTAACGAGTAAAATATTATTTATATGAATTGTAATAAACTTAGAATAATTAAAAAAATACAACCATTATAGTAAATTACGGAAATTTTAAAAATATATTTTTATATTTTTTATAATTTTTAAAAATTTAGGAAATATTTATTAAAAAAAACAAAATACCATGCATAAGTAAATACGTTATCAATTCTGTTTTCTATTTTTATTAAAAATAAAAACGTAAAACATGCTAACTAAAGGTTTTAAAGTTTTGCACCAATAATAAAATTTTAAAAATAAATTATATATTTTTAAAGATTTTAAATAATATCACTAATATTTTTTAATTTTAATTTATACAAAAAAATTTATTTTAATTAAGAAATTGTCAATATAAGTAATACTTTATGTAATTTTTTTACTAAAAATTTAAAATTAATCATAAATAATTTAATTCAATGCAATATAAATTATTAAAAATTAAATTAACAATTATAAAAATTTAAAATAATATAAGTTATTATAATTTGTTTAAAGATTAAATTATTATTTTATTTATTTAAAATTGCACTTTATTCTTTAATATTTTTTCTGAAAAGTCCTTTATATTTTTCCCTCTTAACCGTAATATAGCAGCACGAATGTTTATGCTGCTTGTCTATGTGGCAATAATGCAGGTTGACTCTTTTTCTTTTTCTTCCCTCTCCCCCCCTGCTTTTTTTCTTTCTCTCTCCATTCAGTCTCACGTCTGCTTTTTCTCCTTTCCTCGGGAGAGAAACATAACTAAGCAAAAAGAGAGGAAAAGATCTAGTGAGAGAAATATGAAACTGAAGAGAGAGAAAAAAAACAGAGAGAGAAATAAAAAGAAGCTGAAGTTGACGCTGAGGACTAGAACCCATCACGATTCATGCTATATTTCTGTTTTTCTTTGGTCGATCATCGTTTGCTTCATCTATTCTGCTTCTGTTTGAACCTTAGAAAGAAGATTATATACAAGCTGCCGAGGATTCCACTAAACATACAGAAACATCCCAATCTAATCATGGCGAACTCGCTTAAGGGGAAAAGGGAAGGAAATTTTTTTATGAAGTTTCTTAATCAATTTGAAGAGTTGTGTATTCTGGAATTTAAACATTGATTGATATTTCCCACTTTGCTTTTGCAATTCATTTTGGAAGAGTTAAATTAAAAAAATTAGAAGGGTTAATATGTTATAGCTAAAGAAAGGATGGGTCTGCAGATGGTCGAAAGTTTACAGTATTTATAGATTCCTCTGGGCATCATAGCTCCTCTCACAACTACAGAATCAAGTTTGCAGTTATGAAAAGCACCGCAACCAGAATCAAGAAAGATAAGAGCATAATATAAACTCCAAAAGCCAAAACAGAGGGTATTTAAATACCTTAACTGCAAGACTAATTCTCAGGTAATTCTTCAAAAACCTTCTGGTCTACCCTTTTTTCTCTCTTCTAAAAGAAGACAACCTCAGGATTTACTTGGGTTGCAGGAAATTTTCTTATTGCTCAATAAATCGAAATTAATTCACGCCTTCACGGGCTTGGTTTTGAGAGGGACAGGGAGAGAGAGAGATCGAGAGGAGATGTTTATGGTGGATGGAGACAGGAAGATGTCATTTGAAGACAATTTGCTCTTTTTGAAAAAAGTTCAGCAATTGACGTCTGAATTTTATTAGCTCAATATCCACGTTCTATTGAATAAACCCTGTTCTTCTCTAATTTCCTTTCAAGTTCACACCTCATCCCTCTACATAAAAGAGAAGGAAATGGAGAGACGTTCTGAGCTGGGACTCTAGCTGCCAATTCCATTACGAAATAGGCGTCCTTGGCTTCGTTGCAGATAGTCAAAATAAAACATGCGCACACACCCCCTTGTCAATTACCTTCTTCTTCTTTTTTTGACAAATTATTTCTAATTAATTCATCGCATTTTTTTTACATTATTAATTTAAAAATAAAAATTATGTTAAAATCTACATATGTTAATTCGGAATATATATATATATATATATATATATATATATATATATACTTTTATATAAACTAAATTAAGTTACAAAATGGGGTTTACCGTAAAAAGAATTATAAAATGCAGTAATTCATAATCTTGCATAGACAAGCATCCTTCAATGTCTTTGTTTTGGTTATACGGAGTATGTGGTTCAGTTCAATTTTTTGGGTTTGCTCCCCCTTTGTTTTAGGTTATGATTCAAGTACTCTATAATTGATATATCTATTTTTTTCCCCTCTTTTCCTTGTGACCTCGGATATTAGTACTTGTGTGAATTTAGGCTGGATTACTCCATTTTTGTTTTAAACTGTTCAGCCTAGCTATGAGATGTTGTTTGCAACGAATCCATTTTTTCCTTGAAACTGGTAGTCTCACTATGTTTCCTGAATAGTGGCGACTTTTCCTCGCCACAATATTGTCAGCGAAAACAATCTTTTTAGTTTTTATTGTAATTGTCCTTATACTTTTAACAATTTTACTCTCTTTTTCATTTATTTATTTATTTATTTAAAAGAACACCTAATTAGATAATGGGAGAATCTCACGAGTAAAAAAGTTTTCTTTAGTACATATGCTTGCTTCCAATATCCACAGTTCTACTTATTCATACCGGGAGAATCACCTGAATGATGAAGTTGTGGACCACACTTCATAGAAAATTAATACAAGCTCAAAATAACATATTGACTGGTAACTTTTCTGAGACACGCTTTAGAAATCCAAAAGTGAGACTATACTAGAAGCATTCGTATATATATATATATATATATATATATATATATATATATATATATATATATATATATATATATATATATATATGCGTGCGTGTGTGTGTAAAAGAAGAGATTTTTTTATTTTAAATTTAAAGAATGTCATTAACTGTAACGAAACTAAAAAAATAATATTCAATATTATTTATTAAGAAAAAATGTTTACGGCTGAAATTAATTAAATTTTATAAGTAAAGAGATTCTATATTTACTAATAAATCAATAGAGAGATTCATATTTATTTATACCAGTTTGGGTTCAAGAATCGCGTTGGTGAAGTACGTAATTATCAAATTGACAGCATTAGAATGTCTGATGGGCATCGCCAGTTTGAGTCTAGGATGGAGGTTAGAAGAAATGACACTTACGGTGCGCTTTGTCAGCCGGGTAATTCTGGAGCTACTGGCAAATTATTTTCCACGGAGAGGAGGGTTCTTTCCGGTGCCTGGTGGTTCCGAGTCACAGTTCAATAATTTTTATTGTCATAGTTATGACAGTGACAATGATTCTGTTATGCCACTAGGTTGTTTCGTTGTACAGAAGGAGACCAGAAACAAGACAGCATTTGTACGTGGACGCCATCGTTGCCACATTCTACATGTTTGTTGAGAGCAACCACTTTTGTTGTTACCGTCAAGGTGAAAACCAACGGTGGAGCTGCTTTGTCCGTTGAAATGGAGGGACCTCGAGAGCAACTGTGATTTTGCGACCTACAAAACCAGAAAATTCGTTGCTGAAAACTCTATTGCTATTGAAGATGATGATCTATTTAGCCATCACTCATCAGGCTCTGAAGGTACTGGGAGTGGTGATTATACCAACTTGGGCAACCATAACCGTAATGGTGGAAAAGGGCAAAAGGGGATTATACATGGCTCTGTAATATCAAATAAGTCTAATAACAGAAGCAAATATAATTGTAAATTATATTATATTTGAAATATTTGATTCCATCGTCTTCAGTACTTTTATCAGCAAGAGGAAAGAGAAATTATACTTTTTTTTTACTTTGATTTTTGTATTTAATTACAATTTCTCTTTTAATCTATTAATTTTTGTACTTGATCCTTTAATTATTTACTCCATTGCATTTTATTTTCAATAGTTTAAATTAGATATTAACTTTTAACCACAGTTATGTGGGATTATAAAAATGCATTTTTATATATATAAAAAAGACTACAAAATGATATATCAAGAAAATAGAAGGATATTTAGATAATTTTTATTTACATATAACTATCATTAAAATTAACTTGTACGTAATTGGAGATAAAATGAAATTTCTCTTAAATTTTACTGATAGAAAAGAAGAGAAAGAAAGCAAAAATAAGATGAAGATGATGATAAATAGAATGCCTTAATAACAGGTATATACCCCCTGTGTTCTCACATCAGCATATGCCACATAAGCTTTAGTTGAATCTCGATTGTCGGAGTTAACAAAAGGAATTTATTAACTATGGAAATTAAGTCAAAACTTCAAACTTGAATGGACTAGAACAAAATAGAACTTTAAAGTTTGTAGGATGTGTTTTAAACTATTTTTGTTTAATTTTTTTTAAAAAAATTTAAAACTAATTTTTTAAAAATAAAAGAATAAAAAATTTATTTGAATATAAATTTTAAAAACAACGTTTGAAAATATAATGGTGTGATCTGTTTAATGGTTAGAGATTAATTTTAATAAATTATTTATAATTTTACTATTAATAAAATAGTTTTCTTTATTTTTGAAAAAAATCTAAAAACAATTTTGTACAAAAATAAAAAAAAACAACAAAATAATGTTTTCTAAAAAATGTTTTTTAAATTATACTTTTACAAAATAATTTATAAAAATACTTTATAAAAATATTATGACAAACAGATTTTTTTGTTTTTGAAGAACAAAAAAATAAAAAATAAAAAACTGTTTTGAAAACAATTTTCAAACAAACCTTTAACTTTTAAAAATGGACAAAATAATTTTTTTTTGTGACAATATGTCTAGCTAAATTATACATCGATCACATGTTGGCAGGGATGGCCTTTTAGTTGGGTATTTCAAATATTTGATATACCACAAAATTTACATATTTTATTTTTTTCGGTTTAATTAATGTTATTTATACATTATTTAGAGGAATTAACAAATATAAATAACTTTAAAACATTGAAAAAAATTTCAATTTTTTTTTTGAAAGGTAAATATGGGTATATATTGAGTATTTCAGATATCTTATATCCGATACTCAACACTTACAATTCAATACTCATAACTCTAATTTTTATGATTTTTCAAGTATTTTGAATATTAAATTCGAAAGAAAATATAAAAAAATGTAAAAGTTTTTAAAGTTCAAGTAAGATTTATGAAAGTTAGTTATCTACCGGATACTTGTTTTTCCTACATCTTCACGGTCCCCAAAAAGCCAAATCCAGTACTGGTTCTTTTCCAAATTTATTAAGGGAGAACATTATCCTTAAACTTTAAAATTTCCCCCTTTGGAAAAGGGAGAACATTTCTTTTTTTTAAAAAAAAGAGATTAGATAATGACATAATCACGTTTCTATGGAATAGATGCATGCTTCCCAATATCCTCCACTAATTTATAATGGGAGAATCACATCCATGATGGGGAAGTTGGACCACGCTTAGCTTTTTGGAGAACACAACACAAGCTCAAACATGGGTCCAATGGAAGCTATGTTTCATCTATAAAGCCATAAGAACGAACAAACTAAATAATAACAATTTGGATCCATATCCATCTTCATATATAGATCAATGGCGGAACCCCAGAACAACCAGAGATACCAGGTGGCCGTTATGCCGCCAATCAAGAGATGGGAAACACAGTCCGGTGAAGGAATGGGAGGTAAATTTTCTGTGACACAGAATATGGAGTTCAAATTGGGGGACAACAGAGGAATTTACATTCAGTTATGCAAATTTGGGTTCAAGTATTGCGTGGACGGCGTACGGATTTATCTTTTTGACGGCGTTAAAATGGATCACGACGAAGAGGAGGAGGAGGAGGAGCATGGCCTGTTTGAGATTGTGATGGAGGTTAAAAGAAACAACTCATGCGGTGCGTTTTGTCGCGTGGGTAACGAAACCTGCAGCGGCCGTGACAGCAAATATAGCATGGATAATGTGGCCTATCGGATGCCTGGTTCTGATTCAGAGATATATTCTTATGGTTGTCGTAATCCCTGGGCACAAGGCAGTTTCGTTGTGCAGAAGGAGAGCAAGAACACGACCACATTCGTGGACACCATCGTTGCGACGCACTACATGATCGTTGAAAAAGTTGGGACTTTTGTGGTTACCATTAAGGTAGAAACCAACGGTGGCGCCACTTTGGGTGTTCATATGGAGGGACCTGCACTGTACCCTTCTGATTTTGGGGAGAAAAAAGTCAGAAAGCTAATGGATCAATATGAAATTAAAAACAAGAAGAAGACCGCTATAAAATCTGGGGACTCTGGTTCAAGGCTTTCCTCTAATTCTGGGGCCAAGTCCTCCTCCCCTACTGTAGCTGTGAGTTGTAATACTAACACCAACTCCGGCGATCAGATCAACAATAGCGGAAGGGTAGATGGTAATTATAATGGTGCTATCATTAAGAAAAAACAAGTACAGGTTAAGAGTCTCTTTGCTCTAATTTTTGGCGTACAGGGCCAAGAAGAAAAGGCCTGATTGGTCTTTATTTTTGTAGGTTTTATATGTATTTTTATCAATATATAAAGATAATTTTTAGATTTAGTTTTGATTCTTTTATGTAAATTTAATTCTTTTAATTTTAATAAATAAGTTAAAATAATATTTTCTTAAAATTTACTATTTATTTTGTCATTAATTTGTTATATATGTATATCACTTATGTAAATTATGTATAACTAAATTTGTCATTAATTTAATATATTTAATCAAATGACTGAGCATAACACTTGTCATATAGTATAATTATTGTGAAAGGAAAGTAAAAAAATTAGAGTTTTTTTTAAGTAAAATGATAGTTTAAAAAATTAATTTTCTTTTGAACAAATTACACTCACTCAATTAGGGGTGGAAAATGGGAGAGTATAGATTAGTTATAATGAGCAGAGAAAAAAATAATCTAGTTAACCCATTAGCATTTATTTTAAAATAATTCAATCTATCTAACCTATGATCTATTATTTATTTACTAACTCATATATTTGAATAAATATCTTTTCTTTTTTTGGCCAAAAATTTGAATGAATATCTAATCAAATTCAATTTGTGCATAAATTTAATTATATTATATTTTTATTTTTTAAAATTATTTAATAAAAAATTATGGATTATTTAAATTATTTATTTAAAGAAAACATTTTATATTAAAATGCTAAGTAAATAATAATATATATAACTCATGTAACAGGTGTAGAGGTATAGTTTTTACATAAATTTATGAAATTAATTTGAAGATAAACAATTTTAACTGAAAATAAATATATAACGTTTACAATTGATCTAACCTTTAAATATTATTTTTCCAATTTTTTTTGCACAATAAAAGTATATTTGAGTTAATTGCGTATTTAAAATAATAATTTTTTCAAAATATTAATCTTAATATTTGAATTGGAATAAATAAATTAAAAAGTTCGATGGTATATATGCATCCTTATCGCAGTAGTGAGGAAGTTCCATGGTATATATGCAAGCTTCCCAACATCCACACATTTGTAATGGGAGAATCTGTCCATGATGGGGAAGTTCAGGACCACGTTTACAAGCTCAAACAGCGTCAAAGACAAGCAACGTTTCATCTATAAAGCCCTAGGAACTAACAAACTAAAGATGCCAAACTAAGGTCCATTTTATAATTAACAGTTTTGATTCATCTCCATCTCCATCGATCAATTGTGGTGTTTCTGCAATCAATGGCGGACTTCTTTCCGACAATCAAGCAATCGGAAACACAGTCTGGCGACAGAATGACAGGTTCATTTCATGAGACAAAGTCTACGACTCTCTCAACGGGGGACGGTGGAGGGATTCATATTCTAATATTCCAGTCTGGGTTCAAGGGTAGTGTCCATGATTTAACTATTTGTGTGTTTGATCAGCTCTTTGAGAGTGTCCTGGTTGAGAATTGTATTATTATCAAGTTAAAGGACACACACGGTGGGGATTGTCAGTTGTGTAGTGAAACTCGTGGCAAAATTATGACAAAAAATTGGACCTACTGGTTGCCTGGCGTTGAGTCTGAGTTCCGTTATTATAAATGCCCTCGAAACGTCGTTGCACAAGGTTGTTTTGCTGTGCAGAGGGAGTTCATTAACACCACATTCCTTGACAGTATCCTTGCCACCTACTACAAGGTTGTTGACAAAGTCAGCACTTTTGTATTCACCTTTAAGGTAAAAACCAACGGTGGCGCCACTTTGTCTCTTGAAGTGGATGGACCTGCACTTCACCCTTGTGATCACGGGCCTCGGAAAATCCAAAGCTTCCTCAATCAAAGCACTTCTGCTAATATCGAACCTGGTGATCTTTTCAGCCGTCGCCCAAGCTTTGGCCGTAAATTCCTCCTTCCGAATGAAGCTCGGAGCAGTAATGTCAACTCCGGCAATCAGATCATCAGCAAGGATGAAAGCAAAAAAAGTGATTATCACGATTTATGTGTAATTATGTAGGTAATTAATTATACAGGGGGTAGTTGCATAATAAGTTAATACGAAAAATTTTATTAAAATTTCTTTAAAATTTATAAGTTATATACTATTTAAAATAGTGTATAATTTATAAATTTTTAATTAATTTAATTTATTTAAATAAATTTATTTATTAAATATTTTTAATGTAATTAAATAAATTTATAAATTAATTAAATAAATTATAAATTAATTAATTTATCTTTTTAAAAAAACTTTTAGTTTAATGACAGCCCATTCATTTTAATATATACACTTCAAGCCCTTATCATTAATTTTGAATAAAGAGAAAAGCAGGAAAAGAAACATTGTTAATAGCCTAAGAATTAGGCAAATCACCGCCATTGACTGCTTATTGCGTGATTGGATTCATCTTTTAGAACTTTTTACTATAGGATTTGGATCCTCTTATATAGAAAAAAAATACAGCACGCGGTGCTGTAGTACAAAATGACGGTGTTTGGCATCCAGATGGCAAAAAAAAGTCAACGCAACATAAGACATGGCATGCCAGCATGACAATCGACTGGTAAAAAAATCAGTCGACTAGTTGAACATTAGACCCCTAGTCCAACAATTGATAATTACTGGACTAGACTGAAAAATTAACATTCGATTAGTATAAATACCAATCGACTGTTCATAGTGAAAGAAAAAAGATGGACGAAGAATGACCCAGTTTACAGTCGACTGGTTAAAGAACTAGTCGATTGATAACTCTTCAATCGACTGTGCTAGCAACTGTTAGCTACTGAAAGGGAGAAAAATGGACCATTTTACAGTTGATTGATAACTCTTCAGTGTGTAAAGTGTCAGTCTATTGTCTCATATTTAAGTCGACTAGTTGGGTTTACTCCCTTCGAAATTTTAGTAAATTTTATTAGAAGATTTTTTACTTTTTTAAAAATAGCCAAAATATTCTAAGAAATTAAAATCCAATGTCTATTATTTATCCTCAGGTTTTTAAATATGCACCTGAAATCTATTATTTATCCCTAAAATTTTTAAAACATTTACAATTTCAAGCCCTTATTTATTCTATTTTTCACAATTCTCGATTTCTTCGCCAAAACGCAACGTTCTCTTAAAAACATGTATTTCAGTTAATTTCGATAACGTAACATAAAAGCCAAACACACCAAAGCGGGAAAACCATACGAAGTTGGTGAACGAATGAGTCAAGAACCAGAGGGCAATGGAGTTGAATGAAGCAGAGCAAGGGAAAATGGGAAAAATGGATTTGCTGAACGAAGTGGGAGTAGAACAGAGAGAAATGCAGTTGCTGAAAGAAGCAGAAGTAGAGCAAAGTAAAGAAATGAAATCACTAAATAAAGTAGTAGAGAAAGAGATAATGAAGTTGCCGAATGACTAGTCAAATGGACGCTTCTGTAGAGGTTGATTTGAAGCAGAAACTAGGTATAGATTTTGATAGCATAGAATTTGCATGGAAGTTTTGGGTGGAATATGGTGGAAAACTAGGATTTAGAGTTAGAAAATATTACTTTAACCACAATAAGAAAGATGGAATCATAACTTCGTATAAATTTGTATGTTGTAAAGAGGGCTCTCGAAAGGTTGACAAAAGAGATTTTTTGACAGTAAATCCTCGCCTTGAGACAAGAACAAATTGTAAAGTAAGAATGGAAATTACTTTTAAAAATGATAGATATAAAATCAATGATTTGGTTGAAGAACATAATCATATATTTCACCTTCCTAAAATGGTACATATATTAGTTTCACAACGTAAATTATCTAAAATTCAAGGTCATGAAATTGAGTTGGCTAAAGATTCCGGATTTCAACAAAATGTATCTTTTAATTTGATGAGTATACAAGTAGGAGGGAGAGCTAATCTTGGCTATACTCAATTAGATGTCAAAAATTATATTCAATTTAGAAGACAAAAAAGCATGGTTTATGAAGAAGCTGGATGTCTACTACAATATTTTCAACGTCAATTGTTGAAAAATTCTTCATTTTTTCATGCTTATCAAATGGATATCGAAGAGTAGATAACTAATGTCTTTTGGGTGGATGCAAAAATGTTGATTGATTATAGTTATTTTGATGACGTGGTATCTTTAGACACAACATACAGCATTAATAAAGCACACCGACCACTTGCTTTATTTTGTGGATTCAATCATTTCAGAGGAGTGATGATTTTTGGAGCAGCTTTGATGTATGATGAGACAGTGGAATCATTTAAATGGCTATTTGAAATTTTTTTAGAGGAACACAAGCAAAACAAATCTTTCACAATTTTTACCAATCAAGACCAAGCAATGGTTAAAGCATTACGTGAAGTGATGCCAGAAACTTTTCATGGATTATGCACATGGCATTTGATGCAAAATGCTATTAAACACTTGGGCGACTTGACAAGGGATGGTTCTCATTTGTTGAGGAATATAAAAAAGTGTATGTATGAATATAAAGAAGAAATGCAATTTGAAGTGGCATAGATTAACTTATTGTCAGTATATAGTGTTGAGAAAAATACTTGGCTCAGATTTTTGTATAACATAAAAGAGAAGTGGGCAGCCTGTTACATGAAAAAAGTTTTCACGCTTGGTATGAAATGTACACAACTTAGTGAAAGTTTAAATTCGGACTTTAAGAGTTGTATGAAATTCGAACTAGATATTCTTCAATTCTTCAAACACTTTGAGAGAGTTGTAGAAGATAAGCGCTATAGTGAGCTGAAATATGAATTCGAATCACGTTATAAATTACTTAGATTGAAAATGGAGAATTCACTTATGTTACAACTACTTGCTGAGATTTATACAGTCACCATATTTGACTTGTTTCAGAAAGAATTCGATCTATATGCGGCTACATCTATAAAATAAAGAAATGAAACTCAGGCTTTGCATGAATACGTGGTTGCGATGGTTAATCATGATGTTGATTCTAGAGTTTTGTTTGACCCTATCACCATGTCCATTTATTGTAGTTGTAGAAAGTTTGAAATTTTTGGTATATTGTACTACCATGCTTTGAAGATGTTTGACGTGAGAGATGTTAAAACGCTCCCAACTTAATACATATTAAATAGGTGGACAAAAGAAGTAAGAAATAACGTGGTCCATGATAAAAGGGAAAATAAAATTGAAGAAGATGCTAGACTTGAGAGTACGTAACAATACAGGCTACTTTACGCAAAGCTGATAAGATTGGCAATTGAAGTGTTTGACGATTCAGAAGCCTTTATTATGGTAAATGAAGCTATTGATGATTTGAACAAACAAGTGATACAACTTTGTTTAAGGCGAAAAAGTCCAGAACATGCTATCACAGCACCCGTCACTGAATGTGTCACACAAGCTAAGGGATTGAAGAAAAAAATTAGCATAAAGAGTAAGAGACGATTGAAGAGTTGGGTTGAGGTTCATTCTCAAAGAAAAAAGAGTTCCTAGATCCAACGATTCGCATGTAGGTGAAATTATAAGTATAGATGTGATCATGATTTTCTATTTTGTTAAATAATTATTCATTTGTCGTTATCTTTACATGGTTGTGGGCTGCACGGTGGGACCCAATCAGCAATATCCTTATTCACACCTTCAGTACTTTATGCATCCACTCAATCACAAGGCCATGATTTTAGTTTTACTAAATTGTTGATAATAAGATAAATTTAAATTAAATGTCATTTACTCATTAATAAATTTTTCATGTTATGATAAATTTAAATTAAATGTCATTTCATCATTATTATTTTTTCTTGTGTATTGATCATCCTATGCAGTCCCTTAATGCAATGGAGTTCTTAGGAACTTTATAAGCTATATTTTTCATGTATTTTGTCTATTAGAGTGCCATTTTGGAAGAGGTAGTAGAAAACAATATTGTAAAATATGCTCTAACTGAGTACACCAAATGAAATAAATATTGAATTTATTGTTATCATTAATTTGTCATTGATTGTTACAACTGACAAAAATAGTCAATATTAAACCTTAAATAATTACAGATAAAGTCATTGATTGTTACAATTAAAAAAATATTCAACATTGCAATTTAAATAACTACAGGAAAAATAACTAAGTCTATTGAGTCCTTTCTTGCTCCCCCCGCTGGCTCTCCTCTATCTCATCATGTGCTTTTTTTGCCTCCTGCTACCTCTATTGGCTCTGCTCTCCCTCATCATGTGCTTTGTCTGCCTCTGTGCCCCTCGGTTCAACTCCTTCAAATCTGTCCAATCTCACAAACAAATCTAACATATTATGTTCCAAATTCAGTACACGAGTGCTCAGAGAAATTAGAGTATCATCTATGCTGTTCAGCCTAATATTCGGAGTACTATCTATATTGTTGAATCTACTGTTCAAAAAATATGCATGCTATTAAGCCTAGTGTTCGTGGTATCATGCATAGCAGTCAAGTTCTGTAACATGGACATGGTTGTAGCACCTGCCTGTGGTTCCGCACTTGCACCAGCTTCATTATCCATTATGGGATTGTCTTCATTCTCCTTTTTTAGAATCCATTTATTGTTCTTTTTTGTAAATCCCATCCTGTTGATATTAAACTCATTGAAAAACTTGGGCACAATAACTTGGTCATCAATTGGATCAATGCCAAAATGTTCAATCAACCTAGTGATGGCACTTGCATATGGAAGCCCTTTATTGGCTTGCCTATGTACAACAATTATAAATTTCAGCATCAAATATAAGTAATCAATTACTCTACCAATCAGCTAACAATACACAATAACTTGCTTAAACTCACTTATGTATGAATAATTCCCAGCTTTTGGGAGCAGCACATGACGAACCATAAAAAATACTAAATTGGTATTGATAGTTAAATCTTTGGTGTGTATTTTGGTATGAGCTGCATATTGTTCTTCTAATATCTTATACACTACTGCTTCTTTCTTATACCAGGTAATAAGAGACAATTATTCATATAACTGGCATACATCATCACCTGGCTCAGACAATCCCACAATTCTAGTAAATAAATCTTTGTTGAACTTAAATTTTGTCCCACGAATCATAGAACTGAATTCCAAAGATTCTTCATTATATTTTAGGTTAGTGAAAAAAGTTCTAACAGTGGAAGGGGAGTAGGAAGTTTGGGAGCACAGATACCTTTCCATGTCTTGAGTCTTGATCAAATTACTCAATTCAAAACCTTCCTTAGTTAGGAAACCTACATTGAAGAACATTCTCGGTACCACAATACGTTGCATAAAATGCTTTTGATACCTCTTCTTTTGCTCTGATGGTGAGCAATAGCCGAATAGAAGCATATGAAGTAGAGCCTCCCCTTAAGACTCTCAGTCTCTTGAATGAAATTTTAGGGCCCATGGCTGCATACAATGACAGAGATTTTCTGGTTTGATATCTGTGAACCCTAAAACTAACGCGAAGGTAAATGGATGGATTTTTGTTGTGATTTGGATGAGAAATGTGTGTTTCAATTCGGGATTTTGGTTTGATTAGTGTTTGGAGACAGATAATCGGTGAGTTTTAGCTTTCAATGGCTACCAACGATTTGGGATTAAAAGGAATTTGAGAGAATGGGTTTCGGGATTTGGCAAAATGAAAAAAAAAATTGAAAATTTTGAGTTTAAGCAATACAATCAGTTGACTATCATATATGACAGTCGACTGTTATGGTAATGGGTAAAGAGTCCCTTAATATACTAGTCGATTGACATACATATCAGTCGATTGATGGGGTCGCGACAGTCAACTTATAATACCATCAATCGACTGATTTAACTCTAGGCAATATTCTGATAGCTAACAGCTGGTAAAACAGTCAACTGAAGAGTTATCAGTCGACTGATTCTTTAACCAGTTGACTGTAAAATGGGCCATTCTTCGTCCATCTTTTTCCCTTCACCATTAACAGTTGACTAATATTTATACCAATCAACTGTTAATTTTTCAGCCTGGTCCAGTAGCTATCAGCTGTTGGACCAGGGGCCTGATGTTCAACCAGTCGACTGATTTTTTTACCAGTCAACTATCGTGCTGGCCTTCTATGTCTTGTGCTGCACTAACTTTTTTTTTGCCACCTGGATGCCAAACACTGCTGTTTTGTACCATAGCATCGCATATTGTATTTTTCCCACAGTAGAAGATTCAAATCATTTACTTTTATGAAAGTCCATTCATTTAACTATATTTTTAATTTTTTTTATTATCAACATATGTCAATATAATTCTTTTATAACTTATAATATAAATTTAATTTCTTTAATTTTAATAAATAAATTAAAATAATTTTTTTATTTATGTTATCATCAATTTATTTTTCATATGTTATTTATGTATTATTAAATAATATGTATCATATTTGATTAAAAAATATATTATTGATATATTTAATAATATATATGTATGATGGTAACAAATTTATGATATAATATATAATAAATTTATCAAATGAATTATTTTTATTTATTTATTAAAATAAAAAAGAATAAATTTTGTATCATAAATTATTAGAGTACTAAATTTACACATTCCTCACAATAAAAATACAATTAATCCTTCATTTTAAGATAAATACTTCAAAAGCTTACCAACCAAAACCTGCAGACAAGGTTTAGCAACCTGCGGACTAGCACAAAGATCCCACAAAACTGGTAGCTTCAGTCTTTCAAGTGTCCTATTAATCACTTTTTCCATTCTCCTGCTTGAGTAAGTATATCATGACCATGTCAACGTGATGACATTTTGATATTGGTGCTCTATACACACACACACACACACACCTGTAGAAATTCTTCAATTTTATGGTCTCCACATAATTGCTCACTCTCTGTTTTGGCCCTTCATGCTTAATGGGCACTGGGCAGTTCTTCCTTTCGCTTACCACGAAGGAATCTGCTTATCAGGCACCTCCCAGATACTACACGTTGCAGTTTTCCTATTTGATTTTTCTTGCTTCGCGTTTACTCATGTCTTAAGGAATCTACAAAATGTGAACTGGGTCCCTGAAATTCTGGTTCTAGTTTGTGTGATTCTTGGTTGACATTAGTGCTGGCTATGGTTGTTATCTAATTCAATTCAATCTTTCGAGTTTGCATTCTAAGTTGCTAATTTATTGTGGCAATTTGGTTACATAGGTGAAATATAGAAGGCACTGATCAGAGATGGGTACCGAGAGTAAACATGACGAAGTAAACGCCACAGAGAATCATGTAGAAACCAGCACCAACAAGGAAAGGAGAGATAAGAGGTTCTTCTCCTTTGCGGACTCCACTGATACTATCTTGATGATCGTTGGCATCACTGGGCCAAATTATTAATACCTTTGGAGGTAACCGTATTAACGACAAGATCGTTGACCAAGTTTCCAGGGTAAAAGCAAGATTAACTACGAGGTTAATGCATCATTAATCTTTATTACTGTAAACGTAGTTGAACAGACGATTGGCTCAATTAGAACCATAAGTTATTGTTAGAACTGAATAGATATGTTTGGGAAATTCTAAAAAAATCTCATTAGAGGGTGCGGAGTTCCTGATGAAAAGCAAACAGTATTTGCTTACAGCAAATTTCTTGTAGATGCTTACAAATTAGGATTTCATGAATGTACGATAGCCAGAATGGGTTTCGACACAGTTATGTGTGTTTTCTTTTGTGATTATGCACTGGCAGTATGTTTTGGCACAGAGATGATACTGGAAAAAGGATATAACAGGGGTACAGTGACTAATGTGATGGTTGCTATACTAACCGCTTCCATGTAAGTAACGTGAACATTAGTGATTGTTTCCAAGTTCCTTTTCTTCTTTACTGTATCATCACAACCACACACGGCTATAGAGATAAATGGATGCATTTCTCAGCTTATTAATGTGGAGCTATATCTCAGGTCTCTTGGGCAGGCAAACCCTTGCATGAGTGCTTTTGCTGCGGGTCAAACTGCAGCTTATAAAAAGTTTGAGACTCTATACAGAGAAAGCCAGAGATAGATGCTTATGATCCAAATGGTAAAATATTAGAGGACATTTAGGGTGAAATAGTGTCAAGGGATGTTTATTTTAGTTATCTAGCTAGACCTAAGGAGCTGATATTCAATGGGTTCTCTCTTCATATACAAAGTTGCACGACTGCAGCCTTAGTTGAAAAAAGGGAAGTGTAAAGTCCACAGTTATCAGTTTGATAGAAAGATTCTACAATCTACAGGCAGGTGAAGTTCTTATTGATGGCATTAACCTGAAAGAATTTCAGCTTAAATGGATTAGAGGAGAAATTGGCTTTGTCGGCTAGGAGTCTGTGCTGGTTGCATCTAGCATTAAGGACAGCATTACATACGGAAAGGAAGGAGTAACAACTAAAGAGATAAGAACTGCAGCAAAACTTGCAAATGCCGCTAACTTCATTGATTGTCCCACATTTTCTATGTTATACCCACTTTACTTCAATTTTAAAGCTACCTCTATGAATTCATGATCTTGAAACTTCAATTTTTTACTTTTGCATCCATGGATTGGACACCATGGTAGGTGAGCATGGAAATCAACTATCTGGTGGACAGAAGCAGTGCATTGCCATCGCAAGAGCAATTATGAAAAATCCAAGAATTCTGCTTCTAGATGAAGCTACAAGTGTGCTGGATGCGGAGTCTGAAAGGATAGTTCAAGAGGCTCTGGACAAGATCATGGCTAACTGAATTACTGTTCTTATAGCACATTGCTTGAGCATAGTGAAGAATGTTGATATGATTGCCATAATTCATAGAGGGAAGATGGTTGAGAAAGGTACCATACATTATAGCCGTAACATGATCAATGTTTTAATTCTGAAATTTTCAATCCTCAAGAACTACTATGTTTCCTAAACACCATAGTTCCTCCTTGTCAAGGCTGAAAAATAGGGACTAGAATTCAAATCATCAGAGTTTTGTTTGTATATCTCACTGTAGTCTTGATGTACCTAATAATGAGGGACACACTTATAGAGCTACTCAAGGATCCCGAGGGAGTTTACTCTGAACTTATACGCTAACAAGAAGTCAGAACATCAAAACAAAAGTGAACTTTCCATAGAATCTAAACTTAGACAGTCTCAAGTCAAAGGATGTCACTTCGAAGATCCATAAGTCGAGGATCATCCATAAGGAATAGCAGCCGCCAGTCATTTTCACTTTTCAGTTCTGTTTGGTTTTCCCATAGTGGTTCCACAACACCGCCTTTCTTACCTCAACAAGCCTGAGGTTCCAGTGCTTCTGCTTGGATGTGTAGCTAAAACAATAAATGGGGTCACTTCCAATTTATGGTTTGTATTTCCAGTGTGATTAAAACATACTATGAACCGCCTCATGAGATGAAGAAGGATTCCAAGTTTTGGGCACTAATTTTTATGACATTTGGTAATGTATCTTTGCTGGCAATTCGAGCTCAAGGATGCATGTTTTCTAGGTCAGGGTGAAAGTTAATCCAACGTATCAGACTAACGTGTTTTGAGAACGTCACGAACATGAAGGTTGGTCAGTTTGATGAGCCTGCCCTGAGCACTCAAGTGGTGTAATAGGTGCAAGGCTCTCAGCAGATACTTCAATTGTGCGTCCCCTTGTTGGCGATGCACTTGGCCTATTAATTGAAATATAATTATATAGTTTGAGCATTGGCAGGTTTAATTATTACCTTAGTCGCGAGTTGGTAGCTAGTTTCATTAATCTAGCCTTGATTCCCTTAATTGGAGTAAATGGATATATTCAAATGAAATTCATGAAAGGATTCAGTGCAGATGCAAAAGTGAGCTTCTTATTTCTTAGCTATACAAAGCTAAATTATAGCATCATTCAGGTTTTGTTTAAAAATGGGTGTAGATATTAATGTACGAGGAAGCAAGCCAAGTTGCTAGTGATGCAGTTGGAAGTGTAAGAATAGTGGCTTCTTTCTGTGCTGAAGAGAAGGTAACAGAGCTATACAGGAAGAAATGTGAAGACCCTATGAACTCTGGATACAGCAAGGAATGATCAGTGGATTTCGGTGTTCGTTTATCTTACTCTCTAGCTTCTATGCAACAAGTTTCTACACGGGAGCTAGACTTGTGGACGCCGAAAAAAAACATCATTCTCTGATGTTGTCTGGGTATTGATTCTTCATACTTATCCAACTTATGTTGTTATTAACTTGTGAGGAAAGCCTTAAAGAATGGTAAATCCTAATCCTTGTTTTCCTTAGTTACAAATTTAAAGATTTTCCTAGTTTGTAGGTTTTCTTTCCATGGCAACTATGGCAGTTTCCTATTCGGGTTCAATGGTTCCTATATAGCTCTAACAAAGCATAGTAAGCTATTGCTTCAATATTTTAACTAAATGATAGGACGTCAATCGATGATAGATTCAAATGATGAGTCCGGGGACCACATTGGATAACGTAAAGGGTGAAATTGAGCTTCGTCGTGTAAGCTTTAAATATCCATCTACACCAGATATGCAGATTTTTCGAGATCTTAGCTTCGACTTCCACTCAGGCAAGGTAAAGTTTGTTTTTTAAAATTCTATTGCAAGCTCCATTTGTTTTTCTAATGGTTCCATCAAATTTTGTTGGTTTATTGGTGAAAGTGTAAGTGGGAAATCCACAGTGATTGCATTGCGACAAAGAATTGAGGACCCTAATTCAGGTAAAATTACACTTGACAGAGTGAGAATGAATAGACCACATGTATTAGAAGCAAAGTCAGAGAGAGTGGTTCAAGATGCATTAGACAGAGTGACGGCAAATAGAAGTACAGTGATATCGTCTATCGACAACAAAGAATGTAGACGAAATTGCAGTGGTAAGGAATGGAGTTATAGTGGAGAAAGGAAAACATGAGACGCTGAACATTGAGGATGGATGTTATGATTCTTTAGTCCAACTTCATACAAGTGCTTCAACTATGCGATTTTGTTAGTTTCTTTTTGTTTTTTTTTCCTTTGAGGATCAAGGGCAATAGTTACCTTTGCTTCTCATATAAGAGTTCACATATGCATGTTCTTAAAATGTAATGTAGTTTACTCTCACTGCATGCACAACATCAAATGTAAACATCATCAGCACTTGTTAGATAATGGGAGAATTGCACTAGCAAAAAAAGTTTCTTCGGCATCTATGAGAGAATCGGAATCACCTCAATGATGTGGAGGTTGTGGACCAGACATGCATATGGGAAATGCAAGCTATGTTTCATTTATAAAGCTTGCCATACACTCTATTTGATTTAGATCATACCAAACTTAAAATTAGGTGCATATTAATTGTCGCTGAAAGATTAATCTCCATCGAGTCGTTGTGGTTTCTGCAAGCAATCAATCAATGGCAGAATCCCAGATAGAGAGAGGCGTGCATGCTGTTTTATCGGTAATAAAGATATCGGAAGCACGGTCTGGGGACAGAACTACAGGTAACTATTGCGAGATGCAAACTATGGAGTTTCAATTATGGGCCAAAAGAGGGATTAACATTGAATTATGTCAGTATAAGTTCAAGTATGGTGTCGGTGTCGTTGGTATTTCTCTTATTGTTAGTGTTAAAATGGATGATGGGGGCGATCGCATGTTTTAGAATGTGATGGGGAAGCAGTGAGCATACTAATCAGATGAGTTGACGAAGTTTTACAAATGAATTTTTAAAATAATTTTATATTAATTTGGATAAATTGAGATTAATGTTTTAAGAATTTCTTAAATTTGATCTCTCATGTCACCAAATTCAATAAAATTCAAATTTTTTTAATAATCAAAATTTCGATCTAATTTAAATATTAATTTTTAACTCGACCAATTTAATTAATTCCTACGACGAAGGCTAGAAGAATTAATTGATGGTTCTAGCCTGAATTCAAATTGTTGCTGTCACATTAGATATTTAAGCTCCAAATTTGAGATGCAGAACTCTATTTATTGTCGATCTGATTGTGAGTCTCAATTCCTTTTTTATAGATTTTCAAATGGCATGGCAGACGATCATTTCGTTGTGTAGGAGAAGACAAGAAACATGAGATTTGTGGACACCACTGTTGTCACCTACTACATGGTTGTTGACAAATTTGCCATTTAAGTTGTTACCACTAAAATAAAAACCAACCGTGGCACCACCTTGTCTATTGAAGTGGAGGGATCTTCTCTGAACCCTTGTGACTTTGCGCGAGACACAAAATCGACAGATACATTCTCAAAATGACACTACTATAACATCATGTGATCATTTTAGCCGTCACTTAAACTCTGGAGCTAATTCCTTCCTTTCCTAATGTAAATGAGAGTGATAATTAATTATGGCAACTTTGGTAACCATATCAGCAATCATGGAAGCCTAAATGGTGATTATAATGGTTCTTACATTAGTTATAAGACCGACAACAACAAAAAAATAAACCGCCTTTTCGAACAAAATTTTGGGTTATATCAAAATTTCTTTAATGGAAGGGAGAGAAGGATAAATAAAATTTCTTTATTTGATTTAATTTGAGTGGAGGGTAGAGGAGAAAAAATAATTTTTTTTATTTGATTTATAAAAAAATGGAAGAAAAATAAAATAAAATAATTATTATACTATTTTACTTTTATGTTTATTAAAATTAAATAACATGACAGATATAATTATTAAAATTAATATAAATATAAAAAATAATGAAATATATTAAATAAAATAAATAAATAAACTGTTTAATCAATATGATACAAAATTTTAAAATATATTAGTATAAAATAAGTGGTTATTTATTTTTATTATTATTATTTTATATCTACGAACTATGATTAAAAAATTGTCACAAAAAAGAGAGAGAAAGGAAATGACTAAACTACTAAAACATATTTAAATTTTCACTCTTCACTCTTCGGTGCCAAAATAATAACATCATATATATAGAAAGGTTAAAATTATTTTAGTCACAAATTTTCTCTCCTCTAAATCCGGATTTTGGGACGTGAAGGGAGAGCATTTTAAAACTCAATATTCTCTCCCCTTCTCTCCCAAATTTTAAACTAAACGAAGTTATTTTTTAAAATTCTTTCCCTCCCTCCATTCTCTTTCGATCAAATAATCTCTTAAAATTTTCTCTTTTGTCATTATCAAATATTTTTTTGGACTTGAAAATAGTCAACAATAAATGTCAAATTTTGCAAAACTCAATCTCCTTGAAATATTTTATTAGATGACAGACACACCACTCTTCGAAAGGGTTGAAAACTCTAGATAAAACAAGAGAGAGCAAGATCATCGTTAGAATGTAGCACTACCTAACAACTATGACTCTGCCCAAAAAGCCTAGTAGATCATCTGAAGGCAAAAGGATTTTGGTACCTTCAAAAGTCATATGAGAAAACAAATTTCACTAAACAAAATTTAAATAAGAAAAATCAACAAGTTAAGTGAAAAGTGTTTTTTTTGTGTGTGAATGTGATACAGGATATTATAGGCTATGTAATGGACTGGCCCCTATAGTATGGGCCTGCTGATCGAAGAAGCCTAGACCCAACTTTCTTGACCCAATTAGAGACCCAAATACATTTATATAAACTCAATAAAATATTTTTTAAAATTAATTCTAAAAATTTTAAACAGAAAGGAAAAAAATAAGATTATTTTTATAGAAAGTAATTTTATAAAATAAAACATACTTTTAAACACACCAAAATTTCTAAAAAAAATTACTGAATTGTATACTTTTTACAATAAAAATTAGATTAAAATGATTTATATAATTAATTTTTTTTAAAAAATCATAAAGGTATTGGTCACGCAACATGTGGCCCTCATATCGACACATGACAACTAATTGTAAATTTGTAATTACTATGACTATATAGGTCATTTTGCCTCTTTAGTATGAATCCTCAGCCATTTTCATTACGGTACCTCCTATAGTGACCATATATTATTGACTTTGGCATTGAAGCCTGTGCCGGAGCAATGCTCCCATGGTTTTAGCATTCTTCTTATAGGTGCACAACTGTTTGAAGCTCAGTGTAGCGTTTGAGCGGCTTCGTGAAGGTCTTCTAGAAACTTCTGAACCTCAGAAGTTGAGGATCATTTCATAAGTAAATGAATGGAATCAAAGTTATTTACCACGCAGCTCAAAATGAACTAATTATTTGTAAAGAAAGTGTATTTTTGTGTTTCTGACTGTAACATGCTCTTCTTTGTATATGCTAAGAGAAATAAATTTTGCCTTTTTTTAAAGTAAAACCTTTATTACGATTTCAATATCCATCACTGATCGATGACATGCCAAATGATTCTTCGTAATTTCTTTTTTCTCCAAATTTATTGAGTTTTTTTAAATGAATGAAGGGTGCTAGCTTGTCCCCTTACTTTTTAAAAACTTTTCCCATGTAAAGCAATAAAATTCTTCGCCCAAAAAAGAAAAACAAGTGATTAGATAATGGGAGAATCTCATTAGCAAGAAAGTTTCTTGGTATATATGCATGCTTGCAGCTCCACTATCCATCACCTCAATGAACAGGAAGTTGCGGACCACGGTCTTCAGAAAACACAAGGTCAAACATGCATGCATACGTCAAATGGAAGCTATGTCTCATCTACAAAGCCAGAGAAAGAAACAAACTAAAGATACTAAACTAAGAAGGAACTTATAATTGTAGCTGAAAGGTTAACAGTTTTGATCCATATCTCCATATCAATGGCGTAACTTCAGAACGAGAGAGGCCTGGTCGTTTTCCTAAAAATCTTGAGTCACGGTGCATCAAAAATTAGTGGCAGAACTAAAGACGAATTTTGTGAGCAACAGCAAGTCGAATTCCGAATGCGGAGCAATAGAGTAACTTAACACTACATGGGTTAAAGAATTGAGTTTGTCATTTAGATTTCACTGTGTTTGACTTTGTTGAAATAGATGATAGCCATGGCGAGTGTAAGAATGTGTTGCAGGCTCCTGCAATGACACGTACCGGTGCGATTTGTCTGGGGAGTAATGAAACCTGTGGCAAAGTTGTGACGAAGAAGGCAGCCTGTTGGCTTCCTGGTTCTGAATCACAGTTCCATTCTTATATATGTCACAATTCCATGGCACAAGGTTATTCCGTTGTGCAGAAGGAGACCAGGAACATGACATTTGTTGACACTATCGTTGTCGCCCTCTACGTGGTTGTTGACAAAGTTGCTACTTACTCTTAAAAAATATAGGGTCTTTATTTATTTATTACTTATTAAGAATAGCATAGTATTTTCATAATTTAGTTAACCTATATATTGTTTCTTTGTATTTAGATTATTATTCTATTGTATTCTTTCAGCATCAATGAAACCCTAGTTTTCTCTTTTTTTGTATTTCTCTAAATAGTTTAACATGGTATCAGAGCATGGTTTCGTACAATTTCGTTTGGCTTAGTTTTGTACCGGACAGTTTTCCTTTGGCATTCTGATTTTCTACGCATCTTGATTATGGCTACCGAAAGAGACGATTCGCTTGAATCTGTAAGTGTGAGGTTGGATGAAAAGAATTATTCGTATTGGAGTTATGTGATGAGAAATTTTCTCAAGAGTAAGAAGATGTGGGGATATGTTAGTGAAACTTTTGTGAAACCTGGGACTATTGATGAGAATTATGCTATTTTAATCGAGGCGTGGGAAGCAAACAACGCAAAAATTATTACTTGGATTAATAATTCTGTTGAGCACTCTATAGGTACACAGTTGGCAAAATATGAAACAGTAAAGGAGGTTTGGGATCACCTACAAAGGTTATTCACCCAATCGAATTTTGCAAAGCAGTATCAATTAGAGAATGATATACGAGTCCTTCAGCAGAAGAATATGAGTATTCAGGAGTTTTATTCTGCTATGACTGATCTTTGGGATCAATTGGCCCTTACAAAATCGACAGAATTAAAGGCATGTGGTGCCTATATTGCTCGTAGAGAGGAACAACGGTTGGTACAATTTTTAACTACACTTCGTAGTGATTTTGAAGGACTTAAATGTTCAATTCTGCATTGTTCTCCACTTCCTTCCATTGATTTAGTTGTCAGTGAGTTATTGGCTGAAAAAATACGTCTTAAGTCTTATTCTGAAAAGGGAATTCTTTCTGGTTCGAATCCTTCTGTGTTAGCAGTACATCCCAAGAATCAGAATAAGCTTTACACAAGGGTTGCCTTCGACGAGTGTAGTTTCTGTAAGCAGAAAGGTCATTGGAAGGCTCAGTGTCCCAAGTTGAGAAATCAGAATCAATCTCAACAGCAATCTCAATCTTGGAAGCCTAACAACCAGTCACAGAAGTTTAACAACAAATCATCATCGTCCAATACTGCAGCAGTAGTTTCATCAGATCAGTTCACCGATCCTAGTACTCTGGCTGAGCAATTTCAGAAGTTTCTCTCCTTACAACCACAGGCCATGTCTGCTTCTTCTTCCAAAGGTCAGTCGCCTCATAATTCTTCAAGTATGTCACATTCTGTATGGGTCTTGGAGTCAAGCGCTTCACATCATATGTCTCCATATTCTTCATCTTTTACTTCTGTGTCTCTTTCATCTTCAATTCCTGTTATGACTACTGATGGCACTCCTATGCCTTTAGCAGGTGTTGGTTCTGTTGTCACACCTCACTTGTCTTTACCTAATGTTTATCATATTCCGAAACTGACATTAAATCTTGCTTCTGTTGATCAGTTATGTGATTTTGGTAATTTAGTCACATTTTCTTCCTCTTCTTGTTATGTGCAGGATCTGCTATCTCAGAAGCTGATTGGGACAGGCCGTATCAAGACAACATCTGATGGATATATTGAGCGATACAAAGCTAGATTGGTTGCAAAAGGGTACTCTCAACAGTATGGTATGGATTATGAGGAGACATTTGCTCCTGTTGCAAAAATGACTACTATTCGTACTCTTATTGCAGTGGCTTCTGTTCGTCAGTGGCCTATTTCTCAACTTGATGTTAAAAATGCCTTCTTAAATGGAGATCTTCAAGAAGAAGTTTATATGGCACCACCTCCTGGTGTTTTGCATGAATCTAGGTATGTTTGCAAGCTCAAGAAAGTTTTATATGGTCTTAAATAAGCACCTCGTGCTTGGTTTGAGAAATTTTCTGTTATGATCTCTTCCCTCGGATTTGCTTCTAATAGTCATGATTCTGCTCTTTTTGTTAAGTGCACTACTGCAGAACGTATTATTCTGTCTTTATATGTTGATGACATGATCATTACTGGTGATGATATTGCTGGTATTTCAGTTTTGAAGACAGAGTTAGCTAGACAGTTTGAAATAAAGGATTTGGGTTCTCTGCGATATTTCTTGGGTATTGAAGTAGCCTACTCACCTAGAGGTTATCTTCTTTCTCAGTCGAAATATGTTGAAGATATTCTTGAGCGGGCTAGACTTACTGATAATAAGACTGCAGATACTCTCATTGAGGTTAACGTCAAGTATTCTTCTTTTGATGGTTTACCTTTGTCTGACCCTACTTTATATCGTACTAGTGTTAGGAGCTTGGTATATCTCACTATTACTCGTCCAAATATTGCATATGATGTTCATATTGTTAGTCAGTTTGTTGCCTCTCCTACTACAGTTCATTGGGCAGCTGTTCTTCGTATTTTGCTGTATCTTTGGGGTACAGTATTTCAGAGTCTTTTACTTTCATCCACCTCCTCCTTGGAGCTGCGTGCATACTCTGATGCTAATCATGGCAGTGATCCCACAAATCGCAAGTCTGTTACTGGTTTCTATATATTTTTGGGTTATTCTCTTATTTCTTGGAAGAGCAAGAAACAATCAATTGTTTCTCAATCTTCAACTGAAGCAGAATATCGTGCTATGGCATCTACTACTAAAGAAATTGTTTGGTTACGATGGTTGCTTGCCGATATGGGAGTTTCTCTTTCTCACCCTACTCTTATGTATTGTGACAACCAGAGCTCTATTCAGATTGCTCACAACTCAGTTTTTTATGAACGAACTAAGCACATTGAGATCGATTGTCACCTTACACGTCATCATCTCAAGCATGGCACCATTATTTTGCCATTTGTTTCTTCTTCTTTGCAGATAGCATATTTCTTTACCAAGTCACATTTTATTTTTCGTTTTCGTTTTCTAGTTGATAAACTCTCGATGCTTGTAGCTGCCGCATCGTGAGTTTGAGGGGAGATGTTAAAAAAAATAGAGTCTTTATTTATTTATTACTTATTAAGGGTAGCATAGTCTTTTCATAATTTAGTTAGTCTATATATTATTTCTTTGTATTTAGATTCTTATTCTATTGTATTCTTTCAGCATCAATGAAACCCTAGTTTTCTCCTTTTTTGTATTTCTCTAAATAGTTTAACACTTACGTTTCTAACGAAAAGCTGAAAACAAACCATTGCGCTGCTTTGTCCATTGAACTTGAATAGAGGCACCTGCAGTGTACCCTTGTCATTTTGGGCCACAGAAAATCTAAATATTCATGGAAGGTGCTATATATAACGATCATTCATATATATATATATATATATATATATATATATATATATATATATATATATATATATATATATATATATATATATATATATATATATATATATATATATATATACACACTCCAAGGAGCGATTGATAGGAGAAATTTTTTTAAATTATTAAAAATTTCAATTTAAAAAAAAAACTAAATTCTTATGTTTTGTTTTAAAATTTTTAAAAATAATTTTTTAAGATATAGATCCTCCGTTGTGTCTTGTGTCTTGTGTCTTGAGCGCAGCATTTTTGCTACATTTTAATTTTTTAAAAAATTTATTTTTAATTTATTTTAAAGTTTAATTTGATTAGTAAAATAAGTTTGATTTTTGAACAAATTTTTTAGAAATTAAAATTTTTTAAAAAAAATTGTTCTTACGTTTCAAATAATTTATTTTTAATAACAATTGATTTATTTTAATTTAATAAAATAACTAAAATCTTTCAAATTTTAAAAGTGAAAAAGGAGATTGTTATTTTGATATTTGAAAAATATTTTTTTAATTTAATTTTTTTAAAGTTCAATTTTTTAAACATATTATTTAAAAAATTATTTTATTTTTAAAAAATATTTTTATGTTAATTTTGTAAATAAAAATTTAACTATTCAAAACACTTTTAGTATAAGATATATGAAAATATGTTAAATATAGTTTTTTATTTCATTTTGGATTTTTTTTTATTTTTTAAATTTATTTTAATAATAATAATAAGTTTATTTCAATTTAATTAAATCATCAAAGTCTTATAAAATTAAAAAATAAAAGATTCAATTTTTATTTTGATATTTAATTTTTATAAAGTTTAATTTTTTTGAAAATATTACTAAAAGAAATTAATTTTTCTTTATAATTGTTCTTATGTTAACTCTATTAATAGATGTTTAATAAAATTGTTTAACTAATTAAAATAAAAACTTAATTAAACTCAATCTTCACTTAAATTAAAAAAATTCTTAGTTATAATAGATAAAAAAATGTGTTAAATATTTATTAATATAATAACTCTAAAAATATTTTTTAAATAAATTAATATTTAAAAGATTAAATTGATAAATTAAAATTTAAAAAAAATTAAATTAAAAATGTATAAAATAAATTTAAAAAAAAAATCCAAAACGTAGCCCAAAGCACAGTAAAAGATCTATATCTGATTTTTTAGAATGATTCCCACCAAAAAAATTTCATGTAAGGAAGTGAGAATCTAAATTTTCTATACTATGAAAATATTTTTTAAATGTAAAAAGATAATAATATTCTCAATTTTGTTACTTTCTCCTTCTTCTCTCTCTTATCCATCTCTCATTCTATCTCTCTCATCCATTTTTCTCTTATTTTCTTTCTAATCATCTTTCTCTTTTTCTTATCACTTTTTATATTATCTCTACATTCACTTTCTCTCTCTCACATTAACATAAGTAAAGATATTTTTGAAAAGTAATAAAATTTTTAAAAAAATTTTATTATAACCAAACGTAGTAATAAAAAATTTTTAGATAAATATTTAAAATCAACGAAACGTATTTTGTACATTCTCTGTAATCATCATTTTCAGTAAATATTTTTTTTTAAAAATATAATTTTTAGTAATGAAAAATTTTATCGCATACCAAACACTCTCTAAAAGTGGATTCATACTCCTTGTCGTAATTGGAAAGAGTAATTATATCTACTCTCGCCAACATATTAGCAACACTGAAAGCGTCAACGATGATTATAATGGAAGTGTCATATTTAATAAGAATAATGACAACAACAACAAAATAAAAATAAATAGCCTTTTTAATCTATTTTGGAATGCGCGTAATCAATATGTTTATTTTTAGTTTTGTCAAGGGAAAGGTAGCAGAAGTGGTAAGAGGAGGTTAAAGTCTGTTATGTGAGTTTTATAATGGTGATATGGTTTAGATGAATATTTCCTTCACATTCTGTTAGCCTTTCTCTTCCTTTTCCATTCTCTTATTCAATTATCTTCCTTCTTTTTGTATTGTGTTGTTTAACATAGTATCTCAAAGCTTGAACATGGAGAACAATCCTATCACAAAATTGTCGGGTCCACAAACATTTAACCAACCAATCTCACTGAAGCTTGAAAAGAACAATTTCTTGTGTGCCATGGATGCAATAGGCTTTAATTACAATTTGTGGCTATCATCTTGAGCATTTCATCACTGAGCCATACTCGATTCCTGTCAAATTTCATTTGCCTGAAGATGAAGCTCGAGGTCTTATATATCGATGAGAGTTTCTTTCCTGGCACCTTCAAGAACAATCAGTCCTTTATTGGTTGTTGGCTTCCATGTCAAATTCACTGCTCACTCTAATGGTAGGATATGGTTGAACCTATCAAGTTTGGGAGAGGCTAGAAGTATTTTTTCGTTCCCAAACTTATGCAAAAACAAAACAGTTGAAGGCACAACCAAGGAACACTAAGAAAGGTTAGCAATCCAACACTAATTATCAAAAAGCTTATACTGAGCTAATTACCAAATCTAATCCCCCTAATTTTATTCAACCAATAGCAAAGAAAGTGCAGAAATATTGAAACAAAATTTAAAATAAAAATAAACACTTAAGAAAGTCAAGGGAAATTCACTAATGAGAAAGGCTTAGACATCTAAGTTCACTTGAATACTTCATTTTACTTATCTTCTTTAATTAATGTTGACATATCAAATTACTGATCCAAGCACTCAAATATTGATAAATCTCTTTTGAGATAAGTAAAAGTAATTACCCACAAGTTAAACTTCTGAAAATGCAACTAATTGAAAAGTAGTTCAAAAATTAAGCACAAAACTTAATTAAGATTACACAAGGCACCTGAGTATATTATTATTCTAACATACAAATTAATATAGTTGTGACCTACCTATTAAGATTAATCTTACATTGTTCAATTCAATGTTCTGTTCAATTGATTATCCTATTCAACCATAATCAATCGAAACCTAATTAACAATTTATTTGTTGGCCGATCATATAGAATGCAATAATTCAAAATTAAATAAATAATTCAAATATGTCATTCATAGATAAGATAAAATAGGTTCAATCAAACTGCGTAATTAAGATCTCTTTAGACACCTAAATAAACAAACAACTCCTTAGAGTAGACAATCAACTTATTAATAAAACAAGAGAAAGCCATAAACAAAATAGAGAAAAGGGAAAAATGAGAATCTTTCAATTCTCAAGAATCCTAAAAGATCCACCTTCTTTGCCCAAGCAATTGTCTTGCTTCCTTAGCTGATTCTCTTCAAGAGAACTTTTAAAATAAATGCTAAAAGTTTTGAACAAAAGACCTAATAATCCTATATATGATACATAACAAAAGAGGCAGAATTTGACTCAAACTAGGTCACCAGGTCGTTAGCCTACGGCCCAGAGAGAGAAACTTTTGTGCATCATTAACCTATAGTGCAGCATTGCAGGCCAGAGTCTAGAATTTGTTTTTTGACCTTCATAAATTCTACTTTAGGATGATTTATGAGGCTCATAATATACATTTAGAAAGTTCCTTTTATTCCTTTTAATCTCATGCCAGGATCTCTATAAATTGAGGTCGTCTTTATACTTAAAAACTAGCTTTTATCCCAATCTATCAAGTACCAACCTACAAAAGAAAGCAACCTTAGGTCAAATATCCATCAATTATCAAAAATCAATTAAAAGCCCACCTAATTGCTCACTTTACTAAAAATCAAACACTTAAAAAAAGATATAAAATGAGGCAAAGTAACTCTCTTGTGGAGAGTTATCACATTCATCACCTCTATTACATCTTAATTAGATCCATATAGTGACTCAATTTATAGACTTGAGAAGTTGCTCAAGAAGACAGGTTTGAGAAATACCAATAGGAAGTTGAATTATTTTTGGCTCATGTTAATTTGGTACAAGGTGGTTCTTAGAATCAATACCTTAATCAATTTAGAGACATAAGAATTTTCAATGGTAATCTTAGAGGAAATTTTTGTGGCAAGTCATCAAGAGAAGGTTGATCTTGTTAACTCCAAAGTTTTTAAGTATTTATTTTAAAAAGGGTTTTTTTTATAACAAACTCATTAAGATAGCATGTTAGGCAATTAGTATTAGATCCCTTATTTCTAGTGGATAAAATATTTAGCAAATTAATTTAGATTGTTTACAATTAATGATCTCCAAATTAATTGTTATCTTAAGGTACAAGATGAAATTTCTAAAGGCTTTAAATGTTCAAAATCTCTATAGAAGAAAATTATTCAAGAGGAATGCTATGGAGATTTAAAACACAACATTTATATCTAAGGAGAAAGCCTCTCAATGACATAAATCACATAGTGAATAAGATTTTCTGAATATTCTAATTTTGAGTCAACTACAAAAATTTTGAGTTAACTCAAATTGGATAGCATGTTAATCATGCACAAATTTAACTCAATCTTTTCTCACGGTCCAGCACTATCAAGGAGGAATTTTAGCAATGGCTAGCAGCTTCTCAAATCTATAAATTGAGTCCAATTCAATATGGAACCAAGACCTTAAGGACAAAGAGTAATATCATTTTGTCAAAGTGTGATTTATTATATTTCTTGCTCGAACACTGGTATATCTACTCTTTTGAAAAAAAAATTGTGAACCTTGAGTGTAGCCTTAGTCATTTAGGTGCTCTTTTTATTCTCATCATTCTTGTGTAACATTTATCCTACCTTTCGATTGAGTAAAATTACATAAAAGTAATCGTTTATTGTGACTGAGTGCACGTAAAACCATTTTGTACACCATTTTTGGCAAGAAAGTGTTAAACTAGTGTGTATCATTTTTGGTTAGCGAGTGAAAACTATAATTTTTGTGGTTAGTGTGAAAAAATCATTCATTTCTTGTAATCAACCAAAAACAAATTTTGTAGTAAAATTTTCACTACAAGAAAAGCAGGGAATGGCGACTCGTCTTTAACGACGGTTACAAAAAATCGTCTTTAGAGCCGTATTTAACGACGGTTTATGAACCGTCGTTAAAGTTCTGAACTTAACTACGGTTCTACACAAAATCGTCGTTATATATGGACAGTTAACATACAACCGTGGTCATCTGTGTCGACTTGGGGGATAGAAAAATATATTACGGAAATTACGACAGTTTATAGAAAATCTTCGTACAATAACGACGGTTTTATGTATAACCATCGTTATTTTACGACAGTTTTACGAAAAACCGTCATTATTTTACGACAGTTTCAAGGAAACCGTCGTGAAGTTATAACGTTCGCAATTCATACCGTTACTCGATTTTCATGTAATAACGACGGTTTTGGTAAAAATCGTCGTTAAAGTTACAAGTTACGACGATTTTTTAAAGAACCGTCGTTAAACCCATTTAGCGACGGTTTTTGGTTGGTTTAATGACGGTTATTAACCGTCGTTAAACCACGCGTCTGTTTATAAATTCAATGGTCCTCCTTATTTTTGTTACAACAGTTTCTCGATAGATTTTTTTGCATAATACACTCTCTGAAATTATTTGTTGTGACTTTTAAGTTTTTGTACTGTGGTGTTCTCTGCGGCTTATTTTTATTATTTTCAAGGTATGTCATTTAATTTTTTAATTGTACTTGATTATTTTTTTTATATATTGTATGTTCAAAATTATTTCTTATATTATTTTTTATTTTCTTTTGTGAAGATATTCTGACGTTGGGACGACACTTTGATTTTGATTTTTGTGCGTTATTTATTTGGAATCATTTTGAAGGTATGTAATCTAATTAATTTTATTTTGAATGAATTTATTTCAAATTATTGTATGTTAGATTGCGATAATATTAGATATTTTATGTACTTACTATTTTTTTTATAAATATATTTGACATTGTGATGAACATAGTATGAATCAATTTTAAAATTTGTGTTATTTTTGTGATATTTATGATGTTTAATAGTATAATATATAGTATGTTCGTTGAAAACATGTAAGGAGAAATTTTTTTAATAATGTTGAATTATTATAAAGTAAAATATTTGTATTTAATATTAGAATTAATTTACAAAAATAAAAAATAGAGATCTTGAGGCAGTGTTGATAGAATAATATGAAATAGTTATTGAATACACGGTTTTAAAAAATAATTAATAAAACTTACAAATAAGTTTTAAAAAAGAAAGAAAATATATATAATAACATAAATTTAGTAGATGAATTGAAGTGTGTAATTGATTAGATAAAATAATAATTTTTAATAAATAGATAGAGTAAGTATTGAAAATAATTTTTTAAAAATTGTGACACTACTTTAAAAATATACCTATGTTTTAATAAAAATTTAATAAATATATATAATATTAAAAATTTAGTATAAAATGATAGTGAATTTAGTTTTAAATATAAGTTATTTACTATTTTAAAAATATTATTAAAATTAATGCAAATAAATTGAAAGTAGTTATTATATGGATAAACGTATTTAAATAATATACACAAATTAGTAATAGTCAAATTATATTACAGTTATTAATAAAATATTAAAATATTTATTCAGGTGATGAGGTAAATTAATAAATGTTAATAAATAGACAAAATTAGTATTAGGAATTGGTTTTAAAAAAATAAAACTCATTTATAAATACACGTAGTTTTAAAAAGATGGAAACAAATATATAATAACATAATTTTAATATGCATGCTAGTAGTGTAATAATTTTTAATGCACTTCATTGTTACACTAGATTCTCTATTAAAGAACTAACAAGATCTTAAATATAATTGAGTAGAATTATTCTTGAATATATGGCCATTTATATATATGGGCCACAGATTTTATTTTTTCAAATAGGGAATTGAAATTTCAATTCCTTATCTGAGTTCGTTAGAAATTTTACCATGTAAATACTATAATTGAAATCCTAGCGGCAGCTGTAAAATCATATTTTAATTTTTTTACTGCTAGTGGTTTTCCTTTCCAAAAAATTTAGATTCGTATAAATTCGATCATAAAACTAATCATTTTAATTAATTACACTAGATTCTCTATTAAGGAACAAACAAGATCTTAATTAAATGTAGTTGAGTAGAATTATTCTTGAATATATGACCCTTGGATGGGCCACTGATTTTACTTTTTCAGATAGGGAATTGAAAATTTCAATTCCCTATAAGAGTTCGTTAGAAATTTTATCATGTAAATACTATAATTGAAATCGTAACGGTAGATGTAAAATCATAATTCCATTTTTTTCCTGCTAGTGGCTGTCTTTTTCAAAAAATTCAGATTCGTAGAGATTTGATCATGAAACTCATCCTTTTAATTAATGACAATAACAAAGATTTTTTATTTAGTGCTTTATTAAATGTCTATTATCATAAAGTTTGTCAAAAATGTTTTACACGTAAAACATTTTAAATCTCTTCAAAATGTGTTGTGTTTTATGCACAATCAATTGCAAATCCCTTCTCATGTAAAATAGTCATGTTTTATTTTAGTTCAGAGTAAGAGTTATTTAGGTTAATTGTTATCTAAATTCATAATTATTTCAGAAATGGATAAATCTTGGATCAATAAACCTCGACAATCAATAGAGTACCTGAATGGTTTAGACGGATTTTTGAAATTCGCAAATGCCAGCTCTGTGGTCGAAGGTAGAATAATATGCCCATGTTCAAAGTGTAGATTCAAAAAATGGCAACTCATTGAGGTTGTGCGCCAACATTTGATCGTCAAACCATTTCCGGAAGGATACAATTTTTGGAGTTTGCACGGAGAAATGATTATAGAAGAACCTGTTGTAGGACATGCTATAATGCCAATTGAGGTCTCAGGACCCATAGTTCGAGATGACCCTGTGCAGAACATAGTCCGTGATGTATTCGGGATTTACCCCGAAAATGAGAACATCACTTCTGTGGATATGCCAGTTTTGCAGTCAGCAGAAAGGATGGATGATAGTGTCAAAAAAATTTATGAGTTACTGAAAGATGGGGAACAACCGCTCTATGACGGGTGTGATAAGTATTCAAAATTGTCTTTCTTGGTGAAGTTGTATCACATCAAGTATTTGTGCAGCCTAAGCGACAAAGCAATGTCGATGGTACTTGAGTTGCTTGTCGATGTATTCCCAGATGCCAAAATTCTGCCTTCATTTTACGAGGCTAAAAAAGTCATTAATAAGTTGGGGTTGAACTACAAAAAAATTCATGCATGTCAGAATGATTGTGTTATATTGGGGTGGGCATGAAAGTAGCCAAACTTGTAGTAAGTGCTCCGCACCAAGGTGGAAATCGAAACAAAAGGGAGAGAAGCGAAAAAATATGCTTAATAAAATTCTTAGATACTTTCCAGTTAAGTCAAGATTGCAGAGGTTGTTCATGTCTTCTAAAACTGCTGAATTTATGAGATGGCATTCTGAAGACAAAATTTCTGACAGCATCATGCGGCATCCAAAGGATTCTGAGGGATGGAAGAGATTTGATCTTCTGAATCCTCAATTTGCATTAGATCCGAGGAATGTTCATTTAGGCCTTGCAACGGATGGTTTCAATCCATTTGGAAACCTATCTACAAGTTACAGTATATGGCCAGTTTTGCTAATTCCGTACAATCTTCCTCCTTGGATGTCTATGAAACAGAGTTCATTCATGTTGTTAATGATAATTCCAGGGAAAAAAGCACCAGAGAATGATATAGATATGTTTTTACAGCCACTAATTGAAGAGCTGAAGGAGTTATGGGTTGAAGGTGTTAAGACATACGATGCATTTGGCAAAGAAATGTTCAATATGCATGCAGCTCTTTTGTGGACAATCAGTGACTTTCTTGGCCTTAGATGTTTATCAGGCTGGAATACTCATACTGGATTAGCCTGTCCGTACTATAACTTTGACTCTACTCCAGTCCGTCTCCCTCACAATCGGAAGTGGTGTTTTATGGGACATCACCGATTCTTATCTCTGGGTCACAAATTCAGGTTGGCCCGCAATAGGTTTGACGGAAAAGAGGAAAGAAAAAACCCTCCTCCGCAACTAAGTGGTGTAGACATTTTAAGACAAATCAATGATATTGAAGTTGTCTTTGGAAAAAATGTAGAAACTGATGTTGGGACTCAACAACGGCGTAACTGAGGTCAGGGTTCAGTTAATGCTGGAACTCAACAATGGCGTAAGAAAAGTATATTTTTCAAACTTCCGTATTGGACAAATAATATGTTGCGTCATAATCTTGACGTCATGCATATTGAGAAAAATGGCTTCGACAACATCATTTACACTTTACTTAATGATTCTGGCCGTTCAAAGGATCACGTAAATGCACGGAAAGACTTAAAAGAGTTAGATGTGAGGCCTGAGCTGTGGCCAGATGATGACGGTAAATATCCACCTGCTTTGTTAACGTTGACAAATACAGGTAAGGAAGTATTTCTGAAAATACTTAAAAATGTATCTGTACCTGACGGTTATTCCAGTAATATCTCCAGATGTATTGACGTAAGACAGCGTAAGATCGGAGGACTAAAAAGTCACGACTGCTTATGGAACAACTGTTACCATTAGCCATAAGAAAGACACTTTCGAAGCCAGTATCTGCAGTTCTGATCGAGTTTTGTTCATTCTTCCGGCAACTGTGTTCCAGATTTTTGAATGTTAATGAACTTGATCAACTTCAAAATCGAATCATTATGACGTTGTGCCATCTTGAAATGTTATTTCCGCCGTCTTTCTTTACAGTCATGGTACACTTGACTGTATATTTAGTCATGGAAACGAAGTTAGGAGGATCAGTCCAATATCGTTGGATGTATCCCATCGAAAGGTAAAACATTAAAAACACATAATTCCAATTTCTTGCATTATTGTTAATCCAATTTTATTCATTTAATCTATGTTCTCTAGATACTTGGGTAAACTTAAATCTTTCGTGCAGAATAGAGCAAGGCCAAAAGGCTCAATAGCAGAATCGTATATTGCAGGAGAAGTTTTGTTATTCTATTCCAGGTACATAGATTAGATGGTGTTGACACTGTCTTCAATTGTCCTCCTCATGTGGATGATCGACCCGATGTTGGGCCGTCTGACAGGGGTTTGTTCCCACCAATAGGAAGACTAGTTGGTGGATTTGATTATTTCACCCTTTCTCCCCGGAAAAAATTGCAAACTCATCGGCATGTCTTAACAAACTACAAAGAAGTTGATCCTTACTTACAGTAAGTTAACTCACACTTAGCTACATTTGCATACAATTTTTTGTCCTGTGTAGCATTAAGTGTTTAGACAATGTTTTCTCAACAGGGAATTTAGAGACTATGTACGGTATAGTTTAAGAAATCGGACGCGATCTTCTACCGAGATAGATAAAAAGGTCCACAGGGAATTTGTCTCTTAGTTTTCGCTTCGTGTAAGTATTTCAATGTGGTAACATTTCATTCATATGTCGAATATGAATACAAGTCATCCTTTATTCGTTTTGCAGATCGCAATTGATGCCGATGGATCGCAGTGTGCTGATTTAAAATATCTGGCACTTGGTCCACTAGATAGAGCACGTCGATATAGTGTTTACAATGTCAATGGATTCAAATTTTGAAATTTAGAGCGAGACCAAGGGATGACATCTCAAAATAGTAGAGTTTACGGTATTTTCAGGACGAGGAGTTATGCAAGTAGTAGTGATACGAATATGCAATTTGGTGGCGTCCCGTATTACGGAAAACTATTGGACATTGTCGAGTTAAACTACCATGGCCATTTTATAGTCGTATTATTTAAGTGTATGTGGGTTAACACAACTACAACGAGAGGAATTGCAATTAATGAATTCGGGGTGACATCGGTAGATTTTTCTCGGTTGATTCACACTGGTGAAAATGATGATGATGAGCCATACATCCAAGCATCTGAGGCTCATCAAATATACTATGTACAAGATGAGTTGGACAAGAACTGGAGTATAGTGATGCATTTAAAACCCTGTGACTTATACGAGATGGGCGATGAAGATGAAAATCTTATATACGAGAGCAATCCGTTACACACGCAAAATTTAGAAAGATTATTTCCAGAAGGAGAAATTAATTTATACTTGTTACGGTATTAGTTTTGCTGTTGCCGCCTATTTATATATATTTTAGACTATTTATAAGTACTGTACTATTTTATTTATTTTCATAACTTTTATTAGGCAAAGTTTAATTTATAATTATTTTATTAATTTCATTTTGTCAGTAGCGATGACGATGAAGAAGGTTAGATCAGACATGGCAGGGGCGTTTAGTTCTCACACTCCCATGCCCCGTGGGGCGATCAGTGAGGGCGGATAGCCCACTATAGAGTCGAAGGCTGTCGCATCATCACTCCCTGTTAGCGACTCCCAGCCACTGAATTCGCAGGCCGTCCCCTGCACACTCCCCCCACCCGACGCTCAAGCACCGGACGACAATTATTCGTTCGATTTTGACACAATCTTTGGCGGTGTAGAAGAGGAGCATCAGCCCGGTGAGCAGGAGCACAGACGCAGGAGGAGTTGGACAGTTGATGTAGTCGGTGAGTATTGTAATCATGTACACTTTATGCGCTTAATAATTTTGTCTTAGTAATATAATATATAATTGTCACTAATTATTTTGACAGACGGGACCAGGCACAGACGTCGAGACAGTTGATTGTCCATGACATATGGGCCCTACCTCAGGGGTCAAAGGTTATTGTCCAGTTTAACGACAATCACCAGGCTATCAGAGACAATGGCGGTTTGCTCGGTGTCTTCCTCGGCACCATCGGGGATAACTTTCGATTATTCCCGATCTCTTACAGGGATTGGAGGAGCATTCCTCAGCAGTCGAAGATGAATGTCTTCGTAAATAATATTCAGGTATGAAAACATATCTTTTGTAATTAATTATAATTATTTGTAATTTATATGCAATTTATGTGTAACTAATTTTTTAATTTCGTTTGCAGACACATTTTAATGTGACGGATCAACACAAGAAACTGATCATGCAATCGCTAGAAGCGAAATGGAGAGCAAGACGATACAATTTATTTCGCCTGGCGTACGATGGTGCGAAGACCAGAGATCAGTTGCGAAGTGAAGTCCCGACAGGCATTCCACCTGATCAGTGGGCAACTTTCGTAGACTATCGCCTAGACGCGAAGTCTAGGGTAAGTTGTTAATATATATTTATAAAATTTAACTTTTAAATATTGCCACTAATTATTTTTCTTATGTGATTAATTAGGATGTGGCTGCGAAGAATAAACGGAACAGAAGACAGCTGACAATGCTACACACTACTGGATCCAAGAGCCTTGCGCGTAAAAGGCGGAGATGGTAAGTTTAAATCTATAAATATTTTGTTTTTTAAAATGTTGAGAAGACTATAATATATAATCATAAATTGATTGATTACTTATTTTAATTTTCAGGAGATTGAGCTTCAAGGTCCAGTGACTCGTGGTGATGTATGGATGACAACTCATAAAAGAGCTGACGGATCATACATCAACGATGAAGCTCGGGCTGTTGCGGAGAATAATAAAATCTTATCAACCATACGTAGATAATTATTTAATTTTTAGATAATGTTTAATATTATTAATTTTCTGTTATTGAATGTTAGGAGAAAATTGCTTCGATCCAGCAGGAGGACAGCTCGTCCCAAGAGCTCTCGACGGCCGATCCGCTTGCGAGAGCTCTTGGCACTAAGGAGCACTCCGGCCGCATTCGAGAATTTGGGTTGGGTGTTTGCCTAACTCAAGTCTTCGGTCGTAGTTCGTCTGGGTTGAGCTCACAGTTTGGGCCGTCGTACCACGACTTACAGAGTGAGGTGAAGCGCCTGGAGACAGCTATGCAGGAGCGGGACGTCAAGCAGCAGCGCTTGAAGACAGCTATGCAGGAGCGGGACGTTGAGCTCCAGCGACGAGATGCTGAGCTCGCAGCACGGCAAGCACAGATGGAGGCTGCTATGACGTTCCTACTATAAAAATTTCAAGGTCAGCTGCCACCTGAAATTTCAGGACTTCATAGTCCCGGACCTAAGGTAACCTTTTAATACATAAAAATTGTTGGTATAATTTTATTTATTTTAAAAACACTAAAAATTCAAACAAACAAAATTTAATTTTCAGGACCCCAACGATCGTGGTAGTGGGCATCAGCGTGATCAGCATCCGTAGGGTCTGGAAACTTGATTTAGTTGATATATTTATATATGTAATTTTGTCAAGTTCGTTACTATTAATTTTTTGTACATATATTTTTTTATATATAGATTCATTATAATTCAATAATTTATGCATCTTCAGTATTTAGTTAAATATTAATAATTTTTAAAATACAATTTTCAATTTTTAAATAATTCAAACGCTTAATTATTATATAATAAAATAAAATGTATATAATTTAATTTATAAAATATTAAAAATATAAATTAATTTTTATTTTGCATAAAAATTTAATAATAAAAACATTTAAGCATTATTAGTATTATGAATAGTACAAAATACTATATTTTAAATTATAAATAAAATTGATATAAAAAAATTAATTAATTTTATTAATTAAAAAAATAAAAATAAATAATAAATAACGACGATTTTTGTTAAAAATCGTCGTTATAATTAATTTTATTAATTAAAAATAATAATAAATAACGACGATTTTTAAACTGTCGTTACTTTTAACGATAGTTAAAAACCGTCGTTAAAACTGGTTTAACGACGGTTTTTAAAATCGTCGTTAAACCAGACATAACGACGGTTATTCCTACAATTGTTAAAATCGTCGCTATATTTTGAGTTCCACGACAGTTTTAAAACCGTCGTTAATGGACATAACCACGGTCGAAACCGTTGTTATGCCCACTTAAAAACTGCCATAATGCCGCAGTTTTGTTGTAGTGTTCCTTGAGTGTATTATACTTGCTTGAAGGTATCTAAATAGGTTTCAAGTTATCTAACCATCTTGTTTCAAAAAGTGGAATAATTTTTTATATAACCCAATTCACCCCCTTTGAGATTTTTTTTCTTTCATTTGGTATGAAAACCTAGTTTTTTTTTTTTGGTGCTTAACAGCGAGAGAAAAGGTTCACAATGAGTTGGAAATGAATATTCTTGAAGGATCTTACTTTGGAGGACACTCCACCAATAGGCTACTATATACTTCAACGAGAGGCATTATAACCATTGAAAAGCAAGAACGAGGATTTTCATTCAATCACCTAATTATGCAACATAGGATGTCATCATGAATATCTCAAAAATCCTACAAATTGTTTTGATGATCGTAAGGTTGAAAAATTAAAGAGTGAGTAGAATGAAGATGATATTAAATTTATTCAATCTAACGCACATGCTATTAACATTTTTTTATGTTGTTATTGGACAAGAATATGATAAAATTATTCAAACAAACATACATACTATCAACATGTTGGTACATGAGTACGAATTGTTCACGATGAAGGAAAATGAAAGCACAAATGGCATGCTCAATTATTTCAGAATTGTGGGAGACTTGAAGGCTTTTGGTAGACTCTATTCTAATGGTGACCAAGTTAGAAAGACCTTGAGAAGTCTTTCTAAAGTTTGGCAATCGAAGGTGGACACAATAGAGAATGGAGATTTGAATGCCTTATCCTATAATGAATTAATTGGAGTTGTCTTTGCATATAATAGAACATATCTTAGTAGGTAAGCGCAAGAAGGCAACAAGAAGAAAAACATAGCACCCAAAGCTACTTTTTGAGAAATTGAAGAGGAGGATGAAGAAAATTATTCTAATGAAGTTATTAAAGTTACCAACAAGGATGTTAACTTCGTGATTAGAAAAGTGATGAATTTCTACCATAAAGGACATAGGCTAGAAGTAGACCTCCGTCAAAGAAAGATGCAAAAAGTAAAAATCAAGTTATATATATACTTCAACACTTTAGGTTCTGAGTGTCTACTCTATAAAAAGAAAGTATTCAAAAAGCCCAAAAAGAAGAAAGCCATAGTTGCCACACGAAGTAATGAAGATGATTTAAATGGTGAACAAGAAAAAATTGAAAATGAAATGGCTAAACTTTGTTTCATGGCTAAAGATGATGCAAATTATTAATCCAAAGAAGTATCTCTTTTTCCTAATTTTGAAATATCCTCTAATGATTATTTATCTTGTACATATGAAGTAGAAGAACTTGTAAAAGAATTATATCATGATTTTAATAATATGCTTAAAAATTACTCTTCTCTTAAGCAAAATAATCTAGTTTTGAAAAAGGATTTTAAGTATATTAAGGAAATGAACAATGCCTTGGAAGAAGATTTTTTTTAAAAAAAACTGAACTTGAAAACTTAAAAAGCAATATTTTACATGTGATATTTCCATAAATTTCTTTCAAGTTGAATCAAACATGGGAATATCTCTCATTTCTATGTTTTATTCTCAAAAATTTTGATTTTATTTCGCGAACCAAACCCTCATGTTTACAATAATATCAGGTGTCGTTTGGTTGGTGATTGGTGGTAAAGAAATGAATGGAAATGAAAATTGAGAATAGAACGGAATACTGTAAAAAAAATTACGTTTGATATGCCATGAAAAAGAATGGAATCTCCATTACTTTCCTGCGTTTGGTATATTATAAATAATGTAGGAATAGAATGAAAAATTAATAAAAATATAAAAATATCTTTGAAGAATAAAATTATTAAAATAAAATTATTTTAATTTAAAAATTTATTTAAAAATAATATTAATAAAAAAAATTAAATAGTAATATAAAAAATTTATTAAAAATATTAATAATTTAAAAAAAAAATTATTTATTTTATGTTATTTATCAATAATAAATAACATTTTCTACTTTATTTATTTTTTTAAAAAAATATTTATTTATTATTTTACAAACAACAAGCCACTTCAACAAGTTATTTTTGTAAAAAATTTTAATTAATTTATTTTTAAAAAAATATTCTTATTGTTTATTTAAAAAAAATATCATTTCTCGCTGATTTCATTCCTTTTCTCCTGGTTCCATCCATTTGGTGTAGAAATGTCTTTTCTCTCCCATAAAGCAATTTCCATTTTGTAAATTTTAATTTTTTGCAATCAAACACTTTATTGGATAGAATGGAAATGTCCATTCTCATTCCGTCACTTTAAAACCATAAACCAAACACCAAACACCAAACACCAAACGGATCTTTAATTATTTTGTGGTTTCTAATTACGCACCATTATTCCACAATTCTTATAACAGTCCAAATGTGTGAGCCCTAACCTTAAGCTTTTTTTGTTTTTGGACAAGAAGCCCTAACCTTAACTAGTCGGACATACCTTGCTACTTTGGTGGACTAGGCTGGACTACTCTTTTATTTTATTTTATGAGTGGGAAAACACTAGCCCAAACCCTAATCCATTTATTTCCCATTTATTTCTCTCTCCTTCTCCGCACTTTCTGATTCCTTGTCTTTCAGGCACTACCTGACACAAAAGGGTTAATCTGAGATGGGGTTAGGCCTTAGGGAACGAAAGAGAGGATGAAGGAGAGAGAGAGAGAGAAATTGATTTTTTGACACATATGTGTATTTTCTTTTTTGGTCAAAATTAATATATCTATATTCGGATATGATAAAATTTTACATTGGCTATCAAATTATGTAAAAATTATGTTGTCATTTTTTAGCCAACAAATTTAACCAATATATTGTCAAGAACAAATAAGTCAATGTTTTAAAACTATGGTGACGAATTTAGACAAAAAAAAAAATTAAAACCCAAATCAAATTTTCATTAAAATTTCAAAGACCCAAAAAATATTTTAGCCCATTTATTATTACACCAACTCATACAAACTGAGTTTTATTTATATTTTAGAAGCATTTCTATTTAGTCATGACTATTTTTTATTTTTCTAAAACCTTTTACGATCCGCCCGATTGAGCGCGTGACTTACAGAGTCACACTCGCCTCATGAGAATTCTAGAAGGGTCTATCTGATAAAACCCCAATCTTTCTTTAGGGTTTTATCTTCATTGTTTCAACACTAGTTCCTCCAGTCCCAAGGCTCAGGCCACATAATATTTATAGGAAGCATACTTTCGATTCAGGTATCAATCTGATTTCACTCTCCTTTGTGGTAAAGTTCTCTGCTTTCTTTTTCTATTTCTCTGGAAAATTTAGAAATGTAGCTCTAATACTTGTGTTATATAGACATTCAAGATGGTTAATTGTCCTGCAAATTCTATTATTTCCAGCTCTTTTCTGTTTTGTTCCCTGCAATTAAATCGAGTATGTTTGTATAATTTGTTTTTTCTACTGATTTTGTGGGCAGCTAGGCAGTAGACACTCCAATGGCGACCGCTCAGCTCACAGCATCATCACTTTCTACTATGAATTTGGCATCGTTCGAAGGCCTTCGACCTTCGGCTGTTCATTTTGCTTCTGTCGGTCATGTAAGATTAGGCGGTCTCACCCAAAGGTCGTTCCGGGGTTTGGTCGTCAAAGCCGCAACTGTTGTAGCCCCAAAGGTATATTGTTGTTGGCCTTGATTTCATCTTGAAGAAATTTTAGAAAGAAAAAAATAATTGATTGAAGGGTTATGGCCACGGTGTCTTTGGGATTGTCAGAGTCCTTTCTTGTCTGATGCATTGGCCCTTTTATAGTATATCCTAGTTATGACATTTCCACAACTATAACCGAAGCAGCAGCTTAAATCATACTATGTGATTTGTAAACATAGATTGTTTTGTGTGGTTTAATGTTTGAAAATCTTACTTGAGTTATTTGTTCTAAAATTTGGTATATATCAGCCTCAGGCAGTCTAATGTTAGCAGATAGCACTTAAGTAACATACAGCGCTTGTGCTTTGTGAAGTTGTAACGTGTTATGAGACTCTGTCCTGGTTAATATCTGTTCTTGAAAGAGTCTGTCCGGATTCAGTTTGTTAATTAATTACGCATGATGCAGCAGCTTCTTAGGTTATATGTTTAAAACATTTGTTTTCTTTTATCTTCATTTTTCCCCCTTGATTGGGGTGAATTAGAAGGGACAAACTCTTTATCATTCCATTGCAAGTGAACCGATGGAATATAGCTTGAATGATTTTCTACTGGGTCTGTGCTTAATGTTGTCCCAAATCAGATTGTCTTTGTAATAGAACCTAACTGCTATGTATGGATACCATGACATCTTACTTTCTTGTCTGCATTTTTTCCAGAATTTTTTTCCCGAATTTAATGCTACAGGTGGCTGACTGGTAATTACATTATGCAGTACACCTCTATTAAGCCTTTGGGTGACAGAGTGCTGGTAAAAATTAAGGAAGCGGAGGAGAAGACCGAGGGTGGGATCTTACTCCCTTCTACTGCTCAAACAAAGCCTCAAGGTGGTGAGGTGGTTGCTATTGGAGAGGGAAAGACAGTTGGGAAGAACAAAGTAGATATTACTGTGAAGGTCATAACACTATCAGGGATCTTAATCCCTTTAATTATCTATCCTCAGCTTCTCCTTTTTTTTTTGGGGGGGGGGGGGGTGCTCGTGGGTATGTGTGGGGGTGGTTGTTTCTCTATAATTTTAGCTGACGCCATGCATTTATTTTGTACAGACAGGTGCACAAGTTGTGTATTCAAAGTATGCAGGGACTGAGGTGGAGTTCAATGGTGCAAAGCATCTTATACTGAAAGATGATGACATTGTTGGTATCCTTGAAACAGATGATGTCAAGGATCTTAAACCATTAAATGATAGAGTCTTAATCAAGGTACGTTCCAGTTCAGAGCTTTCCTTCTTTTAACGTTGGATGTTAATTGCAAAACGACATTGGATCATCTGTAATCATATTTGTTAATGGTCTAATCCTCAAGGTGTATGTGAACTTTCTATTATACATTGATTAACTATTGACCACAGGTTGCAGAGGCTGAGGAAAAAACTTCAGGGGGTTTGTTGCTGACAGAGGCAACAAAAGATAAACCATCTATTGGAACGGTATGCTTCCTTATTTGAAGATAGTATGTTAAGTTATCGGTAACATTTTCAAAGAAAAATGCTAGGTTAGCCAGTGCTCAGGGAAAACTTTGGATATATTAGTGCGAGAACCCTGTTAATATATATTTTTATAGATCTTGCGGTTTCAATGTTACAGGTGATAGCTGTTGGACCTGGGCCTCTGGATGAGGAAGGCAACAGAAAACCATTGTCCGTTACCCCTGGGAACACTGTTTTGTACTCCAAATACGCTGGGAATGAATTCAGGGGCAATGACAGTTCTGACTACATTGCCTTGAGGGCCTCAGATGTCATGGCTGTCCTCTCTTAGTGTCTTACTATCGTGGTTTGGAACTTCAAATTTTTGTGTTTTTGTCTAGGAAAGTGGATTTTTTTTAATGTAATGACTCTTGAAGTATAGTTGATTGCAATTTTGCGACTTCTTTTGCTGAGACATTTGTAGTCATGAACGTGTTTTGTCGTGGTTTCTTCACCTTCTCAGGCTTTCAAAATTCCACCAATTTCGGTATTAAGCAGGTCGAGCCTGTATGGTGGAGTTAAGTGCTTCTCTGTTTTCTGAGCAAAGAGAATGAACAGAGCAAATACTGATTAGTTTAGTGCTTCTTAAGAAAGAAAGAGAATGAACAGGGTAATTACTCTATATGGTGGAGTAAAGTGCTTCTGTTTTGGGTTATTTCTCCATTTAATTTAAATTTTTATTTATTCACAATATTATTTTAATATTATAAATTATTACATTGACGTTGTGTGCGCTTCCGTCAAGTTAATGACATTTTTATATGAAAAAATTTATTAAAAATTATTGTTTCTATCATTATTTCTTTACATCAAACTAGTAATTATGAAAAGAAATTAGAAGTGTCAAATAAATTACGTTGACCTATATGTGTCGATATGTTTTTAGCCATCTCATATGGTTAAAAAATTATATTATAAATATAATCTAATATTTTTAGATATAATTTTAAAATATATATATATATATATATATATATATATATATATATATATATATATATATATATATATATATATATATATATATATATATATTTCTAAGATTTTTCATGATTTCATTTCTTAATATATCATTGTAATTGTTTGTAAAATACCATTTTAAAAATATGAATTATTTTTTAAAAAAAGTATGTAACACAATTCACGCACTAAATTGGTTTTAAAGGAAAAAGTTCTATAAAAAAATGACATATGACATTAGGAGTGGTTTTATTTTATTATATATGTAGATATAGGGGAAGTCAGTATTTTACTCAAATCAAAACTAAATGCAAAATTCCAGGCACAATGACTACACAGAAATATTGAGTTGGGCTCTGATATCAAAAACAAAAAGGGAGCAAAAGAAAACTTAATTCAATATTTTAGTAATCAAGAATTATGATGATAACTAAAACCATATTTATAGTCAATAAATAAAATAATGATACTATGTTCCAATAAAAAAAATCCCTACAATATATGATATTAATAAAACCTAACCCAATAACCTTTATTCAAATCTGTAATTAAATCTGAAATTGCTTCAATTCCTTAATTACAAATTTTAATCCTTAAATAATCATCACATTGTTTGATAATAAAATTAATAATAAATATATTTTCTCATACTCAATTGCATACTTTAAGGCCCCATCAAAACTACAAGCACCCAATTAGTGAGCATTTTGTCAAAACAGCAAATCCCAAACAACCTGAAAGGAATGGCTTAGCGATCAATGAAATGTATTTTGTATGTTCATTAGTTAAGAGTCAAATTTTGAGACAATACGAAAAATTTATTCTCTAAAATACACCATCCTAACGTGGAGAGTGCAGATCATTTTAAGAAAAATTTAATCTCGATTGACATACAAACTAACTAAAAAATACCCTTGCCATATAACCCAAAAAAACCTACAAAATGAAGCAGTATAAAAAAAAATTGAAAAAAGGAACAGCTTTTGTTCACCCGTAAAGGAATTCTCATTAATTGCCACCATGGAAACAGCGTAGGAACTGTGTACAAAACCTAAGAATCTTCAAGCATTGCCAATTGTCCAAGTCAGCACTATAGTTACAACATTTTTGCACTTCAACTTTTATCACCACATGATTTACAGAGGTGCAATAAAAAATAATTTCATATCTTAACGATCATATTATACACCAGTTGGCCTGTACTGCTGTATATTGCCAAAAAGAGGTAAAAAAGAAAAAATCCTAACACAGCAGCTACAAGAAAAGCAGATTCCAAAGTAAAATCTGAATCGTTAACAATAACAGAATCTGCTCCTGCTATATCCGTGTGGTGAAAGAGAACTAAGACTACAATACCTAATGAGCTGCATCACGCGGACTGATCATGGCTCCTTTCTTTTGTGATAGAGGGTTTTGAAGGGCAAAGTTGGTTCTTGGTCTTTCAAAATATACAAGTAGAATGCCCCAAAAATGTCAAGACTTGACATCCTTATCGGTTAAATGAGGCGGCCGAGTTATCATCATACTGTCCCCTCCATGCATTGCCACTATCTGTCCCACTACAAGCTTGATTGGAGATTGGAACATTACCTAAATCCCCATCCAAGCTCATTTGCTGAACTTCAACAGATGACAATATCTTTATGCTCTGGACACAGCTTACAAATTCTCTGCAAGGAATTATGAGTTGAACAGTTGAGGAAACAAACCAGAAGGGCTGAAAAGGTAGCTACTAAAAACTACAAGGAGATGACTACTTACTCCCACGGGTCGTCGCCAACAAGAAGAATGTCATTTTCATGATCCACATATACTAGTTTCCAGTCAGTCCTTTGAGGATCTTCTAGTTGCCCTTCAATCCCGAACATACGAGCCAAATCATGCCGGAGTTCATCATATCCCTTGTAACGGTTGACATCAATACATCTTCCAACAGATCCACGCTTCTGAACCTGCACTTTTTTTAAGCAGCATTAAGCATTTGTACGCACCACCCAAGCAGAAGCTGACTATTGTATGATTCACACCATCAAGAAAAAGACACCAGCACTGACAAATTAATCCTTGTAGACTAAAACAATCATGACATGCATGGTGTAACACCCCCATCCTCAAATGCAGATTTCATTAGACATATTAATTTTCAAGAGGCTCCACACTTTTCAAGCTGAACTTTTCTGCCACAACTATTATTCTTTGGCTGTCCTGAGCAATAATAAGCAGCTCTCCAGTAAATCATAATGTAATTAGAAATTGAAAATTGGACTAGAAACCTTTAGTCAACCAAGATTAAAATGCAGATGTATAAATAAGGCAAAATCATATGATGTTTGGGCTGGAGGCAAGGTCATTATTATATGGAAGTCATGTAAGTAACAACCACAGCTTAAGCATATTGTAAATGCACACAAAAACAATCATCTAGGTTAACCAGACTAACATTTACTCAATGTGCAGAATCAAAACAGCAAACAAAAATTAGAACACAAACAATATATTATATAACATAATTAGAAGAGATTGAGAGAAGACAGTAAAATAAAAAGGAAAAACAACACTGGTTATTATGAAACCTTGAGAGAATATATAGAAATTAAATATGATGGTGATGTATCTTGTATGACCTACTAAAATCTAAAGAACAAGATGCTTGATTTGCATCATCTTTGAATTGCATGACATCCCTATTTCTTGGATTGCAATCAAAATTAAGGCACCCATTAAATGCAGTAAATGTGCTGAATTTAGAAAGACCTGCAGTTTTCAAAGATTGACAAACCTTAGTATATGTTCGCATGCGTTGAGTTTGGTTAGTCCACAAGCTATTATTCAAAACCCCAGTTTCAGTGATGGCAACATCACTTGAGCAGCCAGGCTTAAAGGGCATGTTTGGCACTCCAAATGACTGTGAGCTAATGGCAGCAGTGGACAGCTCAGTTTCAATGTCTCTTGGAGCACCACCATAATTAGAGAGCAAATTTTGAAGATCTTTTTGAGAGTCATACCCTCTTGAGAGCAAAGTATCAGGCGCTAATCCATCAAGATGAGAGGAAAATGGTAGATTGTTCCTAGGATGCGATTGGACATCCCCATCCACACAGAAGTTGGGAAGTGGGAAGTTTGGCTGGACACTGCAAGGATCAAGACAGTAAGATGTTCCAGAAGAAGAAGCTTCCAGCTGATCAGTTATTGTCCCTTTATACTTTAGCTGGTCAAGTCCTTTTACACCAGGCAACTCATGTTTGATGTGGACGTCAGGCTTATTCTGAAGCTCCTGTACCAGATTACTAGTGGGATCAACTACCAAGTTCCCCCCTAATGTGGATGGTACTTGTTGATTTCTCTTCAGGAGGTTTGGTGGAGATACCTGGCAGTTATTAGTTGATGGTGAGGTTGAACATGATGGGGCATCTCCATCTGTAAGGCTTGAAGGAGCTCTAGTAGTTGTAAGTGGTTTCTGTGTGTTCTGGGGTTGGTTCACAGGAAGCTGTTGTGATTGCATCAGAGCTGACGAAGAGAAGCTATTGCTGTTCAGAAGCTTCTCTGTCGAGAATGCATTGTTACTAAGCTGTTGAGGTTGATGCTGAGACATAGGCAGCTGTGGTAGTTGCTGGTTTTGTAGGTGAGCATGTTGTGGCTGTAGCAGCTGAGGTTGCAAAAGTGGGCTTGCTGGGGAAAGAAGTTGCTGCTGCTGCTGTGGCTGCTGTTGCTGTTGCTGTTGCTGCTGCAATTTCTGTAGCAACTGTAACTGCAGTTGTTGCTCCGAGAGGTTTTGCTGGGGTAGTTGAGTTAGTTGTGGTTGTTGCGGTACCCTCTGTGACAAGCTTTGTTGCAATAACTGCAATGGAGATTGTTGCTGTTGCCTCTGTAAAAGACTGGCTTGCTGGTCCATCTGTTGCTGAAATTGTGAATCTTGAGGTAAGGTCGTGAGTGGAAATGTATTCTTACTAGCCGATTGGATACTTTGCTGGAGAGGGATACTGCCTGAGAGTAATTGCTGTTGCTGAAGTTGAGAGTAGGTTACTGGTTGCTGCACACTCTGATTTGACATGTGGCCAGAACCAACCACTCCATTATTTATAATGGCCTGTTGACAGGACTGTTGCTGTTGTTGTTGCTGCTGTGGCTGTGGCTGCTGCTGCTGTGCTCGCTGTTGATGCAATTGTGGCTGTTGCTGCGGATGTTGCAGATTTTGTGGTTCAGGAAGCTGCTGTTGCTGCCTCTGCTGCTGGAGCTGGTTTAAGGGAGTTTGTAACATTGATTGCAGCTGCTGCTGCTGTTGAGGCCAAAATGCCGGGGACTGTTGCAATTGGTTGACTTGGTTTGGTAAATTAAGTTTGTTAAACTGAAGATTTGGGCTGGCTTGAAAACTCAATAATTTGGATGGATCATCAGTGTTAAGGTTATTATGAAGGGAATTAGATGAAACCATGGGTGGGAAAATTCCTGATTGAGTAGCAGAAAACTGATTATTCTGCTGCATGCTCATCCATTGCACTAAACTCAAACCAGGAAAGATTGAACTTGATGCATCCTTCATGCCAAATTCATCTCCAAGCCAGGGCATAGCTCTCTTGAAAGCATTTTCCATGTCAAACTCATCATCTGCAAGCAACCATAGGGATCAACTATCATCAATTATTTATACACAACATGATAGATTGAAAAGCGGAAGAAAATTTCATGGAGGTAGTTTTCTCAGTGCTACTCTTCAGTACTGTAAAACCATATATAAATGAAAAATTACTTTTGAAATAGAAGCAACTAGATAGTTTTTTCATAATTAGCTAATTGAATATGAAGAAAAAAAGGACTACAACTACAAATCTTAATAGTGTAGAATCTCTTCTTTTATTTGTGAGAGGGTAAAAAGATATGTATAGGCATGCAAATTCCTACCAAAGTCAGATTGAACCAATTTCTTTGCTAAGAGAATTAGTTCAAATAATTGGATCTGCAACTTAATTATGCAGCTTCTTGACACTAATTAAATACCTACAACCAAATTCTTTAGTTCTATCTCAGTATATCTACACAGGTTACCTTTTAACCTGATATACGGGTTTAAGTAATCTCAGAAAGTTTTTGTTAGGTACCAAATCATAAATAATCAACAGATGCCAATAAGAAATTTCTGATTAGAAATTTCTCTACATTACATATACTGTAAAATGTGTCCGGGGGGGTTTGCTACCTGGCATTCCTGGTTGCTTGGGAAACTTGGGTCTGAAAAATGGAGGTGGACAAATGTAGAAAGGAGTCACAACTGGTTCAATGTCCCAAATTGAAACTCTGCTTGGACGCTCACCAGCTGTTGATTCATCCCATCCAACCTATCAACAGTTTAAAATTTGATTGCCTTTATAAGCAAAAATAGAGGTTCATTATATTTACAGCATAGCAAATGAGAGGACAGAAACAGAGGACCAAGCATGTTTAGATCATAGAACATTGAACCATAATTCATGTACTCACAACTAAGTAAATAAAGAACATTTAGGCAAATCATTAATGATAGGAAATATAGTAACTTACTTTGTACATTTTCCATTTTATTTATTAAATTATAAATTTATTTCTCCATTGAACGTAGATGGTTTCATTATACCTGAAGATTGCGCCACTGCGAATTTTTCCATCGCACGGGATCTAAGTCACTGATCCCTGTGATTGTACCCATGTATCTGCGTACTCCAGACTCCTCAGTCTCAAACATCATTCTAAATCTCATTCCAAGAGAAACCTGGGTGTACAAGGCTTTATTATACTTGGCCATTGGAATAACAAATTCAGAAGGGCTGGCCCTGTTAAAATAACCGAGACTAAGAGATCATCACAAATATTCAAACAATCCATTTCAAGTTATGATAGTATTTAGTAAATGTGATGTAGTACCTTGGATTGTAAAATATGGTGAATGGGCTGTTATTTGAAGCAGCATGAGCTGCTGCAGCAAGAATGCCAATATGCATACTGTCACTGGATATGACTGATGAAGAGAGAGCAGGCTGCTGTCTATTAGCCCGCCTTATACCTAGAAGAAGTTGCTGTTTTTCATCTCTAAAATCAACCAGAATTTGGTCATCAATAAAGGGATAATATATTTCAGAAATTTCTGAATAATAAATTTATTTCTTACCTGATAAAAAGAACAGAATCTCCAGCAAATAGTCTTTTTGTGCTCACAAAGACACTCCAACCGGTAGTCAGTAGATGCCTCTTCGGTTGTCCTGTAACCAATGTGTTAACAATTTTAGCGTTCAACTTTGCAAAACATCAAGTACAGATCTTCAACATTCCTGATTTGGTTGAAGCAACCATGATGCTATTTAAAGATTAAAGAGTATTACAAAAATGATAGTCTTTTGATCCAACCAAAATAAGGTCACACAATGCATCAATAAGGAAAATATTAATGATGATATACTAAAGGAAGATGACAATGAAGAATATGTAAAAGTGACAGTACCGCGATAAATATGTCTGAACGTCCATGTATTGTCATGCAAATCTTTGGCAACAATCTCTTGAGCGGGAGGTTGCATTGAGAAATCCTATTAGAAACATCTCTGGTCAGCATAGGAAGGGAAAACCCAAATAGACCAACATAAAATTCTTCCAGATCTTGCCACAAAATTTGGAAGTTGTACACACCAAAGGTGGAAATATTTTCTCTGCTGCTCTACGAGGTACAGAAAATCCACCATGAGTGCTTGTGTCACTAGCTGTAAGAGTTTTGCAGAAGAACTCAGTAGGTTGTCGGTTTTGCTTCAGGCCAATGTCTGATGCCAGTAGTGCTTCCTTGTCAAACTGAAGAACAGGCACATCAAACAATCTTAGATACAATTCCATATCATTGGCTAGGGAAAGAAAAGGTGGGAAAGAAAGCAAGGATGCATATCAATATATTATCAGATAATCAGATTGAACAGCTGACCTACTTTGTTTACAGGTTGAAGGGTCATCTGTGCATAGACCTCGTCAGTTTCAGGATCAGCCTGATCCAAAATATAAAAGAACATCAATATCTTTTTCATATAATAAAATAATAAGGACTAGTATATCAAATGCCCCAGAAAGTAAATTTTGCACCAGTTATATTGCTTCCAACTTTTCACCAGGTTGGCCTATACTGACTATTTGGGTAAGAAAGCCCATCATGCATCATGAGAAGCAAATGAAGAAACGTATACTCATCTTGGAAAAGTTTACAAATATAAGATTAAGATACTGCAAATCCAAGATGTGGCTGAAGACAACTAATATGATAATAATGAAGATATATTGCATCCAGAAATGTCAACTTATTTCTTCCAAAAACACATCTTCCTAATAAACTAGTTTATCCAGATGACTACAAATGATTCAAAAATGTTGGAAAGAAGTTGACAAATTAGCTTGTACTCTGGACAATATATATCAGTATAGATGAAAGTATATCCTCTCTTGCTCTAAAAACTTCTTTATAGCAGAATAGGGAAAGTGCACATACATGCAGTGCAACATTGTGAAGCATGCAAGTCAACTTGGATGGAAGGTTAGGGTAACTAGGTACGATATCAGCCTCCTTTTGCATGGATGCTGCAACCTGAAAATTATAGTGGTCAAAATAAAGTCCATCAGACCCCAAAATGAAGAATAATCACACTCTAAGAATCAAAACATAAGAAACGTACTTGCTCACTGTGTCCTTGAGGGAAGTAAACCACAAGACTTCCAACAGGAGGTAAGGAAACCAGTGGTCCAGCACATGCATGCCATAACTCTGAATTGATCATCTTTCTTTCCACTGTTACCAGAACAGACATGTTACTTCATCGGATGGAAAAAATAATAATAAAACAACAAAAGTCGCTTTTATATTCAATTTTAAAAAAAAAAAAGATTTATGATCATTATAAGGGTACAAATAAAGAAGGAAAAGACTCAACTCACAGTATCCATGTTTTATTGGAGACAATAAATACATCATGGTTTCAAAGTACAAATAAACAGAAAACTTGATGTGAAGCATTGGTTGAGAAGCTTTATTCTGAGTCAAAGTAAGCAAATTTTATTTCAAAGACTCTTATTCCAGTATTAAAATGTGAAGAAAACAATGCTCAGGAGTCAGGGAACTAGGCCGGCAATATAGATTGTTCATTGCCTTTGGAGCACAATACCAGGTACAACAACAACAATACCAGGTACGTGCTTTACAAATTTAACAACCAAAAACATCAGCATCTTGTAACAGAAAATATAAATTTTATTTTATAGCACTGTAGATGACAGAAAGGTAAAGTACATCTTTGGAGGGGTTGAGTCTCAGCTTAGGTTTATTAACAGAACAAAATCTAGAAGGAGAAAAAGTTCCTTCAAGCATGCCACAGCTTCAAAAGCTAATCGCAAAAACCACAAATTCCTTAATGGGCAATATTTCTCACAGAAGAGTAACCTAATAAGCCGCTAAGACATATTTGTATTGCCAAAAAGCATTTTTATTGCCAGAATTCACATGAACCGATCTTGCATATTCTTCTCTCTATTTTCCTGGCCTTGTTATCAGTAGATTTGGTACTGATAATAATTTTACTCTGACTGGTCGTAAATGGAAAAATGGAGTCAATCATGACACAACTATGAAATACAGCTTAAGCCACAGAGATCAGAATATCTTATAGGAGACTCAAGCAAATATATCCGTTACTCATTATTTTCCTTCTCGCATTTGAATTTTTTGGAGAAAGAAAAGCCATGGGACCACCATCAAGTATACAAGAGATACAGAAAGTAAGAAAAACTCCATACCAAAATGACACACAAAATAAATAACTGAGCTACCCATTTTTCCAGTAAAACTACAGCCACCTTTACTCATCTTCAAAAAAAACTTTCAGAAGCAAAAACTGACCTTTCTATTTACAATTACTATTGCTATAAGTGAAAATGCAGATTTCCAGAAGTCTGAAAATTATTCAGACACAAAATCCAGGTGTTTACAACTAACAAAGTTCTGGGTTAATTCAGAGAAGCATAAAATGTAACAAAAGAAAAACGAAAAGAAACACGCAACATATTAAAGACGAAATAATAAGCCACGGTATCAAATTTATTAAGTTCAGAAAAATTAAAAAAAAAAAAATATTATCGGCTAAATAACTCGAGAAAATTAACCCAAAAAAAATCATCAAATACAGAGTCTGATGCATACCCGCTCCCATTTTCCTTTCCTCAGACTCTGTTATCACTTTACGAAAACCACATAACAGCTAACTATTTTTGGGTGCAATAAATTTAATCCAGAAAGATCAAATCAGCATTTTTCTTGAAAGCAATCAAATTCCGAGTGGAGGGTTTGTGCTTGATGAATTAGGACAATACAAGCACAGAGAGGAGAGCTAAAACAATGAACCAGTAAGCCATGAAAATACACACCTTCGCCAGAATTAGGCAAGAAACCGTTCGGTAGAGCCTTCATTACGACCTATAAATATTATGGCCCAAACAAATTCAACACCTGGCCTTCTCTAGCAAGATTTATCCTTGTTCCCCAAGTTCTTTACAGAAAGACAATTCTAACTGCAACTCATGGCTCGGTAATTGCCGCAGAAATTCTCCAAAAATGACCACGAAAATGAAGAATCCCCTTTAGTTTCTGACACAAAGTTGCACAATAACATCGAGTAGAATTGACCAAAACCCGACCCTTTTTCCAGAAATGCTACTAAGTGCTGGCTTTGCCTCCACCCCACAAGTTCCAAATTGAAGAACTAGAAGAAACTCAACACGAAGCCTCCCCTTTCAGCAGTTTGTTAACTTTAGAGCTAGTCAGTGCTATTCTCGATTAAGAGTAAATTCCAAAAAGATGGAATTCTTCTGGTAGAATGAAAGCACCGAAACCAGAAATTTACAGCTGAAACATCGGCATCAACAAAGCATGTAAAACAAGTAAAACTAATGGTGCCCAACAAGCCAAAATCTGTGAAGCAGAACTACTTCAAAAGCTACTTCAAATGAGAAAGGAAAGGAAAAAATAAAACCCACTTCAAAACTTAACGCCCAGAGAGAATAGGATGTATAGAATCACCCTCCGGCCACCATATCCATTACCGGCGATGAAGAAAGAGAGGGACAGAAGTAATCCAAATGGAAAAACAGGAAATGGGTAGTTCTCTTCCCCAGGACTAGGGTAACAGAATATTGTCGCCGGGATCGAAGTTGAGAAAACTGACTTGTCGCCGGGATCGAAGTTGAGAAAACTGACTTGTCGCCGGGAAACCAGAGGCTGAACAAAAGCAAGACAGCTTTTTCCTTTATGTGAACAAGCCGACATGAAATATAGACCGAAGCAATCAATCAGACAGGCATGGTTAAAAGAACTCATTAAACAAGTAGGGTAGTCATTAAAAAAAAAAAAAAAGATTAAACAACGTTAAATTAATTATAAGACATAATAGTGTTTTATCAGACAAAATTCCCCGTCATTGAAAACTTGGGCCCCAAATTCACCTCAGATTCCACTCAAATTCACATTTCGTGGTGCTTTTCTACGGTGTGAGTTGCCAAATGTGAAATGAAAATTGAAAAGGAAAGTGGATGTCCATCTGCGGAGGGTTACGCACTATTCCGTTGAATTCTTTTTATTTTATTTCAAAATTTTAACATAAATTTATGAAAATACTTACAGGTTATTTATTAAAAAAATTAATAAAAATTAAATTTAAAATTTATAAACAAAATATTTTAATTTTTATCAAAATTAATTTTTGTTGGCTCAATTGATCTTGAGATACACTAAGATTTTATTATAATAATATTTTTTAAAAAGTTTAAACTCAAATTAATAAAAATAATAACTTATTATTTTCAATTAAGCTATTTTTTTTTTATTATCCTTGTTAAGTTCCTTAACAAGAGACCGTTGGATGATAGAATTTACCTTTTACGGTAAAAAAATATTATGGAGATCTGGTACATGAACTTATTATAGGTGGGGCTTCGTACCTATATTTTATTATACTAGGCCACCCACTTTTGAACGTGGAGATTATTTGGATCATAATTTTTCAGCATTTTATGGGTTTGTTTTTATATATATATATATTTTGTATTGCCCTTTTTTTGGGGATTCTTCTTTGGATGTTTGGACCCACAAAACCGAAAAAAAGCCACCTTTGAAACATGATTTTAGTGATTCTCCAGGCCCAAAAATCTCTAAAAGTTGTATTCCGATTAAGAAATACTTTCGATAATAACTCTAATTCATGGAAAGGTTTGTTTTTTTTTTCTTCTTTTCAATTTTGTATTCAAAAGAAGATCAATTATTTTTTTAATGAATTAAGAGGTATTTTTTATTATAAAAAAACTATCTTATTTTAAAATCAACGGCGTACCACAATTTTCAACTAGATTTACACTAACATTTATAAATTATTTACTAAAAAAATGTTATTAGAGTGTTTCAATTTCTATCATAAAATAATTGAGAACTCTTCTATTAATATATTATGCTCATTCCTCCAAAAAAAAAAATATAAAGTTCCATCTTTGTTCGTGTCATTAATAATTCATATTTGATTCTTGGCCTATAAAAAAAGTATCACAAAGAGAAAAAGCAAGGAGAATTTTTATATACACGCTAGGGCGGCCACTAGCCGCAAAAGCTGGAGATTTTCACATGTCAAAGGTTTGGTTTCTTTTGGTTAAGATATATCTTTATTTATTATGCCAATTAATTTGTGTCTAACCTCTTTAAATTTCAAATTTAATTTAATTTATTTATTAAATAAAATAAATCCAATAATATATTTAACTCTTACAATTAAAAAAATCTTAGAAATTAATTTTTTATTTTATTGATTGTATTAATAAATATAATATTAGTGAAAAATATCATTTTATACACAGACATATTAAAATATACAAGTTTTTTTGTTAAGTAGATAATTGAGTCTGATTTATTTTATATGAATAAATTCAAGCATATTAATATTATATTCAATTGACTTATGATTTTATCCATATATACAATTATAAATAAACATTTATTTTTTTGGTGTAAAATAAAGCACTATAATTAGTTAAATAAAATATACTTTTATTATAAAGAATAAATCAATAACTTGATCACTGAATTTGTAAACTCATTTTATTTTAGTTTTTAAAGTTTTTTAATGTACAAATTAGTTTATAAAATTATTAATTCATTGCTTATTATTTAATTTAATAATTTTTTAAAATATCAAATTTGTTAAGTTGTTAATGTTATATAATAAATTTGATATTTTTAGAAATAAATTTATATGTTTTACAAATTTAAAAATTAAAATTAAATAGGTCTTTATTTAAAGTTTAAATTATTGATTTCTTTTTTTATTACATTGAAATTAATGAATTAATTCAATTTATATAGTTGAGGTATAGATTGGACCCCTTTATTAGACCACGCCTTACATCAATTATGATCTTCAAAATAATATCTAAATTTTGTTCTTAAAAAAATAATAAAAATTATATAAAATATATATTAAGTAGACCAAAAAATTAATTCTTAAATTTATAAATAATTTAGAATTTAAATTTTAAAATAAATATTAACGTATAATAAATTTGATATTTTTATAAACTAACAAAATAATTAATATTAAATGAATTGTCAATTTTAATAACTAATTTATATATTTATAAAAATAGATTTATAAATTTATAGATTAAATTAAGTTTATTTAGTACATATTGATTAGTATTTATTTAATAAAAATATATAAATTACATATAAATGGATATAAACATGAATAAAAAATAATTTTAGCATTTAAAATAAGTATATCTCTATAGTGGTTCTAAAAAACATAAATTTTTTCATATATAACATAACTTATAATTTATTTTTTTGTCAAAAATACTCTTACAACAAAAAGTCACAACATTTTTAAACGATGGTATGATGAAAGATGAGAATAGCTTGGTGTCAAGCATTCACAAAGTAATTGCGCCCATCCTTTTTGTTCCTTTCTTATATTAAAATTTGATTACCCACGATCTTATAATTTATAATTTAAGTGATAAATAAAATTAATTTTAGCAATTAATTTTTTTAAAATATTAAAGATTCTATTTTATATAAAAATATTTTTAAAGAGAGACAACTTTAATATTCTGAATAATATTAATTTTATATTAAAAAATGTAAAAATAATCGTGTCAAGACAATATATATATATATATATATATATATATATATATATATATATATATATATATATATATATATATATATTAAAATAGTGTTTAAATTCTACTACAATTTTTTGATTTAATTGATAACTTGACAATATTGGTTTGAATTGTCAAATCATGAAAAAGATAATTTTAATGGAATTTTGGAATATTTAATATTGGTCCAGAGTATATACAACGCATTGAAGTAACACATACATGACAAATTATTCACATTATACGAAATTGGAAAGTCAAATTCATGTAAACCAAAAGCCACTCAATAGCAGGGTTTATTACTTGTAATGCACGTAAAGAAAAAAAAATATTGAATAGGAACCTTCGATGAATTTGATAAATTAAAAAAAATTCAAAATATAATTATCATCTCAACAAATAATAAATTAATTCACAAATAAAGAAAATATACTCGCAAATATAATAGGGGCGAAGACAAAATTACAGAAAAACATTTTCACTTTCGTGATTGACTAATTACAATGCAAGTATTTAGGATAAGTGTTGTATGACAGAGAGTTCCACCCCTCAAAATATCAAATTCTTTTATTGTTGAATTATGTTTAAAATTTTAAAATTTGTATATAATTATAGATATATAAATCTCAAAATAATTTAATGATAGAGGGTTTGATTTAAAAAAAAATTAAGGATTCATTTGATTATGTTTTTTTTAATTATTTTTAAAATTATATTTAAAAATTATTTTATAGAATAAAAAAATTCGTTTGTTTTAAAAATATATTTTTTATTTTATTTTTTTATATTTTAAAAATAAAAGCAAGAAATAATTTTTTTTCTGTTTTTATTTTAAAAATAATTTATTTTTTAAATAATAATAAAAAGTACTTACCAAATAAATCTTTTTATTTTAAAAATAATTGAAATCAAAAAATAAATTTTTAAAATAGAAAATAAACAAGTTCTAATTTTTTTTAAACTGTTTTATTTAAAATAATTATATTATATGATGTCAATTTTTTTTTTATTTAAGTCTGATTAAAATTTTAATTTAAAATTATTAGTCATGGTGGTCAATCATTATATATTATTGACGATAAGTTCATACTCACACCTCTATCACCACCATCCTAATGTGACGTTTCCTTGATCCATTTCTTATCGTGCTTGTCTGATTCCATTAATATCATGACCTAATTTTCGTTTCCCTAAAAAGAATTATATCTTTTTTAAAAAATTAACTTCTTTGTTACTTAAAATGTTTCAATATTTTATTTAATTATTATTATTTTTACATTTACTAATATAATTAGATAAAATATCCATACGAAGACCTACCCTACAAGAAAGAAACAACCTACCTACTTGTGCATCTTTTTTCTGGTGAAGGTTGCCACGGTTTATCACTTATTCTTTTTTTTTTTAAAAAAAAAGAGTCATTCTGTATTAATTTATATTCTTTCTTAATCTACATTCATTTATAAATTTTTTTAAAAGAAATATTTCAATTTAAAAATATTAAAAAATAATTATCTATAGCATATTAATTTCTTTAAAGTAAGCTCATAATTTAATTATATTTTTTAGTAAAAAAATTATTAAATTTAGAGCCAAGACATTAATCTTTATTATTTTATATAATTTTGAAATTATTGGCGTCTTGATTTGATAACAGTCAATAATACCATAAGTAATAAATTTTTTTTTTCAAATTTTAGGAAAACAGGGGGGAGTATATAAAAATGAAATAAATTTTTTTGACATCTATAATATTCTATTTTTTATTATAATAAATAAAAATTCATTAAAAAAATATGGTTATGGATGAAAACTGCTATGTTATTGCTCTTCGTAAACCAATAATGTTGCTGGAGGTTTTAATGTCTGATTTATTACTAAAAATACATAGCAAAATCAAATAAAATATATTTTTTATTTTGATAACAAATAAAATTCTTAAAAATTAATAAATAAATTACGCACCGTGCTAGTTTTATAAAAAAATTACCAAAAATTTTAATGATAAATAATATTGTTTATATGTAAAATAATAATAATTTGAAGGAAGAAAAAGAAAATAATGGAAGAAAAGATGAAGGACCTATGTGTAAAAAGATAAAATGGAAGAAAAGAAAGAGGCACGTGGAAGGTAAATTGCAGCTTTTGTCGGGGCAACCCACTCCGACTCCGACAGCTATGTGAGGGCTCTTTGTCTTCCCATTCTCGATATACCACCCATTTTCCGTGGTTATGGTACTCGAATTTGTACTGTTTTCTCTGAACATCATTCAGGCCAGTTTTTACGGGTTTGTTAAGAATTAATTATATAATGTTGAGTTGTAAATGTTATTTATATATTATATTTTTATTATAAAATTTAATAATAAATATATTTAAAATTATACTTAAATTTTATCCTTTATTCTATCTGTATGAAGCAATTTCTTTTTTATTGTGACTTTTTTTAACATGATTTTTATTTCAATTTTTAAATAATAATACTAATATCAATTTGGTAGCCTACAAATTTTTTGTATCATTTTAGAATTGTGCTTGATATTTAAAATTTAAAATTTTATCAAAATTACTTAATTTCACTACAATTAAATCACATTTAATAATTTTATTGTTATAATTTGATTAAATGTCAAAAAAATGAATATCATATTATGGCTTTTGAACCAAATTTTGTTGCTAGTTTTAAATTTTAACACATAGAGATACTCTTGTTAAATTTTGTTAAAAAAGTATAGTTATTTAGAACAACTTTCTATGGAAGTGAGAAATTATCTTTCTTTTTTTCTTTTTAAGATAATAAATCAACCCTAAATGATTTGCTTCAAAATTTGTTTATTCCTTATTGTTTAGATAATGTTTCTCTTTGTTTTCAGACTTCTTCGTGGTAACAAGATTAATTAGTATTACAGTGTTAGAGTCTATGCAAATACCTTAAGAAATAATATACATACATACATACATACATACATATATATATATATATATATATATATATATATATCTTTGTGATGAATCCCTTAATTATTTGGTGATATTTTTTATTTAAGTTTGAACAAAATTAATTACTTAAATATTAAAAAAATTAAAAGATTCAATTTATTTATATTTTAAAAAAATTCCTAATGTAGTAGGTTATTGTTGAAAATTGATCATTTTATATTTTTTAAAAAGCAGCTCCATTCTAGAAAAGGTATTCATTTTATTAAAACGATGATAAAAAAAAATATAACATAATAATTAAGTGATAATAAAACAAAATATACGATAGTTGAATGAAAATATTTTAAATTATATAGAGATAAATTAATTTGAGGAGAAATTACATATATTCATCCTGATCATAACCAATTGTAATTTCTCCCCAAATTTAAAAATATTACAATGCCATTCCTAGTCAACTTGCGTTGTATGTAATTTTTGTACCATCTAATTAATTTAAAATGTTTACTGTAATCGAGAGAATAATATAAACTTGACAAAAATACACTAGGAAATTAAGAAGACATTGCAAACTGAGATTGAATATATAAAATAGTATAAATAAATGTAATTTCTTTTCAATTATCGGCTTAAAATTATTATTATTTAAATAGAAAGAAAAGAATAATTTCAATGTTCAACTACATGGATTTGTAAGTCATATACCATGATTTTTCAGGGTTATCAACAACGATACATGTAGGATATCATAGAATAACCTTTAGTTTCAAATGGAGTCTAGTTATAATGGATGGGCAAGAATCAGATTCTATTTAAAATTTGTAGATTTAACTTTATCTGGTTATAGGGGTTGAATTTAGATGTGGCTGGTACAAATAGAATGACGACCAACCCTAGAATCTCTTGAGCAGTACCCAAACGCCATAATAATACCTCGAACAATTTAAAAGCCTCCCTCTTTTTTGACACACTTGAATCGTTATCTATCTATCATTGTGAATCACGATCTCACTGACTGACCCTTAAAAAATTAGTATATCTAGAATTAGTTCATACAGGCATCTTGATGAAACTAAAATGCCCGAATAAAATTATAGTACGATAACTACAATTTGAGTTTATATTTATGATAAAAAAATTAATGAAAATAAAAATAAACATACAATATAATATAATATTTTTTTACATACAATAAAATAAAATTCATCGTAATGTGCTTGAAATTAAAATTCAATAAAAGAACAAGTAAAAGGCGAAAAAATTACGTCAAAAGGTTATTAATTATCTCTATAAAGACAGAGTGATACACCGAATATTTAGTAAAAGCCAGATCGAATAATTCAGATGCCGTCAATGAAAACAAGGCAAGCAAGTAAACAAGATAAGACACAACTAACCTAAGGCCGAAAGAATATGTTCTTGCGTCTCATGCTAGCTATTTTGTCATCTTGGAGGAACAACTTCTTCTTGTAATCACTTTGCACCCCAAAACTGCTTGAAATCCCATTGGGGAAAAAAGTTTGTCTGCCATTACTATAATCTCCCCACATTCCACCATCGTTTGTGAATCGTGACAAAGAACAGATCCTTCGTGACATATACTTATAGATATTCTCAATTTCAACCTTATAGCTAGTAATAACGTAATGATATAAGCTAGCTATATAGCTATCAAAGTAATAAGCTTCAAGTCAATAAATTAATTTCAATCTTTAAGATTAAATCGACTTAGATTCTTCTCCTAGCTAGTCTCGTATCATTAGGTTATGAGCTTTTTATAAAAAATTTACTCTATTATTAGAAAGCAAGTCAGATGTTAAGGATTGGAGATGATATTTAACCAAAAAGTAATTATTCACGTATTATAAATAGTCTTTGATCTTACACTTGTTGATTCTATTAAAATTTATCTTTGGGTTCAAGCTATCGTTTAGATATTGCAATTTGAATGATTATTTGATATATGATGATATTTCTTACCAAAATAATGGAATATAGTACTGGGTAGGGTTTAGATATTAAAATTAGATATCCAAAATGATTGTAAGTGGATTTCAAATTTAACTTGCAAATATTTAATATCCGTTTGATTCCAACAGATTAATAGGGTATGTGATATCCAATGTTAGAATATTATATATATACCTCTTATGTATATATAACAACATTTTAATCAATATAGACTATGAATTCGAATAGCTAAATGTTTCTTTTATGAAAAAAAAGTACCTGACTTACTATAAAACATTTACATTATTAACTTTGTAACTCTATTAACGAAAAAATTAAATGGAGCAATAGAAATTATACAAAATTGAACTGTGAAACATTATTAAAACAAAAAAAAATTGAAAAGTAAATTTATATATTGCACTGAGATCTTTAAATTATCAATAGATTTTTACTTAAAAAATAAAGCTTTTCAAAATGTAGAAATGGAGGAAAGCAGAATGATTCTATAATCTCTTTTAAATTCCGTAGCCTCTGCCACTAGACACGCCAAAGGAATCATCTATATATGCAAATGGGTGTGTCCATAGTGCCCACAAAAGATAATCAAAACGACAACAAAGTGAATTCAAAAGTGCTTAAGTTGGATATATAGTTAATTACTTTTAAAATCAGTTAACTTTTGTTTAATGAAGGCCATGCCTTTGATTAAGGTAATCATAGGACGATTCCCCACTTAAACAAGCTTCGATCTTCAAGTATTTTTCCTAACACAAAAGAAAAGAAAATTCTATGCATGAGATAGATGTTAGGGTTTCTGTAGACAATGACATGACCTGCATATCTCTTTGATGGATCCACTCACTAACCCACCGTTAAGCACGACCCTTTTATTGTCCCTACGCTGCTGAATCTAGAGAGAGAAAGCAAGAGAGAGAGAGAAAGAACTATAATTTTTGGTGGGGTTTCATTTCAAGTCGATCTTAATGGTTTTTGTAGTTTTTCTTAGATGATTGTGGTGACAATACATAGTGATGCTTGCTGGTTGCATTGGACACCAGCCTGGAATATTAGTCATACACTGATAATTGCTTGAAACTTAAATAAGTGAAAGCAAAGTTAGAATTGGTGTAGAGAGTAAAGAGGTCCTAGTTAAGGGAAGAGTAGATTATAGGTTGAATTTGTTTTTGTAAATTTCTTAAAATATTTAAATTTAAAATTTGATAAAATTCAAAATTCAACGACAGATCCATCTAGCCACATATTTATGACTGATCCAACTTTTTGATGCCGCCATCAATGTTTGTACTGAAAGAAGTTCCAAATATTAGTAAAAATATAATTTTTTTTGAGTAAATTAATATTCTTATTACACAATTTTTTTAATTATGAAGATATACATAAATTTTTTTTTAAAATAAAAATTATAAAGTAAAATAATTTTTTTCTTAATTAATATATTTATTATACAACCTATTACGAAAATATATACAAATATTTAAAAAAAATAAAAAATATGTTACAACATAACCTAAATGTCTAAATAATAAAAATATAAAAGAACCTTATTTCAATTTTTTCTTATTTTCCATTATCCTCTAATACCAATTATTTCGATCTTCTCAATTTTTTTTATCTAATTATCTTATTTCATAGTAAATATTATTTTAATATATAATAGAAAAATTTATAACAATAATAGAAGATTGTACATCCATTTACTTAACTTAATAAATATTCATGCAATTAGACTCAATCTAATATGAAGTGCAACAAAATCCATTTCTTAGTCACAAAATTAAATTAAGGGAAGAATTAATTAAAAAAGGGAGATATTCATATTTAAAAAACAATATTTGAAATATATAAGATAAGAGAGTAAAACAAAGATAAGAAATAAATAATATGTGATATATCTATCATTATGAAGAGGTTTGAGTTTTAAAAAAATTAATTTTGTTGACTTAAAAATTTATTTAAAATTTCTCTTATCATATTTTACCAATATAAGAAAAATTAGTAGATTAATGTTGCAAGACATATGATTGAGAAAGATAGACAAAATAAATGAAAATAAATAATTGGTATTAGAGAAAAATAAAAAAAATTGAGAGTATTTTTTATTTTTTATATTTGTTTACAAATAGTATGTAAGATATGTAGATTAAGTTGTAAAATATTTTTTATTTTTAAAAAATATTTTTATATATTTTTATAATAAAAGTGATAGACTTGTAATAAGAGTATTAATTAGAAAAAAAGAAAAGATTTTAATCTTACTTATAAAAAATTTTAATATATTTTTATAAAAAAGAAAATAAATATCGACATTAATTTCAAAATGAAAAATATTTTATTTTTAATTTTATCCAGAGTTTATGTAAATTTTTATAGTAAGACCATTAATTAATAAAAGATTTATTTATTTATTTATTTTATAATTTTTAAAATTATATTAGAAATTATAAACTACATTTATTATAAACATTATGACTAAAAATGTGAAGGCAGAAGAGACACTTATCCAATAATAATAAACAATTAGATTAATGTTGACGATGGAGGCACTAAAGTCAGCATCCAGGTGATTCAATAATATCTTGAATGGAGGACTGAATAAAAGGTGCATTGGTAATTATCCAGTTAGGAAGGAGTAGCCACAATATTTTTCCACTGGTGGGGTCCAAGTTGAGGAGGCACCATTAAAAAAGGTGGGGTCGAATCAATCAATCAAGCTCTTCCAACTTGAAGATAAAGACTGTGTGATGTGAGAAAAATCTCGTGCAAGCATTTCATTCCATTTGGATTTGTGTGTGACATACAGATTGAGCAAGGTTGTGTGCAATGTGACACTCTACCTATCTATTATACACGTCTTTTCTTGCGTCATCAACCATATACCCTCCATTTGATTTTACCTTCCACAGATATTTTAAAAAAATTTATTTTTGTTGTTAATAAATAAATAATATTTTAATTTATTTTTTTATATTAATTTTTTTAAATTTAATATCACATATAAAACTATTTATAATATCACTCCTTAATTAAAATATAATTTAAAATTAATCTAAATATTAATATTATACTTTTTTTATTATATTTTTCTTACTCAATATATGAATTAAAACTAATTTAATATTAATTTAACAATTATATATCATTTTTTTATTTTTAATTTAATTAATTTTATTTTAATTTTTTTAAAATTAAAAAATAAATTTTTATATAAACAAATTAAGAATTCTGATATACGATATGAGTGCCAATTTATATGCTATTTAATTGAAAAATAACACTTTTATTTATGATTAATTAAATTGAAAACATTAAAATGTAAAAAATTAAATTAAAATTTTATCTATTTGTTTAGAATAAAAATAACGTGTTTAAAATAATTTTCAAATGTTTTTATTTTATTTTATTTTAAAAATAATTTTAAAAACTTTTTTCTAAAACAAAAGATTTACTCATATATAAATTTTGATAACATTTTTTTGAAATAAAAAAATAGAATGATGTGATCTGATCGTTGAAAATTAATTTTGATAAATTATTTATAATTTTGTTTTTAATTAAAATAATTCTTATTTTTTAAAAAAATTTGACAACAATTTTGCATAAAAATAAGCAAAACAATAAAATAGTGTTTTTAAAAAATATTTGTTGAGTTACAATTTTACAAAAAAAATAAATTGAAAAAGATAACTTATAAAAAAATATCACGAACAGATTATTTTATTTTTATAGAATAAAAAAACAAAATAACTATTCCAAAAACTGTTTTCAATTTTTGCTTCAATTGAAATCAATTTTTTTAAAATATTTTAAAACACTCTTACGATATCGGCCTTGTAAAAATGCTAATTTAAATTATGACTCTACTATTTAATTTTTATAAAATCTCGTTTAATTTTCATAAAATTTCATTTTATTATTATAAAAAATTTAAAAACACGGGACCCTGTCAGCTGTTAGTACCCCACGTGGAGAATAGAAATAGAGAAAATATGTCTCTCGTAATGAAAAGTAAAAATAAAGATAAAAAAAACAAGCGCGACGGAAACGAAAAGTCAGAAAAGTCTGACACGCGGGTTGCTATGCCTATCGTTATATATCATGAAGAATTGAAATTGTGTAGGAGCCGGCCTATTATAAACCATCTTGTCTTCAAACTTTATCACCTTTTCTCCAATAAAGCAAGAGCCAATATTTTAGCAATTTCCTACTTCATAAAGTGTTCACAATTATAGTTGGTCCCTGCCTTGCCTTAGAAATTATTCACGCTGTGAAGTTACCGCGAGTGAAAACCTTAGCCTCTTCTACCCGGCAGAATATAATAAATGGAGCCTGACAATGCCTATTTTTGACAAAACAACGAGAGAAATTCCGCTATATATATATATATGTAGCGATCTTCAACAATGCTAGTTCCCAAAATTATACAGTGAACTTGGAGTACAAATCCATTCATAGAACCCTTACAAGGAAGCAAAAAGCAAGATTCACGGCACAAATAATTGTCTGTGGCCAGGCCAACTTACCTTCCCTTCATCCTGTTCCTTATACATGCATAGGAGATTACTCCACGCCTCATTTATAAAATATGAGTCATGACATGGCAAGTTTGACTTTCTTTCTCACACGATAGCTGCTTAGGATCGTCTTTTTTTTTTTTTTTTTTTTTCTTTTCAACCAAATTTTTTGGTACAAATACTTTTCGACCGACAAACCAAAATTAACGCTTTTAATAGATTATTGAAATGAGTTTTACTTTTATTAACAAAGTCTTTTTTATATACATAACTTAAATTAAATTTAAGACAATATGTTTAAAAAATTTAATCATCTACCAATTATACCAAATTTTGTTAGTCTTTTTATCTGAATTTAGTGTAACATTACATTAAATTTAATTTTAGAGATAATAAATCATATTTATATAAGTCTGATTTTGAGTGAAGTTATTGAATGTATAATATTATATTAAAATTTTGTTTGACAAAAATAATTTATAAGTTAATTTAAAATTTATAAATTATATGTTATTTGAAATAGCGTATAATTTATAATTTTTTAATTAATTTAAATTATTTAAATAAATTCATTTATTAAATATTTTTAATTTAATTAAATAAATTTATAAATTAATCAAATAAGTTATAAATTAATTTATTTATCTTATCAAACACACTTTAAATTTAAATCTTGTTTATATGTATATTTTTTTTAGTAACTTTTATATATATATTAAATCACTTATAAAAAAAAATATTATTGTTGAATATTATTGAAAGATGTGTCTAATATATTTCTGTTCTTCTTGTCATAAAGTAATTTATTTATTTTTAATATAACGAATCCACCTAAAATTTATCAAAAAAAAAAAAAAAAGAGTTAGGGAAAGAAGGGAAGAACATGTCCTCAGTTTTTGTCTCCCGTATCCGACACACTCCCACGCTTCCATTCTTTCAAATTCTCAACAGCCACACAAACTGAGCTGTTTTGATCTAAAAACAATGAGGAGAAGAAGAAAGAAGATCGGCGCACACATTGATTATTGTAACACCGACAAAGACAACGGGGTGTAATATAAGAAAGAATAATACCAGCTTCTTTGCTTTTCCCTACCTCCGCGCGCTCTGCAATAAACTAATGCCATGCTATTATTACTGTTATTATTGAGATTCATTAAGGTTTAGTTTTCAATGTCATTTTGATGCTCCTTTTTTCTTCGGAATACTTGAATTATTGCACGCCTTTATTTTCTCTGACATCTTGCGCAGTCCATCATTTGCTTGCTCCCCATTTCTCACCTTAGGTAGCTAGTTTTTTACTCCTTCATTTTTATCTGAAAGGTACAAATTAATATTGAGTTAAGCAAGTGTTTGATAAAAAAATTTATTTTAAATTTTTAAAAATATAAAATTACTGTATTTAGTTTTAAAATTAAAAAATTAATTCAATAATTCTTAAAAAAATTTAATTTTGAAAAATATTTTTTGAGATAGATTTCACAAAAACAGTATTACCTATGCGGTTGAGAATTAAACTTTTCAATATATAATGATGAGAATATTTTTGTAAAATAAAATAATAATTGTATATCTATATTTAATTATTACACCCGTTTTTTAATTTTATTCTCACATTTTATAAAATAAAAAGATATTTTAAAAAAATATTATTTAAATTTTTTTAACAAATTTATATATTATTAAAAATTATCATTTTCATTAATTATGATTTTTGAGAAATATAATTTTCAATAATAAAATTTTTTATCGCATATTAAATGTCCCAAAATACAAAATATTATATAACATTGATATATCTTTTTCTGTTCAATTTTTTTGTCAGACGGAAGTTAGATCAGTGTAATTTCGTAAAAGACACTCTTATACCTAAATTAATATAAGAGTAACAGAGATTGCACTAAAAAATTCATGTTTAAGAGTGATTGATGGTATTTTTAAAGTAAGTCAAAGATATTTTAATAAAATTGTTCGGTTAAATAGTAATTAATGATTAACTTTGTATTTTATTATTACAATCTTGCAAAAAAAATGTTATTAACGCAATATTCTCAAAGCAGAATATACCAAGTTTTGGTATTTTTGTAAGTGTGATTCTTTGCAGTTGAATGTACGATGAATTCTCATGATGTTTGGTCGAACTAATAAAATTAAGTTTAAATATTATATTATCAAATATAAATATAGTATGATTTAAAATATTATATCGTAATTAATATAATTATTGAACATATATTAAATATAATATATCTCTTATTACTATTTTAAACATACTTTTGTAATTAAAAAAAAAACTCTATAATCGCAGTCAAGGTAAAATACGTGCTCATAAAAAAAAAAAAAAATTGTTAATGCTCTCTTTTTCCTCTCCCGGCCCACCAAACTGAGGGTTTGCCAAGGAGCTCCATCGTGGTCAACAACTACCATAATAATGGTAGTTATAGATTTTTTTAAAAAAGAGAGAGAGAAAAGCGGTGGATTAAATACTTACAGAAAATAAAAGAATGACGTTTAAGTTTTTGTTGAAATATTCTTGTAGGTTTGAGATAAATTTTAATTATAAATAAATATATAAATATATAAGAGAAAGTTTTTAAGTATGTTTTACGTATTTATGTATTTTTTTTATAATTAATTCATTTTATAAAATAATTTTACAAAATAATTTATCTTAAAAAATGTTTGAAATATTTATATATTTATTTATAATTAATTTTATTTTTTATTTTTATAAATAATGTATATTAATAATTTTGAATTTATTGAAGAACCTAGCTAATAATAAATAAATAAATAATTGCACCTTCTTAAAATGCTAGTGGCTTCGTGGTTCATCCTGGTTTATCCAAGCAGATAGAGTTCGCATTAGGATTCCAGTATACTTACTTTTATAATTAATTTATTTTTTTATAAACCAATTATATTTATAAAGTTATCTTGAAGTACCGCTCTAATATGTATATACATCTTTTCCTATTAAAAAAAAAAGGCAGTGAACATTGAAATTAAAGTAAAAAAACTAAATCTTAAACTATAAAATTTCAAAACTTTAAATTATATACTTTAAAATTTCAAATTCTAAACCTTAATTTATAACTTTTAACAAATAAAAAAAAAGCAATGAGAAGTGAAAATTATATAAAAAAAAAATTAAAATTTAAAACTCTAAATTTTAAGTAATAAAACACAATCTTAGATCCTAAATTGTAAATAATTTTAAGAAATCCATGGATAAATAATTTAAAAGATTAAGTATCAATTTCACCTTCATTGTTTCCAAAGGTTAAAAGATTAACAAATAATTTTAACAATTGTTATTTTTTAATATAAATATTGTTAATTTAAATTAAATTTATAATTCAACTTAACCGAATTTAACTGATAGTCACTCTTACTCCAATCTATCATGCTACTTATTCTGTCTATTTAGCCGAAGGGTCAATTTTCCAAAATTACTTTTTACTTTTTGGTTCCCCCAGTCACTGATCAGTATACATCACGAGGTCGAGAGAAAAGGTGTGGTGCAATAGTATATCATATACACGTTCGTTCTCTTGGGAGAGTGAAAGAGAGAAGAAGGCGAAATCTAAGTGTAGGGGTCTCAGATCTAGTACAGTACCGCGAAAGATCAAATCCTGAGATCGACTTTTTTGGTGTGTATATGATCGAGAACTTGGAAGCTTAGGTGGAATGTGGCATCAAACTTTAATAATGGACTAATACCACGGAGTGGACGTGCAATTTGGACACACTCCTTATTCATTACAGTTCACGTTCAAATGTTGCATAAAGCTTTTAGGAATAGAAAACGATGGAGGGGCCAAATCAAAGTGACAATGAAATATACTTGTTCTTCGTTCATGCACCTTCCCTCTATTATTAGCATTCACATTCACAACCATAAACAACTCCAGCAAGCAACTATTGCAATTTGCAAGGCCCCAAAGAATCCATGGTTCGCATATCTTTTTCGGAGAAATTTTTTAGTAAATTTATTTTAAAGTAAAATACTTTATTTATTTTTTGGGTATTTTTTCTCTATTTTTTTTAAAATATATAAAAAAATTTATATTTAAAAAAGTATTATATTATTTTTATTAATTAAATGATACTTAGTATAATTGTTAACTGAAACATTAGAGAATGGTTAAATGTCTAAAAATTCTTGATTTATTATATATAATGGGTTTAAACATTATTTTGTCACTTTGAAGAGGTTCAAAGTTGTAAAACTATACACATCTTTTAAGATTGAATACATTTGTAAATATTATTAACTAAGTGTTTATGAAAATTTAATATTATGAATTTTTAATTATATTTGACATTTTAATTAATGATTATATTACATATCTTTTTAAAAGGACTAAATTATAATATATATTTTTAAAATATGATAGATGTATATGTATTTAACGCAAATTTCAAGGAGGATAAAATATTTTATTTTTTTATTGTATTTAAAAATTAAATTAATGACAGATACTTACGTGAGCCTATTAGATATGAAACTGGACATGTTCACAAAATTATTTTTTATGTTTTCTTTACATAAAAGGTTCATGTACCTGAGGAGAGGGAATAGAGAAAGAGTAAGGAATAGATTCAACACATTAAATTTAATTCATTTTTTTAAAATTTAATTAGTATATTCAAATTCGGATTCTCGATTTTAAAAATAATTTCAGTATCTTAATTAATTTATTAGTAAATTCACTTTAATTTCAAATGTTCCTGGTTGCCACCTTTATTGTTTAATCTATCCATCCAAAAGGCTAAGCCTAAAAAAATAATAATTATGGTTAATATTGTTAAGTAGCATTTAAGTTTGCTTTTTTTTTTTTAATGATGTTAACCTGAAACCTTGTATTTCCCAATGAAAAACATCCATAAATCATGAGCAATTATGGGGAACACGATGAATCATTAGGGAAATTTGTTAGGTAGATGGTCGTCCTAATTTATAATAAATAAATAAAATTAAGAAATTCAATTTATTTAATCATTTAATTAGTTGTATTTACTTTGTTAAGGGACAATCCATTAAAGCTTAAGAAAGGGTATGTTTACTTTTGGCCACAGGCCCCTCTCAAATTCAATAGCAAGCAAGCGAGTGTAGAGGAATAAGACAGTTTATGGTCTTATTATAAAAAATGGTGACAAGGGACAATTCAATCTCTATTATTAGATTCTAATTGATGATTTATTTTTAAGTGAAAGTGAATATCCAATTATTACTTGTGCATGCCAAAGTAGTCATCATCACAACTCTGTGTGCCTTTTTCTTTTCTTGGTTCCACCGCTAAACACCTTTAATCATCAAGTTTATCAAATTTTTATTAAGGGTTTTCTCTAAATTAGAAAAAAAAATAGAGTCTCCATTTCCAAGAGAAATAAACAATAATTAGATATAAAAAAGAAAATTAAAAAAATCCTTAGAAAATTGAGGTTGGATTTTTTTAGACAGTAATGTTAAAGCAAAATCTTAAATGTATGAAGTATGTTTGTTTAATTATTTAAAAAAAATTAATAAATTAATTAATTCGATAAAATTAGAGATCGAAATTGAGAATTTAAATATAAATATTATTTATAGTCAAATAAAAAAAAGATAATCTTAAATTAAGCAATTGAAATTAGATTTTTCTAAACATTATTTTTAAAGTAAAATTTTAAATATATCAAATTAACGTAAAAAAATAGTATGTCTTATGAATTTTTTTTGAAAAATGTTAATAATTCAATTGATTAAGTGATATTGTAGTTGTTGTTAAGACTAAGAATTTAAATTTGAATATTAATTGGGACTAAATGAAAAAGAAAAAATCGTTTGTATAAAATTGGATATATCTTTGATTTTTTACCCCAATAAAAAGAAACAAAAAAAGTCACAGTACAAAAAGGGGAGTGGGACATAAATGATGGAGAAGGAGGAAGGGATCTCCGTCCGACAAGGAGGTTGTAGAGTGGGCTGGATGGGCCTACAACAAATTCGGCCTACTATTCGGTCCAATAGAGTGGGCCCGCTTGAGAATCCAACCGTGAGATGATTAATTCAAATGACGTGGTGTTAAGGGTCCCTCTCGGTTGTGTTTACGGTCGTCCCTTCTTTGTCAACGCGTATGAATATGATGCCTTCCTTTAATTCCTTTGATCTCATTTTCTTCCCAACCCCCTAATCCATCCATGTCCTCTGCATTTGAATTTGACCCTGCATATACTTCATACATTAAAATTACAAAGAATAATAATTTATTTTTTATATTTATATACTTATTTAATTTTAATTTTTGATTTTTTTATTACACGAGTTAATTTTTAAAATTATTATATAGTAATATCTAAAAAATTGATATATAATAAATTTAATATTTTTAAAAATTAATAAAATAATTAACTTACAAAAAATTTAATAATTTTAGAAATTAATTTTTTTATTAAAAAATTTTTAAAGAGTAAATATGAATGAGTATTAAAATTTATAAATTAAACTGTAAGTTTACGAAAAATAGAAAATGCATCTTTGAGGTCCTTTTGAAATCTTGAATGTCAAAATAAAAAAAATTAAATTACATTCATTTTTTTAATTTCAATTTGAGACAAATATTTCATAAAATTTATAAAAAGTATACTTACACTTTTGTTTTAAAAAATATATATTGATTTTTTATTTTAAATATTTTGTACTACATCGAAATAAATTATTTATAAGTTTTGAAAAAGAAAAATGCATAAAATACAATATTTATTAATAATTTTGTAAATAAATTAAAATTAAAAAAAGTGTGAAAAGTGAATAACTCAAACTCCTTCGTATCTTGCAAATCGTCAATCATTCAGCCTTGAAATCTTAAGAAGTGGAAAATACCCTTTCTTAACACTACCCTCTATATACGTCAAAGGGCAAAGAAAACCATTATTGTTACTAAATGCCTGATTGCATTTCAAAAAAAAAAAAAAAATAATCAAAATGCCTAATTCGTGGGTCATATTTTATCAAATATTTTATACTAGACCGAATTAGGGATTGTTTCCAAACTAGAATAGGAAATGGGTTGCATTCTTTTAAGAATCACAGTGGTTTATAATTATCAGATGAACATGTTCAATTATGGCTAACAGAACCACAATGTGAAACCATGTGCAATTGGGAGACAATGCATTAGGTCGAACTAAAGATGTAATGTAATGTTAGATCTTGATAGACTCTATTCCCTCAAGTACTGTATGGTACAATTAGAGAGAGAAAGAGAGAATAATATACGATATACAGTTAGAGAGAGAAGGCAATGGAGGTGGGCCATGTGACCCCAATCATACAATGTCCGCAATTCAATGCAGAGGGAATCTCATACAAATAGCTTCTAAGCTACAGCTTCAATAATATAGTAGTTTAGGTTCATGATTCTATGCTTCTAGCCACTCTTTCGTAGGGTGGAAGAAATGGCAAGAGTTGGGCCAATCTGACTTCCTTGCACGAATGTGCTAAGAGGAGACTGTGGGGGCAGTTTTGGAGTTGCCAGGGAATGAAGCATTTGGAAGGCAAACTGATTTTCACTCACTGAAATGAAGATTAATTTCCCCCAAAGCAAATGAAACTGCACAGCCCTTGCTTTTTGGGTGGACATTTTAGCTAGTTTTAGGGCCCTAGGGATGGTTACCCAGGTCCTCCTGGTCTTTTGGGTGCTTAATTCTGCTTGTATGGCAAAAAACAAAGCCCCAAACTCTGAATGAGTATAGCTATATCAATGAATTTGAAAAATCAAATAATTGGCAATTCCCCCTTCATTTAAATTTATAACTAGACTTGATCTTGGACAAATTTTGTTGGGCTTAGGCTCTTTCTCTGTAAAAATGACAAAATTCAAGCTTATAGCACAGCCCTGATCAGGTCCATTTATAACAGAGAAAACCAGAACTAAGCCAAATATATAGACCAAGACCACGACTAAGATGAAAATAGAATATCTTACATATTCACAAACTGAAATGAAGAGAAAACTAGAACTAAGCCAAATATATAGACCAAGACCATCACCAAAATGACAATAGAACATCTTACATATTCACAAACTGAAATGAAATAATTTAAGGCATCAATAGCATGAAAAGAGCGACTTTTCAATAAATATTGTGAATTACAAGATCCATTAGTAGTATCAAGTCTCATAGTATTTTCATAAAGCAAGTCAAACTTTTCATGTAAATAAGTAGGAGTTAATTTATATATGAAATATCATTTTAGAATGAATTCACTAGCAATCATCCTGTTAACGTAGTATACATGCAAGCATCTTCCATACAATGCTATTTGGTAAGTGGGCTACAGAAATAAACAACATGAAGGCCTTGATGCCACTGCAATACTTTGGAGAAGGTCAGTACCTGCCATGGTGATCGCATGTGTGATCAATTGGGACAAAAATCTGACCTCCAGAAAATATAATCATACAACCAGTCACCATTTGTCATCATCAACCATTTCTTTAAACAAGATCCAGCAATCATTATCTCCAACTTATATTGTTAACTGCTTTCATGATGCTTTAAGTACACTGGCAACCTTTCTCCTTTTGGACAGCCCACTATGCTTCTGATGTCTCTTCCTCTTAGTTTGCTTTTGGTATGATTTTCCAACTAAAGAAGGCTGTTGTTTTAATGCAAAGCTTTTTGCTACATGCCCCAAGTGAAGTTTCTTGATCATAAATATCTTTTTCAATTCACCCCTATGGGCTGTGTAAGCACGGACCCAAGAGCAAAATCCCGTCCTGGCAAGTTTATCCATCTTCGGCTGAGGACAAGGCAGATATTAGTTTAAGGTGCACAAATGCTACGAAGATACAGAAAATAAAAAGAACCCCACATCTCTAAGCAATCTCAACAGACACAAGCTTTATTAATTGATCAGAATCGTCACACAGAGGAGAATCATTCCTATCCACTAACAATAATACCTTAAGCAATATTTGCAAAATTTCAAGTTTTCAATAATCTCACACTTAAAGTTCTAGGATAAACATACTCAAGCCTAATATTCCCTTTGTCCAAAGGATGAATAATAATTCAGCAGAAATACAAAATCAGAAGTTATGATGACCATCATCCGTAGCATGTTGCTGAACTCAGACTGCCAATTTGAACAAGGTTTTCCATTAAACATTAAAATTTCCTTTCAATTATAACCGTTAAGATTCATAGGATTTTATAACTAGTAATATCTGCCACAAAAAATTAAGAAAACCACAATTACTCTATAAACTGTTGACAAAAAATTGGTTCCCAATGGAGTAAATATATGTGATGTTCTTAATTTTGATTATTGGCAACCCATAAATCTTTATGTAATTATGTAAATGCACAAAAGCTACAATATATTCTACAAACACTAAGCCAAATCCAACAATAATGACTCTCAAAGGAAAAACTTTGATCACAAGTTTTCCAAGTCAAAATAAGATCAGAAAAGTTACTTCCAAAGGACTATTTTATCAGATAAAATATAGCCAATAAGCAAGAACATACAATCCTATAAGAAATCTGACAATGATCACCTTAGACATGATGAAGGATTCAAGTGCCTTCTGGAGACAAACCACCCAGGGATGTGACTCTACGGAAACAAACTTCCGGATATGGTTCTTTTGACCATATAGTGGGAAACTATCCAACACTTTGAGGAGAGGAAACTCTGTGAGTGATACACCATGTTTTTCCAAGTCCTGTAAATAATCTATTTCAGCTGGCTGCAAAAATAACAATGACTCTCCTCTTTCACCCAGCCGAGCAGTTCTACCAACTCTGCATCACAATACATCAAAGATTAGGAAGTGTTAAGCCACATGGAGTACACATTATGCCTCATTGCCTCTATGGTATAGCCTTTATAGGTCAGAGTTCTATTATCACACTCTTGGAAGATTATAATAATCTAATAATGAAGATTTAAGTGGAAGCAGCTTCCTAATCTACTAGATGAGATATTTTGGTCAAACTCACATCACACCTCATACTTACAATAGATGAATCCAAATAGTAATTTATTATTGCTTTCTTATATATAATTGTTGGGTCAAGCAAAAATATAAAATTGAACAAAGCAAGCATATTTATAAAGACTACATAAGATACTAATGAAATGACAACCTTCCCCCGCCCCCCAAAAGAAAACAAAAACAAAAAAGGAAAAACATAAAAGAAGCCAAAATGAGACGAAAGCTAGATACCTATGCACATATTCAGTAGCTTCCCCAGGAGAATCATATTGTATAATGCATCTAACTTTTGGAAAATCCAAGCCTCTAGCAGAAACATCAGTGGAAAAGAGCAGAGCTGATTTCTCTGTTTTAAAAGTCTGAAAAGTTGTCCTCCGGTCCTCCTGATCCATATTCCCATGCAACTGGAATGTTTTGCATCCAAGAAACATCTGTCTAATATCTCCTTCTGAATTCAGATGAGATGAAAATTGGAATTCACTTAACAGTGAAAAGTGAAAATCTACTGCATCGCATGTCGAAAAGAATACCACAATCTGCAAAATAAGTAAGTGAATGATGTGGCCAATAGCAGCAAAAGAAAAACTTCGATAAACAAGGCAAGAGATAAAAACTATAGTTCATTATACTAAATTTTAGTTCTGGCCAGTAACCAAAAAGATATGGTTTTGGTTTTTTGCTATTTAAAATATTAAAATGCTGGTGGACCCTGCAATTAGGAAAACCTGGATCGGCAGCAGGGGCCTAGGTGGAAGAGGTGGGGAAGGGAGTCCAAGAGGGAGGGGACTCGTGATTGCTGTTAATGGGAGTCTCTAAAGTATAAAAGGGTTAGTTAGGGCAAATGTGATAAAAAAAAAGGGGGCAAGGGCAGAGGGGAAGATAGGCAAAAATTTAGTGAATTGTTAGGGGAGACATCTAGCAATCTCGAAGTGCTAGAAACCTTTATATTTTGGTGTATTTTCTGCCATTGGCAATTCTGGTATTAGAATTTACCTCTATTTTTGCTTGTTTCTAAATTCTGTGTAGTTAAATTCAACCCTATAAGGGTGGAATAGGTTGAGTGGAAGTTTTCCTTTTGAATATTGTTAGGGTTTCTCATCATTTCCACAATAATTTTTGTCTTTATCTAGACAATATTATAGCAGAAATACCACATCAAATAATCCATGTTAGTATACAGTTGTTGCCAACATCATGCAATGAGATGAATTTGTTGAGATTCAAAACACTAATTCCAAACCAAGGATATGACAACCTAGAAAAATAGATAGCAAGAAAGTGTGAGAGAAAGAGGGTTGGAGACTAAGCCTTACCTTTTGTGATGCTTCCCCTTTAAAAAGATATTTCAGAATGGAAAGAAGTACCACCAGACGCGAACCACAAGGTACTGCATAACACTCCAATAATGACCTTAAAAAGACTAAATTAACTTAAGAACATTCACTGAAACAAACTCCTAACAACAACATACCTTTAACATATCTCTGAACCAATTGTGTGGGGACTTTATAATCTCCAACTTGCGAGCTCAGTGTTTTACTGGGATACTTATCTTCATTGTTTTCATTCTCCTCATCAGATCCTGATGGACCAAGCCTTTCAATTGTTGAAATTGGTTCTGTTCTTTTGCCATCAAGACCAATCATCACAGGATTATCTAGACTAATTTTAGCAAGATGATTCACTTTTTCATTTAAAGTAGCTGATAAGAGCAAACTCTGTTTTGGAACTCCAGAGTGTCTTGTAACCGCATTCTCTTCGTTAGCATACCCTGTTTTCGTTGTACCTAAATGATCCAGTATTTCCTTTATTTCTTTTCCAAATCCTAATTCCAAAATCCTGCCAAGAAGCACGCATTAAGCTAACCGAGGTATTAAAAACGATAGAAAACATTCTATAATCATTACCAACATATAGTATCTGCTGTTACAGTCATAGATTGAAAACCATACCGATCAGCTTCATCAAAGATTATCCAGCGCAAATTTGTGTACGAGAATGACGATGTATTCTTCAAGTGATCTAAAAGGCGCCCAGGAGTTGCTACAAGAATTGATATGCCTAAAATGGGAAAGAAGGTTATAATGTTTGGTTAAGTATGATATAAGTCAAAGTTTGAGCTTCATATAAAAGAAAGGAGTCCTCAAACATGTTATTATGAGTGACATGACTTTTCGGTAATAGATAGATTTTTCTTTTTAACCATCCAAAACAACTATTATACCACTTTTTTCTTTTATTTCAAAATTTCATTCCAACAATTTGCCTAGACAATTATATGTAATCTTGTTCCTGGTTTAGCTGCCTGATACACATATATGTAGTATACAAAAGGAAAGAAAAAAAGAAACTTAGAAATCGATAAACAGAATAAATTTTGGCATCTGATAATTGATTTCATACTTTATTACCTACACAAATGAAATTGATACTGCATCATGAATGAGTTACCATAAAAAATTGAATAAGCTAAAAAGAAAATAATTTAAGGTTGAAGTTTGAGGAAGGATTGCTGATTAATGCACATGGTTTTAACCTTTGCGCAGCCTGGCTTTTTCCTTTGATCTATTTTCACCACCCATAATGTATCCAGGTACAATCCAGTGAAATCGATGCAATAACTTCTGAAGAATTTCATAAACCTGCAAACATAGCTCACGCGTTGGTACAAGAACCAACGCTGTTACCAATAAATCAATTAATTTTGTAGTTAATGGGAATGAACTTTTGATGACAAACAGCATATCATGCTTCCTGGTACCACAAAATTGTAAAGTTGACAAGTTAGTTCACTTTTATGATGGTAATGAAATGCTGGCCAATAAAAAGAAACGTTAGTGACAACAGTGTGTGATTAAAAACAAAGTTGAAATTCTTTTTCTCTTAGGACACACAATTTAAAAATTTAACATCTCTTTCTCTCAAAAATTAACTTACAGTAAACGCCCATGGCCACAAACACTATTTAAATAGACTTGTAATAGAATAAAGATTGAGTCAGAAAAGAAGCATTAAATGAATTATTGAAAGTATTACCCTCAGTATCATCACTATATCTAAGGTAACATACATGATTAAGAGTAATTGCCAAGTAATCTAGCAATCCTGAAAGAGAAGCAAGTTCCCAAATTTTGTATAGGAATGTCTATATTTTATGAGCATCAAAAAGGCAAAGCTGAACCTATAGGTTAAAACAGGGTGGACAAATTGCGATTATAGAATGGACCTATCTTTTAAAATGAAAGACACCCACCGTATGTTCCATCAGACCGCTGGATTCGGTTATCACAATTCTGCAAATGATGAACAATCGGAGCCAAGTACGCAACAGTCTTCCCGGTGCCGGTGGCAGCATTAACGAGTCTACAATTTCTTATTAAAGAACACAAACTTACACCAAAGTATAAAATGCAAAGGAAGGAAACATCGTAAAAACAATCTTAAAAACGAGAAAAGAAAAAAAAAACATTTCAAGGGAAGGATACACATGACGCCCTGAGAGAATAACAGGAATGGCTTGAGCTTGTACTAAGGTTGGAACTTCAAAACCCATTCTTTCTGTGAACAAAATTCATGCAAAATTATCACTTTCAAAGCTAATCAACTTCTAAAAGGCAAAAAAAAGAACAAATAATTCTAAAATATAAAGTAAAAGATTAAATAAAAGTAAGGCAATTTTCACTTGCAAACTTTGGGTTCACTTCCATACAAGTTTTCATTACAGAATTGTCCTCAGCCATGATTTGGAAAAGTGGCACTAAAATTCAGAAAGCACAGAGAAGAGGAATACCTCGGAGCTCGTCGCATAAGGTAGGGTGGAGTCCTAGGCTGGAGAAAGAGCAAGAAGCAAAAATATTGCCTTCTTTTCCTTCATTCTTTGCAGCATCATTCTTCTTCGCCTTCTTCTCCATCACTTCTTTACTGGGATTCTCGCTTCTCTTCGTCCCCATTCTTCTTCTGTATGTTTCCTCTTCCTCTTTCTGCCTCTGCTTCTTCTTATGGTTCTGCGCCGCTCCCTCTTTCTACTTTCTTGTGGACTCTCCCTATTGGGCGAGACAATCACTCCAAAGAAGCCCAATAGTAGTCTTATTGGGCCGGATCATCATCCAGACCCGTCCCGAGAAGCCCAATAAATGAAGCCCGTTGAAAAAGAGCGTAAATTTTGGTAAACATATATATATATATATATATATATATATATATATATATATATATATATATATATATATATATATATATATATCGAGACCCTACGCGAGCGTGATGTGGCCTAAAACTAATGGCCTGGCTTGGGAAGTCCAAATATTTAGGTGGGCCTTCCGATAGGTGATAATTCCCTCAATGTCCAGTCAATATTGGGTCGGTAAATGGATCTTAAAAATGTACATTTGATTTTGGTTAGATTTCTGGAAATTTCATCTAACTTTCTTTAGGATTGAACACGAATTGGCGCTAGTTGGCGCAAATTAGTATTTTTTATTTATTGATAATTATTATTTTAATTTTCGAATTCCGTCGGTTACTTGAAGAACCAGTTGCATTGGGGAGCTCAGAAAGACGGAACTGTGAAAATTTGGCTCTAGAAGAAGACGAAAGTTGCGAAATCTGTAAGCTTTTGACGTTGTTTATGCGTGATTCTACTGACCTTTATAGAAATGGGTTCCTTTTCGGGTTTAGGGTTTATCGATATACTAATATGTGCATTAAATTGTTAAATTAAGGAACATTACAAAATTTTGGGTCCAGGGTTTTGCAAAGTCTGCTGACTCTTCAACAATTTGGGTTAATTTTCTTTTTTGAAGCTGTCCGTGGATTCTTGAGACACGCAATATGGAGTCGAGGGATGAAGTTGTGGAAATAGATAGCTTGAAGAAAAGTTTGTTGGAAGCTGGTACCCTTGAGGAAAATGGGGCCAAAGATGAAACTGTTCTTTATACTGCGTCTTTTGAAGAGATGGAAGAAAATTTTGTTAAGTATCAAACAGCACAATGGGTTCTTTACTCACTTTTGTTGTTGTTAGCATGGGGCATTGGGCTGCTCATGCTGCTATATCTACCAGTCCGGAGGTTTATACTAAGGAAGGATATTCGCTCAAGAAAGCTCTATCTCACTCCAAATGCTATTGTGTACAAGGTAAAACATCAATTTTTCTGCAACTTCTAAAATTCTATATGAATTTGGCAAATCTTATTAGAACTAATTTGCTATAGTACATGTTTATTTCTATAAGAAAAAGGTGGTATTTTGGCAAGAATATCGTCAAATTTTCATTTTTAGTGTGATTATGCATGGTCTTACCCACTTTGATCCACTACCATACGGTTGAAGTTGGTTATATCAATTTTTTTACTTTTATTTTTATTTTGGGGAGGGTGTGGTGGGGCTTAGCTTTAGCGTTTTACCCTTTTTGATCACGTGTAACTGCAAAAGATTGCATCTATGGATTCCATGACATGTTATATTTTTATTTACTTCAGGTCACAAGGCCAGTACCATTTCCATGTTTTGGGGTACTGCAGAAAGAGAAGCATGTTCTATTGCGACCTGTGGCAGATGTTGTGATTGAACAAGGTTCGGTAATTTTATGTATTTTCCTTAAATTGGACCGTTTCACTTTTCTTTTGATTTCACAATAGCTGACTTATTCTTGTTTTAAACCTTCTAACCTTCGACTTCTTTTCCTCCACATGGTTTTAAGTTCTAAGACACAATTATATTTATTTTTAGGATATTTGCAATCCCTTTTTGGTGTCTATTCTATTAGAATTGAAAATGTTGGTGTAAGAAGACCACCCAGTGATGATGTTAAAATTCACGGTATTGCAAATCCAAATGCTTTCAGGAAGGTAATATATAGTTTAGTGTCTGAACCCCCCCCCCCCCCAAAAAAAAAATCAAGATGTTCTTTTTTTTTTCTGCCACTTGTTATTGATTAATGAATTATGTGGAATGGGAATTCTTTTTTGCATCCCTCTGATTCTTTTCAGGCTGTCATGATGCGGGTATCAAACATGAGAAATGAAATCTTCTCAACACATGCTTCTACATTAGAAGATAATCCACATCTGATGGTAGGTCATTCACCATGTGTATGGGTATTACTATAGCAGTATAGCCTGTATGCTGAGTAATATTTTTCTGCTACTTTTTTCTTGTCTGCTTCTGAATGACCAAGAATATTGGTCATGAACCCAAAAAAACTCCATAGGATGTTAATTATGAGTTATGACTGTAAATTAGACCTCTCTTTGGTCATGTTGATGATTTATTGTTTCCTTTGTCCCTTGTAGGTATCTCCATCAAAGTCACTTAAACATGATTCTACTCCTTCAGGGGAGCTGCTGCTACTGCAGAAACTTGATGAAGTTGGAAGCTCTGTCAAGGTAGAAAGTGAACACATCATATAGTGTTTTTTTTTGCCAATGGTTAATGGCATCATACTAACTTTTGGATGAAAGAAACAGGGTTTTAACTTCCCTGAGACAGAAAATAATGAAACTAAAGAGGAGAAAAGAGGAAAAAAGATTCAGTCACTTATATATTTGCAGAGTTGGTTGTTTTAGTTATATTTCTGTGGCTGACCACTAGTGTTTGATGTTTACTTCAGAGAATACAAACTTTAGTCGAGGGGCAACAATCTCAAACAACAGAATCTATAGATTGAGGTCAGTGGACTGGATGTATTCTGAAACTCTTATTTTCCTAGCATTGATAGTTGCATTATATTAGAGTATGCATATTTCTTTACTCAAATATAATGTGGAAGATGGGAAATATTTCAGTACACATGTATCCAGCTCCACATGGTTTTTTTTTGGCAGTGTTATTAGTGCCTTTTGTATAAAGAATTGTTGTCTATCCTTCTCATTAATTTGTTATTGGGCTATCAATAAACTTGGTTTTTAGCTTATATTTTATCTATGAGAATTTACTAGGGATTGAATTGGTTCATGAACACCAGCATTACATAATGTGGCAAGTGGCAATTGTTGCATCAATCATGTTTTTGGCATATTTGATTATGTCTTGAATACACTTGAATATTTGGTTTTGGTTTTAAGGACCTCATTTACATTCATATACATGGCAATTATGAAATGCTTATTTAGGTAGAGAAAACTTGAACCTTATACATGGCAATTAAATTTTAAGTAAGACAAGGTTGTATTTTTTTTTCTAGATAGCTAACTTGATTATGTCTTGAATACACTTGAATATTTGGTTTTGGTTTCAAGGACCTCATTTACATTCATATACATGGAAATTATGAAATGCTTATTTAGGTAGAGAAAACTTGAACTCTATATGTAACGCCCTTAATTTACGTTACGTAAAATAAATATTTTTTTTATTATTATTTTTCGCAATAAGATATTTTCCATAAAAATATATAATTCAATTCTTTATCATGGAAACAGATATATATAGGATCTCTCATGTATACACAATATACAGACCAAATCTATAAACATCAAAGTACAACAGAAACGGGATCCTGCCTGTGGCGTTCAGAGCACTCTAGAATACAAACACAGTATAATTCAAAGACCGTGAGTTTTGCAAGCAACGTAGACTCACCCAGAGAATATATCACCTATCTGCCGAATCACACTCTAATATTCTTATCTGAAAAATGTGAAAATATCATGTAGTGAGTTTGACAACTCAGTGAGCAAATAATTTCTCTTATGACCTCTTAAGTCAGCATATAGATGTACTTATATTTTAAAATGTGTCACATAGAAAATACAGTTCAGAAGTACATTCATATTGGACTCGTATTTCAAATATTCTCAAATCAAAGGATATTCAGATATTCAAAACTATTTGCACCATGTTATGATCATTAAACAAATGTTGTTATGCTCAACTGTATAAGTTATAGTAAAATATTATGATTTGAAGGTAAAATTATTACTTTTAATGCATCTGTCTCATTTGGCAATCTGGTCAATACAATGAAAATATAACTCATTTGCTATACGCATAGTGACTTTGACCCCAGTCACAATAAGTGATCAGAAAATGTGAGTACATCACTCTCATGCTCCCTCACATTACCCCTGTCACCTGGTTGAAGCGGCCTTCCCCCGACTCACTCAGGCTAATAGGGCGTCCCCTATTCGGTACCGTCACAAACCATACAACCAGCCGATATTCATCAATACATATAATTACATGTAAAATTATCAAGCAACTCGCCATGAGCTTTACGCTTGCCATTCAATCTCATTTATAATATGACATGCATCATTTTCACAAGTATATAGCTTTACAAATCAATGCATAGTGCACATAATATTCACTTTATCAAATAATGATAAATACATTTAGAAACACATATTCAATTAGTTCCAAAATCTATTTCTAAAACCATACTTTTCTTGAACTATATGTCAGTTCGTAAGTATAACAAATATTTTAACACATTTCAAAAACTTATAATAGTATAAATAATTCATAAACGGAAACAATAATACATTTATAATTCAAGAAGAGTATGGGGTAAGTCATAGAAAGAATTATTTACTCACAAGGTATGGCTCTTGGTCAGACAACTCTAAAATGTACTTTTCCAAACTAAATTTGACTAATTAGACCTTAAAAATATGTTCGAACAGTCCAAAGACTTAGAAAATGACTCTAGGAACTTAGTTACTATTCATCGCCGGAAAATACTATTCACTCGTCGAAAATCACTATTCACGACGAACAAAAAGTTGTCAGATAACTGAAAAATTTCACATCTTAAGGTTTATCTAACTCTTGAATCAATCTACGGTGTTAGAATTTCAATTAGAGGTCTCTAAATAATAGTTTTAGAATTTATTTTTTTCTGAGATTTTCTACTTCAAATCTACGGCGATTCAATGGCTGATTTGAAAAATTGATCAGTCAAAATTATAGTATTCTTCGTCCTGAATCCAGTAACACCTTCAGTTTTGAGATCGGAAGCCAATAAACACTCCAGATCTAGAGAAAAAATTGAAGGTTACTATTTATTTACTATTCACTCACTATTCGTCCGTTTTTTTTGTTTTGCAAACATTCCCCCGTGCCTCCCTCTTCCCCTTTTTATTTTTATTATATTTAATTATTATTATTATTTAATAATTGAATAATAATATTTTCTTTATATAAATTCATATAAATTTCGTTTTTCATCTTAAAATATCTCAAAAATTTCGAAAAATTTACATTCTCATAAACTTTTAATTAAACTCTTAAATCATGATTTTTTTTTTATAAAAATCATAATAAAACAAATCTCAAAAATAAATATTTTTATACATATTAAAAGAAAGAATATTTCTAAAAATATAATAAAAATTTATTAGAAACCAATATAATTATTTCAAGTAAAACAATAATTATTTTAATTAAAAATAGACTTACTTTTAGTAGAATATAATCATTTTTAAACAAATAAAAATATATTTGTTTATAACAAAATATTATTATTTAAAAATAAAAATTATGGGATGTTACACTATACATGGCAATTAAATTTAAGTTAGACAATGTTGTATTTTTTTTTAGATAGCTAACTTGGTGATGTGATTTGTGCAATGGTGAGAGGTGATTATTGAGTAACTATCAGTAAAATTTCACATTAGCTAAAATACTACTAGGTGGAGAGGTTTATAAGACCGTAGACATTTTCACTCCAACAGCTTGGTTTTTAGGGATGATTACTCTTTAAGGCGTTCTCCTCGTATCATTTGGTATCAAAGTTTTGGTTTTTCGAATCGGTGTGGGTTAGTTAGATCGCCAACTGAGGCAGGTTTGTCATACAAAAAAATTGCACTATGGTGTAGCCATGGTGTAGTTCATACCCCTTGCACGAGGACATGCAAGCTAAAAAAAGTGGGCAAATAATGTGAACTGTACAATAATGAAGGCGATTATCAAATGACTATTGACAAAGTTCACATCGGCTAGAATACCACTAGGTGGAGGGTTTATAAGATTTTAGACACCCTCATCTCAATAGCTTGCATTTTGGAAATGATTACTTCCTAAGGCGATTCCCTCGTATCACTTAGTTTATACCACACAAAAATGGGTTTAGGGGTTCTGTTGATTAAATCATTTTTTTAAAATTATGCTGCCTTAACTGCCTGCATTTCTGTAATTTGGATCTGATTATGTTAATGTTGATTTGGATATCTGATGCAGGAAGTGGGATGATGATAATAGCCTATTTATATCTCTTCGAGGGCTGTTCAGAACCACAATAAAATATCAGTGCTACTTTATTGGCAGCCCCTTGAAGTACAACAGTGGACACCCCAAGCAAGATAGCTGTTCTTTGATTTTAGTTTGTATATTGGAGCTTTCAAAATTTGCTTTGTTTTTCCTGAAAAAAGTGTACATCTTGATTCCCCTCCTCCGACTTGCCTGTTGTATTCATTGAATGCATCTATCCTGCCATAATGTTCATATATGTCTAATTAATTTCATTAGGTGCAATCCCTTTATTTATTACTGCAATTTTTTGTTTATTACTTGACATGGGGATGGGGAGGATGTGAACCTGCGGGAGAGGACCACCAGCCGACCACTCTAGCTGAGCCCTCAGGTGCAGTTTCAGAAGTAACCTGAACACATTTTAATTAGCGCAGTTGAATTTCCATGACCTTTTAAAGTAGCGCCATGTTTATCTGGAAAGTTTTCTCCCGAAACAATTTTAAAAAAATGGTTTGGCGAGCCCCGAATTTATGGGATCTAAGGCTTACAAGAAGGCTACAAAATTTGGATACCTAAAAAAAATTATACCTACTATAAATGTGTCAAATACTTGCACTAAGACACAAGGCAATTTTTTAAAATATATATAAACATTTTAAATTTTATCATATTGCAGGAGGAAAATAACTCTCTCTAAACTGTATTTATGGAATTTCCCCCCTCCCCATCCAATAACTTGAAACACTGATGGGACAAGGAGATTCCTTTTCCTAATTTTACTTCTACCAATAAGCTACTATTATTGCATATCTGAACAAATGTACCTTCAGTTTTCTGTTTCTATTTTGCGATTCTGTAAGGATAAAAAAATGGTTGCATATTTGCAATAGGAGTGCATTTCTTAATCACACTACATCTGTGGCTTCAAAGAGTCTGTCCTGCAGAACCTACCTAGTTTAGCTCTAGCTAATTTAGGCCCTGAAAATGGGCATACGATAGATACAGAAAAGTCAAGTTCAAGATTATTAGGTTAGCTTCACTTTGCCGGTGGCTGAGCAAATTGTTGCAGCTGGTGAACAACATGGGACATTCGCGGGCGCATAGATGGGACATGCTGTGTGCAGGAATAGACAAGATCAACCACCTTCTGAATGGCACTAGCCTCTGGGATATTAGAAGATGAGGAAGATATATGAGGATCCAAGAGATCTGGATAGCGATGTGCTTGCACAAGAGGCGTTGCCCATTCAAATATACTCTGCCAACCCACTGAATCAACTGCCTGTGCAGGTCTACGTCCACTCACTATTTCAAGTAACAGGACCCCAAAACTGTAAACATCACTCTTTGTTGTCAGCTCATTTCTGTACACAAACTCTGGAGCAAGATATCCATAAGTTCCACCAGCCATCACAGTCCTCTCATGCATAACTTCATATGGCACAAACTTGGATAGACCAACACCCATAAGGTGAGCTCCAAACTCCTCATCCAGCAGCACATTACTGGCACGTATGTCTCGATGCACAGCATGTGGCTTGACCTTGTCATGTAGAAACCTGTTGAAATAGAATTTTAAAAAAAAGTAAATGACATAATTAATAAATGATAAATCCATGAATTCTTAAATGCTACTCTCTTGCGTTGGTAATCCTTTCATATAGTCACAGGAAAGACCAAGAACACGAGGGAATGAAAACCAAAATCACCGTTAGGGTTTGTTTGGGAGATGAAAGGGAGTGGAATCGGAAGAGAAGGGAATGAGGAGAAAGAATGGACAGTGGAAGGCGCAAACACGCCAAAACCCTTCAACAATCCATTTTTCCCCTCATAAAGTAATTGGTAAAATGTTGGCACCAGCTCAGAGAAGAAACTAAACAAAAATGTTTCTGGTTACCCTGGACACAGGTTTTAACTTGGTTACCCAGCCTCCCTTGTCGCTCTCTGTCTTCTTGACACATAGATGGCTTTATCTTACCCTTTAATATATATTATTACTCACCTAACTACTAGTGGATTTATAGATACCTAATGACTATTGCATCAAGTTTCAAGCATACCAGGCCATGTTAGACAGTTAGTTTACATAATGAAGGTAACACCATACCCAGAAAAACAACCATCACATAAGAATATAGGGCTCGTTTGGTACGCTGAAATAAATTTCAGTGGAATGAAAAGAAGAAAGAAAGAGAGAATGAAAAAGAGAATAGAATGCCATTTACATTGTTTGGTATGCGATGGAAAAAATTAGGTAATGTGATATTTTATTGTTTGATTAATAGAAATTGAAAAAATAGAAAGATAAGATAAACAAAATGATTAAATTAATTTTAATATAAAATAATTAAATTAATTTTTTTAAATAAAAAAATTTTAAAAAAAAATAATTTTCTTTAAAAAAAAATTCTTACAAATTAATTTTTACAAAATATAATCAAATTAATTTTTTTAATAATTAAATTAAATTATTTTAATACAAAAAATTTGAAGTTAGCATTATTTTATAATGGAATCATGGATTTCATCCATTATTGGAAGGAGTCAATTTTTCATCATATGATGGAATAGAGCATTCCATGGAATGCTCCATTTCATCAAATCAAACGGTAGAATCCCACTTTTCATCTCAGATTCTTTTTCATTCCAGCGTACCAAACGGACCCATACAATTGCAAACTAGAGATGCACTATCTGTTACCCAGGACAACAAAGCTTGAACAAACTATGATGTACAGCAACTTTATCTAACCTTACAGAAGAAATCCTTGAAGTGTAGATGTCAAGGGAATGATACATGACATTGCTTAAAATTATTTTACAAGGCTAGGTGCACGCAAAATTTTATATCTTTTATATACTAAATGAATACGAGATGCGATGATAAATTGACACAAAAAATTAAATTAATCACTTTTATCCCAAAACAATGATGAAAAGGAAAATCCTAGTTGTCAAGACAAGATACCTCAAACCTGCAACAGAATGAACATAATGATCAATTAGAAATTTCACCCGTATTCACATGTACTTTTAACGATGTCCTCTTCAATGTTAATGCTCTAAAATTCTAACATTGACATGAGGTTTTCACCAAAGGTCGGGTAGAAGAGCATATGGACAAATTTAAGCCTGTTATTTCACCTATGATTTATGACTTGGTTAAATGGCAGCCAAGAAGAATGAAAATGTTAGCACCAGGTGGCTTATTTAATGACTACATTTTATCCATACAGAAGTCTAAAGCATGATAGTTCTTTATTCAGATTTTATAATCCATTATAGCAGCGATGTTCTAGAAATAAGAAACCAGTAAAAAGAATAGGAATAAGGGCATGACTAGGAATCAAATGTTCCAAATGTAAGTTACAACACAACAAATAATTGAGAATGGCAGCCCATCTACAAATGTAGCAAATGCAAGACCAGTAAATACTAAATAGCTATGCAGTACAAATAATATGAATGTATACAAAAACCAAGGGATAATGACTTAACATTTACAATTAGCTACCGACCAAAAAGCAAAATTAGAATTGTAGCAAGATTTCTATTTTGCAGGTGAAAATATGCATCTTGGTAAGGAGGAAAATACATTCTAGAATAAAATGACAAATAAATGATTAATCAAAGAATAAGAGTTTTGGGAACGTACGCAATTCCTTGGGCAAGTGTTGTGGCAATTTTCATCCTCATAGCCCAGTCTAAGCTGCGACCTCCCCTTGGTATATGATATAGCCATTTATCCAAGGGGCCATTAACTACAAACTCATAAACAATGTAGCGATCACCATGATCATAGCAGCATCCCTTCACAGCCACCAAATTTGGATGGCGAAGCCTTGCAACCCTACCAATTTCAGAATAGAACTCCTTTTTCCTCTGAAAAGTTGACCTCTTTAACCTCTTGACTGCAACCCTTGAGCCATCAGGTAGGACTGCACTGTATGTACCACCAGTCTTGGCATCCCCAACAAGACGGTTACCTTCACTGAAGTTCTTTGTAATTGACCTTAATTCCTCTTTGGTAAAGACTTTCCATGATGGAGGAACTAATTGAGAAGTTGCTGTATTAGATAGTTTTCTAGATCGTTTTCTCTTCTTGCTCCGCTTATGAGCAAGAAGCCATACCACAACGGCTAATGTTGTGCAGAGGATTAAAGCGCTCACCCCTGCAAGGATGATAAGGTATTCCCTGTGACAGCGCATGTGATAACATTTTGTATCTGAGATGAGATCAAATAAAAATATAGAAAATAGTCAGCAAGGTTATAAAAAAGAAAAAAAAATAAAACTTCAAGCAAGATAGAAGAATATTAAAATTAGCATGAGCAACAGATTTCTCAAGAATAAAGAGGAAAAATATTTTTCGGAGAGGATGAAACAATTGGAGAATCATAATATAGAAATTTTAAATAGATGTAAAATCAGAATTGGAAGTGATATATACAACAAGGACATACCTATATCAAGTACACATACTGAAGCATGAGGATTGTTGCATCTATCTATTGTGAGAGAATTTGAATGATTATTCATTATTGTACATAAATTTTCTGCACTTTTCTTGGGGCAGGATAGAGCAGTACAATTAGACGAATCAAGTGACAAAGGAAACATAGTATCATTCCATTGAGAATTATCTGACCACACCCACTCATAACCAGCTGTAGAGTTAAGTTTTCTTCCTCCAACCCAGCAACCGTTAATAACTCCACCACATAGACTCTGAGCAATGTGTAGTTCTGGAAGTGATATCAAAGAAGCTAAATGTCCACCATATTTATTACAACAGGTCTCTGACTCATTCCAAGATTGTCGCTTCCCAACACGATGAAAGCACTTAACTTTATCAGGGCCAATAACCCAACCAGTTGGGCATGGTTCTGTCCAGGAAAAAAAATAAGAAAGAGCATTTGAATACTGAAGAATGTTTAGTCCGAAACCACAAAGACGTGATGATGTGTAAAACGGTCTACTTTGACATAGTGGAGAGATAATTATCATAATGTGACTTCAATAATCATCAGATGAAATTCATCACAAAGATTACAAGTTATCAAACAAATACATCACTATTAAATTACTAATATCTTAAAAGAATTATCTAATACACCCATTCTCTAGATTTGTTAAACAATCTTCAATGGCATGTATCTAGCAGTTATGTCTGCAATTGAGCTCCGTTATAATTCATATGGCACAGACAATTAAACGCACATAGATACTATACTGAGTATGAACGAAGTAGTCCATTAGGATAACATGCCCCTCTTTTTCTTTTCCCCTCTAAACTTTTCCAGTTGTTACATTACAAGCACAACAATTTTTATCCTGAGATAGACTATTCAATATTACCCATATATTGACAACAACATCAACAATCAGAAGAAATGCAACATGCAGAGGCAAAAAAAAAATATTCTAAATTGGCAAAAGATTTAAAGGAAAAAGAAAGCAAACCTCCACTGTCTCTATTCTGAGAACCATTGAAGAAACCACAAGTCGTCTCATTTACTGTCTACGCACAAAAAGAAGCCTCAATACATGGGTTCACAGTTTACCCCCATTTAAATTTCTAAACTCGAACCCCCCAAAAGTTAAAGTAATTGAATTTTATTTTCTTACCGCATTGGAGGCGCGGGCATGGAAAGCAAATGAAGCAACCAGAAGGATAACAAATTGCAGAGCTGCGAACTTGAGTTCCATCAGAATCATATGCACAGCTTCGAAATGGGAAATTTCAAATGATGGTTAACAAACAGAACCTTCGCATATTGACAGGGTAAACGAGCACTTGCAGCCAGTGACCTTAAGAAGGGCATAAAACAGAAGAATATGAAGTTGCAGTACTGAAAAACTGGTACGGCCCCGTCAGTGATGCTAGATATTGAGAAAAGGAAGAACTCTTCGGATCAAAAGGGACTACTGAGTCCCAATTCTTGCCATGGATGAAAGAGCACAATTCTTTTCCTCTCTCAGTTTTCCTCCTCGGTCTTCTTTCTCCTCTTCATTTTTTTCTTCCTTCGTTCGTTGGGACTTGGGTGGGTAGGTGACTTCAATTAAGATGACTCAGTAGTCAAATCTGTTTTAACCATACCCCAGCCCAGTCTAGCCCAAAAAGCAAAATCTAGGCCCAATTTATGTTTGCCATAGCCCAGCCCAGTCATCCAAAAATATGAGACAATCTCAAAGTAGGATAAGGATAAGCCCAAAATAAAATATATAAAAAAGGTCATGATTGTGTTTTTTTTTTCAGATACTATTATATATTTGTTTTACTATAACAGAAATTTTCAACGTGGTTTTCTCTTAATAATATTTTAAATAAGAAAAGAATTAATCTTTTTAATAAATTCTCACATTATAAATATTTATATCTGTTCTAATATTTTCTACAGTTCCACGTAATAAATTATCAGATTATTAATTATTCGCCTAATTTTTTTTTTGGACTGGCCCTAAGGCCTTACCGACAATGAGCAATGGCCCATGCTTTGTTTAAGAGAATATAAAGATTACAATGTAAAACCCTATCTTGAATTGAAATTGAAAATAAATAGTTATTATTCAAAAGGTATTTACCTCAATTAATTACAACAAGGGGCGACGAATCCGGAAGATTAATTTATTTTTTTTAGAAAAAAAAAGAGAAATTTAAAATAATGGACACGTGGAAGCCAGGAAGGTGGTGACTCCTGCCAAGTGATAAGGGGGAAAGTAAGCATTAGTTTTTCCTAAACTTTCTGAAAAATTAAGTGTTATCACCAATAAATTTTGAGATTCTCATTTTAATATTTAAAATTTTTAAGATATATCTAAGAATAAAAACCTTCATCTCTTATAAAATTATTATTTACCTTATTATACTATTTCATTCGAATTATTTTTTTATGAAATATTCATACAAATTATTATTTGAATTTTTTATTAATTTAATTTTTTTAAAAAAATTATAATTATTTGATTTTAAAAATTTTAAATTTTTATAAAAAAAATATTTGATTTACTGACAGTGAATAATTTTTTGTCTATTAATAAAGTTTAAATCGCAATATTTGACAAGAATAATTATTTTTAAAATTATTTTTATCACGTATTATGATTTAAATATCGCTGATAAATAAAAAATTATTCATCACTAGTGTACTAAATACCAACTCAAGTTCTATTATTTTTTGTGAATGTTGTTAACAACCAATTTAATTCACACAAAAAATCTATTCTATGGGTCTTTTACGATTTCAAAATAACCCTAATAACCCACAAGTGGTAAGTGTTTTTTCTTGTTTGGATACTATTTCAATGGAAACTTGACGAATGGATCCACCTTATTAAGCCAATTGTTAATAATTATTTTTTAAAAATAAATTATTGAAGCATAATGATTTAGGGAATCAAATAATACTCTAAAATAAATAAGCACACATATCACATTTTAAAATAATAATAATAATTACAATAAACATATATATTTAAATTCAAGCACGTCGACACAAAAATAGCCGTTAAAGGTATTTTTTTATTTTAATTATTTGTATTCAAATCTTAAAATTAAAGGTATTTATTTTTTTAAATATACTAAGTGGATATAAAAAATATATTTTTAAAATTGTCTGAAAAAAAGAAAGTGGCAACAATTTATAAACAAATTCATGCGAATCTACAAACTGAGTGCGCGTACTCACTCTCTTCCCAATGGCAGATCACCATGTTTTGCATATTAAACAAATCGCTTCCCTGTTTCAAACTCGTCTCAATTCGCACACGATTAAATGATGGGGTTGGAATTTTATTTTTTATATAAAATTTAATTAAAATTTTTAGAAAAATTAAACTTAGATTTCAACCCCGATCTTAGAACCGAATCTTGATTTAAAAATGTGACATCTTATTGGGTTTGCCAATTTGAAAAAGAAAAAGAAAAAGATGATTCTCAATGTTGAAATCGAATCGCGACCAATTCTATATAGAATCGTGAGAGAGTGAGAAAAAGAAAATGAAGCCTCTTACCGAGAAAAAATTACAAACATGAACTTCACGTTTTCTCATTGGCCCTTGACTTTTTCAACTTTTTAATTAAAAAACATCGCATTTACGTTGGACAAAAATGTGTGCTTTTCTAGGTTTAAATATTAAATTTGTTGAAATTTAGAAATAATTAGGTTAAAAAATTCTGATAATCTGTCTTTAAATAGACTGAAAAAATATATTAATCTGATATAATTTTGAATTAATTTAATAAAACATCTTATTAGGCAAGTGGTTTTTTTTCTTTAAATTTTTATATTTAAATTGAAAAGCATTAGCTTCACGAGTTTAGGTCGAAAACCAAAGGGTAGACCCATTTTTCTTTGACTTTTCTCACGTTTCTTCAACAAAATTAGGTTTTCCAAATATACATAATTTAAGTGAATTGATTTGTGGTTAAGAATTTGAGTGATTTATTCAAAATCTTGAAAAAATCTAAAAAGTTGATTTGACATTTAAAAATATCTATTTTCTATTTTGATAAGTTGAGTTTGGTTAATTCACAAATTTATAATATAAATAATAAATAAATTTAAATTTATTAATTAAATATTTTTTATAATATTAATAGTTTGAATTTATAAAACTATATTATAATAATAGATACTTTTAATATTTTAAAATAATACAAGTCTTATATTTAAAAAATATAAAAATATTAAGGTATGCCAATGTAAAAAGTATATGGGCCTTACAATATAAAATATTGTTTTATATTTAAGCATCGTTGCTTACTGAAGTAACGGTGTTTAAATTTCAATGCCACCGTGGACAAAAGTCCACGGTGTGTTAGATTAAGCAACTCCAGCAGGGGATAAACAACCCTTACTGGAGATGGCCTTAATAGACTAAGTCAATATAAAAAATATAATTTTAAAATTATTGAAAAAAATTTTACTTATCCAAAATAGAAAAAAAAATTAAGAATTTAGGTCATGTTTGATAGTAGAAAATAAAGAGAGGCATTCCATTAAATATAGTATTTAGTTGGTATAATATAGTCACTATAAAATACACATTACCTTGTATGATAGAATATATATTATTTTTGAAAATAAATAGAAAAAAAAGAATAGAATAGAATGAAATTGAAAAAATCTAAAATACCTTTCTAAAATAAAAAAGCAAGATTAAAATAAAATAAAATAAATAATAATATTTAAACTATTTTTTTAATACTATTAATATTTTTAATAAAAATTTTATATTACTAAATATTTTTATATTTATATTATTTTAAAGTTAAAATAATATTATTTTAATAATTTTATTCTTTAAGAATATTTTTATTTTTTTGTCAACTTTTCATTTGATTTTTATATTATTTATGATATACCAAACATAAAAAAATAATAAAAATTTTATTTTATTTTATCTCATAGCAAACACAATTTTAATAATAATATTTTATTTTATTACTATTTTTCATTTCTATTTTTGTTTTTACCACTAATCAAACTAGACTTTAATAGATGAGGATTAGGGAGGGCTGCCGTACAGGCTCCAAGAAAATATATACATTTCAGTTTAACAATTTGGTATAACTATCCCCCATCTCTATGAAAGGGAGATCCTACACTCCAAGAACTTAGTAGATGAGGGTTAGGGAGGGCTGTTGTATAGGCTCCAAGAAAATACACACACTTCAGCCTAACAATTTGGTAACTGTCCTCCATCTCTTAAAAAGGAAGGTCGTACCCTCGTGCCATTCCTTTCCAACATTTCTTGACTTGTCAATTCTTTCTAGTAATCAAGAAAGGATTTAGCCCCGTTGAAATTTGTGTATTTCTTTTATCAAAATTTTAGTGTTTTTTTATTTAAATATATTATGTTATTATAGAAAATATTGGATTTAATATGATATATGGAACTGCGATGTTATTTTAACAAAGATAATTTTATTCATTCCAAGAACAAAAATTAAGGTAAAAACTCTCAATACAAACAAACAGACTTAAAGTTCACTCCCAGCAAATCAACACAAAACAAACAAAACACTAAATCTACAAGGAAAGAAAAAACCAAAGATAAGATATTAAAATATTAGATACTATAAAATATAAAATTTTCATCTTCTGTTTGTTACTTTAAATAAAATATGGTTAGTAATAAAAAGTATTAGAACAATATAATATACACAGGCATCTTAGAGTTAAAATAATTTATCAAAATCTTAAATTTTTATATTAAAAAAAAGTTACATTTGATATTTTCATGGCATATTATTAGATTACATTATATATATATATATATATATATATATATATATATATATATATAATTTTAAATTAAGATATATTTTTTAAAAAATTTATAAAATGTACATTCATAATCTTTCAAGTTATTAATAATTTTATGAATAAAAAATATTTTTATATAAATTAAAACTAAAGAGTATATATTATTAATAAATATGTCTAATGATAAGAAAATGAATTTATAATTTGACAGAATAAATTATATTTAAGTTTTTTATAATTGTTTGTTGGTTTTGTAACACTGTTTAAACTTAATTTTTTTTTTTAAAAAAAAAAAGAGTGAGAGGAGATATAAGCATTAAATTTCATAAATGCAAGGTACTAACTTTTTAGACAAATCAAAAACCCTAGGACACTCCTTCCAACAATACCGCTATTTCTAAACTAATCAGGTAACAATTATGAACGTGGACCCACCAATAGATTTGAGGGTCAATAAGACGCTGCCACGTACAGGGAAAGGGATAATGACGGATTAGATTATAATAACCACCTAATTCTCTTGGTTTATATGATGTTGTTTAGAAAAAGGAACCACCCCACGTCTTCACCAGCCCTCCACTATTTTTCTGTTTTTGTCTCAGTTTGTCAAAAAAACAAAAAAACAAAAACAAAAACGAAGTCAAAGACTCGAAAAGGTACGATGTCATGAAAGTATGTGTAGCCATACCAAGGTAAAATAGGTAAAGCCTTTTTTTTTTAATAAAAAAAATTATTAAGAGTACTTTTTATTCAATTAAAAAAAGATTAACGACTTAAATTAAGAATTTATTAAATTTTGTTTCTATTTTTTTATTTTTAAAAATTATGTTTAAATTTTTTTTATAAAATAAAAAAAATTGTTTGATAAACTCTTTTTTAATATTTTATTTTAAAAATAATTTACTTTTAAAATTTATTTTTAAAATAACAATAAAAAACAGTTATCAAATAAATTTTTTTTATTTTAAAATAACTGATAATAAAAAATAATTTTTAAAAACAAAAAATATATAAATTTTAATTTTTTTTAAATGAAAAGTATAATAAATAATTTTTTTAAATTAATATTTTTAAAAATTAAATTTTTATCATTTAAAAGTTGGTATTTGATACATTGATGGTGAACAATTTTTTATCTATCAGTGATATTTAAATTTTGATAAGTGGTAAAAATAATTTTAAAAAATATTATTTTTGTCACGTGTCGCGATCTGAACACTATTGATGAATAAAAAATTATCCACCGTCGGTGAACCAAATATTTTTTTTTTTTTTAAATTCAAAACCTCGTTATCGTTGCACCAACCAATAACTTTTAACGTATGGTCATTTAATCCATTATTATAACCCATTTCCCCTTTCAATTGATCATTACGCCAGGTATGTAATGTTGAATTACGTAATTATGGCTTTTAATGTATGGCCATTTTTTCTATAATTATAACTCATTCCTTTATTCAACATATTGATTATTACATCAGGTTAATTAGGCTGGGTTTGAAACAATACTCAATAAATTTTTTAAGTGTTGGTTTAAATTAAGACTCAAGTTCATTTTAACTTCAATTTATTATTAAAGGTTAAGTATAATTCTAGATCCATGAGTCGATTATGAATTTGGTCCATATTTATTCACGAATACAATGTCGCGAAAATTTATTATATGAACTTTTTCTAAAATGAATTTGACGGCTTTTATAAATAAAAAGTATTTTTTATTTGAAAAAAGATTAATTTATAATTAATTTTATACCACTTTCATATATAAAAGACATTTTTATAATTGTGGTGAAATTTATATTTTTTATTCGACTAAAACAAATCATTCACAAACTAAAAAATCTATAATAAAAAAAAAATGCTTTGTAATTTGATGTGTAAGAATTAGTATAGCCAAGGTTAAGCTCATAACAATACAATTAACTATATATCATAGACGTGTCTCATTTTAACAAGTCATTAATTGAATTATAAATAAAACAAAATTTTCAGGATACATTAATTGAAAAAAAAATACTATATTTTTTAAAAAGCAAACAAGGTGTTTGATTTTTGAAAATATTTTCAATTTCTTAAAATCTTATTTTTATTTGTAAGTTTTTATTATTTAAAAAATGTGTTTATTTTATGAAAATAAAAATGTATTCGCCCGTATTTTTAAATCAAACTGACATAAATAATTATAAATTTTATTTTATTTTTGAGTTTGATCTTCGTTAATTATGATATTTTTTTATATTATAATAGACTCTCTTTTAAAATTACAAAAAATGCCACCAATATTTAAAAAAAAAACATTAAAAGTATCTTTTAGAAATTTTCTATTTTCACAGAACTTTAGAAAATGTTTTCAAAAAAAATTATTTTTTTTTAAATTTTATCAAACACATTTTCAATAAAAAAAACTAAACAAATAAATAAGTCATATAATCTTTTTTTAAAACATTTTAAACTCTCATTAATGTTCAAACTCAGATCAATAATTATGTTAACTACCCCACATTTTGATAAGTCTACGTAATGTAATACTTCATTTTTTGCAATTTCAACATTCAACCATAATGTGAGGCCCGTGTACCCGAAAATTAATCACATTGCCAATTAAAAGGTACGTACGAGTTTCATACCAAGAGATTGAGATTGAAATAGAAAAAAAAAAAAACGAGACATTAAATTAATGCTATGGTTGGTACGTACGAAATGTCTCGGCTAATGCTATTAGTTTTAGGATCTTTCCTCGCACAGAGAGAATGACGACTATGTAACAACTTTAGTGGGAGATGGTTGGGAGTTGAGAGGAGAGTAGGGTGGGTAGTTACATGTTGTTTTCGCAGGTAATTTCTAATACTATTCTTCGGCGTCAAGTGGGAGATTATGAGGCTTTGTGTTGCTCGTGAGTAGAAAATTAGGGACTTTTGGTTGAGATTGTTTCAACTTTTGCTTACCTATACTGACTTCTCTGCAATCTAAAGGGTAAAAAAAATTAGATCCTACAATTTTTTTTTTGTGCAAAAATTATTTACCTAAAACTTAATTGTGCTTCCATTTTTTTGTTTTATGATAACCATTGATTTATACACTTTATAAAAAGTATGTTAGGCAAGTCAAATAAACTAGTTTATATCTTATTTGATTAGTTTATAAGTTTGTTTAATCAAATTAGAGGTGTTTGGTAAATAAATTTATTTGAGTAGCTTATAACTTTTTATTATACTCTACTTCAAGTAGCATATAGTTTTTAACTGATAGTTTTTATAATTTTATTCTTTTTTATTTTTATTATTTTATTTGAATTTTAACACTATCATATTCACAAGATGACATTATTTTACTATACTTGAGCAACATCCAAATTACATACCTCATGACGAACTTCTAAATATTGTTAATAGTGACACAGAATAAAAATTTAGAGACATTTACTGAGATAAAAAATATTCACAATAATATTGTTAATTTATTGTGGGACTTTAAATGATATATTTATTTTGTATTTTTTGAGATTATATAATAAAATATAATTACTAACAAAAAATAATAATTTTTATATAAATATATCATTTTATGTCATTTTACATTTACCAGCTAATTCAATAGTTAATTTTATTAAATATTTCTAATTTAATAAATTAAATTAACAGCTTTCAGCTTTCAGTTAACAGTTTTTAGCTAAAAATTAATTTTTAAACTTTCAGCTAACTTTTAAACTTTCAATTAGCTTATTAGTTATTTTTGTCAAATATAACCAAACAGTCACAAGCTTTACTTGAAGGTTGAGTATTTTTTTAAACTACAGTTAAGTGGTGTCTAGATTAATTTATTAATAATTAAAAAATTTATAAAGATTTTTTATGGCTTTACCCTAAAAATTTGGTTTTAATTTTTTTAATATATCCATTAATTTATAAACTTTTATTAATAGCAATAATTAACTCTTCATTTTCTTAAGCTAAAAAGAAAAGTTGAGAGAGTGTTTGATAGTGGGAAAAAATTTGGATTCTTGAAAATTTTAATTTAAAAATTAAAGATTGTATCAAAATAAAAATTGTGATTTTTAAAAAATTTTAATTATTGAGAATAATTTTTAAATATAGATTCTCATAAAAAAAAATTATCATGGAGGAGTGTTGGAATTGATTATTTCCATGAAGATAAAAATCTTTATCAAAATTAAAAAGATAGTTTTATCTTTTAATATTTTATGTTATTATTTATAAAAATAAATTTAATTGTTAATATGTTTTTTTAATACTTTTATAAAATTAATGTAAACTTAATAAATTATTAACAATAATTTATTTTATTTTTTGTTAACAAATAAAAAATAGATAAAAATATTTTTTAAAAATATACAAAAAAATTTTAAGAATAATCAAATACATGAATGAATATTTTAAAAAAATATTATTTAAATTTTTTTTTAATAATAAATTAATTAAACATAATTTATATATTTTCAAAAATTAGTATTTTTATAAATTATTTTTAAAAAAAATATAAATTTCAAAAATAAATTTTTTTATCATTTATCAAAATATCTTTCGAAAACAAATCAGATGATGACACGAGGAATAGTAAATAGGTTAAACTGTGAAATTACGTGGAGTCACCAAGCCTTGGACAATCCTATTGGATAAAATGGACGGTCAATATTGTGTTGGAGTCATATTTCAACAGTCAAATAGAGAAAGTCATGATAAAAACTATTTGAGAAAAGACATATTGAATCGCAGGGTTATACCAAAGTGTCTAGAGTCGGTAAGCAGGTGAAAATCTATAAGATATGTTGATAAATTCAATACAAGTAGAGTGTCAGATGTCATTTGGTTAAAACCGTACAAAGCAAATCAAACTCAGATCGAACAAGATCTGTCTTATCTTTCATTCACTATCATCAAGACACATGCAGTAGTATTTGGTATTATTTTTTTTTTAAATTTTTTTTAAAAAATAAGATAATTTTTATTTTATTTTACATAGAGAAAAATAAATTTTTTTTATGAAAATAAAAAATTTTGAGAGTTGAAATTATAAAATTATTTTCTATTTTTTTAACCCTAACTTATTCTTCTTTTCAAGTGACATGTAGACTTTAAATTTTAAAATTTTATCTTTTAAATTTTAAATCTTAAAACATTAACTTTTAAACTTTAATCATAAACTATAAATCTTAAACTATAACTAATAAACTCTAAACTATTTTAAACCCTAAGTTGTAACTCTAAACCTTAAATTTTAATTTTTAAACCATAAACTTTAACTCTAACTTCAAAGTCCTAATTCGTCATCCTTAAACTATAATTTCTAAATTTTAAATTCTAACTCAACTCCTAAATTTTAAACCATAATCATTGAATCCTAAACCTTATAACCTAATCTCTAAATCCTAAATCTTAAAACTTTAATCCTTAAATTTCAAAATGATAAATCCTAACCCCTAACCCTTAACCTCTAAATCATAAAACCTAAACTTAACCCCTAAACCATAAATCCTAAATCTTAAAACCTTAATTCATAAACCCCAAAATGATACATCCTAACTTCTAGTCCTTAACCTCTAAATCATAAAACATAAACTTAACCCCTAAATTATAAATCTTAAATCCTAAAATCTTAACCTCTAAATTCTAAAATTTTAAACCCTAACCCTTAAATCCTGAATTTTAAAATCCTAACTCTTAAACCTCTTTTATTTTGATTTTTTTTTTCTTTTCAAGAGTATTTAAAAAAAAAATTATATTTTTAGTAATATTTTAGGTAAACTAAACATAGAAATAAAAAATTAATGATAATATAATAAATTATTTACAAAAAAAGTGAAGTGATAATTAAATATGCTTTATTAATTTTTCTATATTTCTCATTTTTAGGAATGAGACTTTCTTGAGAATAAAAGATTTTAAGAACCAAATGCCACCGCAATATAAAAAACTAATTTAGTGGTTAAAACAAAGGAAAAATTCATGTATGATTATACTATAATTTACATGTAGAGTTTGCCTTTCATTGGATTGAAAAAAAAGGTTAGATATTGCTTGTTTTTAATCTAATTGAAAACCAAAAAATAAAAAATAAAGTGAGTGTACCCAACATGACCATATTTTAATTAAAAAGTTAGATACAATTTTAATTTTTATGAATCTCGAGTTCCATTCTCCTCTTATTTTCCACAGTGAAATCCAAATTGTAAGATCTAAATCTGAGTATCTCAGTTCTCCCTAATTAATTGGAATTGCTACACTTTTTTCCACATATTCTTTTAACCTTTAATATGTTTTTTTTAATTATATTAAATAGAGGCGCATATTATTAAATGTCACGTGGTGGATCGAGTCAACATTTTTGGCTTGGCCTATTATTAATTAAACTAGTTTATTTAATATGATATAATCAAATAATTATTATGGCGGAGTGACCTAGAGTTTTAAAACCCACAAGATTCCAACGAAGGGTTCCACTCCCAAGATCTTTTATATTCAATGAGAGAGGACTTGACCATTTTTTAGAATGTGCTTGGAGGGCCATATTTATACCTCCTGGATTCCTTTTCCGTTGCTTTCAAATTTGAATGAAAAAACATTTATATGTAAATGTTTTGTTTACTTGTTGCAGCGATACAATTGTGTACTTCCACGGAATCGATAATGACAATTCAAATTGTGAAGGTTTTGTTTATTTATTTTTTGAATATTTTTATTGATTTGAGCTGTCAGTTAATTATGTATTTTCATTTAGAATAAACTGAATCTAAATTTGAGTGAAAGTCTATACAAACTAAAAATTATAACCATTTTCAATTTTTTTCAATAAACAAACTAAATCTAAACAATTTGAAATTAATACTATATATATATATACACATATATAATATAAAAGTATATATTTTAATGAGTTTAATATATATATATATATATATATATTAAACTCATTAAAATATATATATATATATATATATATATATATATATATATATATATATATTAAACTCATTAAAATATATACTTTTATATTATATATGTGTATGCTCATAAAAAAATTTATAATATTTTAATTATGTATAAATTATTATATTTATTTTTAATTTTTAATAAAATAATATATAAAGAATGAATATATAAAAAAAATTATACTTTAACAATAACTGAGCTCTTTACTAGTTTAATGAGTAGAGTATTAAATTTTTAGGTTCAATTGGTTTAATTTCATATGGTTAATATGTTGATCAAATTTATTTATTAAATAAATGAGGTGAACTTAATTTTAACTTATTCATAGAATAAATTTAAATATTTCATAAATAACTCCATTCATCTTCACTCTTCCTTGTATCTACCATTGATTCAATTCCTTAAATTTCTTAAGTATCTATTTAATGATCCTTTTAAAACGCTTTGTAGTCTTAACAAATTTTACAAAAGGCTAAAGAAGAGTTTAGTGTAATATTAAAAATAAAAGAACATATTGGATATATTCATTTTATATATTTCAATATCTTAAAAAATATGAAAAAAAGATATTAAAATATAATACTGTAATTTATACTTTTGACATATTGAACGTCATCAACTATTTTTAATATTAGTATAATAAATTTATAAATATATTTTTAATACAGACGCTTTTGTTGATAATAATAAAATAAATTATCATTATTATTATTTTTTAAAATAAAAAATTAAAATAAGAATTGTTGTGGAAATTTGAGCTATTTTTTTACCAATAGCAAATTTAACAATGACTTACAATGATAAATAAAAAGCAGAAAAACAAATAAAGAGAATACCAAGATTTGACGAGATTCGGTCAATTGTGCCTACATTCCCGGACACCACTACAAATATATTCCTCAGAGAAAATACAAAAGAGAAAAAATCAATTAAGCCTTTAGAAGAGCTAAAAGGCTTTAAAGTTTGGTGTGTCTAAAACAAAGGGGGGAGAGTTCCTTTTATAGCCTAAGGACCCTTCCCACTTCCCACTTCCAATCGATGTGGGACTTAATCCCAAGACCAACAAATCTCCACCTTGAGAATAAAGTCTCAAACAACAATTACAAAGTCTTCTCTCACAATAATACTATCTCTAGAAGTGTCTTCAAATGCACCTACGGTGCTATCCATCTGCAATTTTCACAATATTGATCAAGTCCATACAATGTTGAAACTTGATCGATGTCACTATCTTGGTCATCATATCTGCAGGATTTTCAGTTGTCTGGATCTTCTGAAGTAGTATTTCACCTTCTTCCAGAATCTCCCTTACAAAATGATATCAAACATCTATATGCTTCGTGCGTGCGTAATAGACTTGGTTTTTTGCTAAACAAATAGCACTCTGATTGTCACAATGCACTTTGACGTGCTTCTGACTAATTCCCAAGTCCTTCAGCAATCCTTAAAGCCAAATAGCCTCCTTAACAGCCTCTGTAACAACCATATATTCTGCCTCTGTAGTAGACAAAGCAACTGTTGACTGCAAAGTAGACCTCCAACTAACCGGTGCCTTTGCAAGTGTAAACACATAACCAGTAGTTGATCTTCGTTTGTCCAAATCATCAGCGTAGTCGGAATCACAATATCCAACTATATATTGACCAATCTTTTTATCCTGCTCAAATAATAACCTAACATCCACGGTGTTCCGAATGTACCGTAGAATCCATTTGACAGCTTGCCAATGTCCTTTACTAGGATCATGCATATACCTGCTCACAACCTCAATTACTTGTGAAATGTCAGGTCTCGTACACACCATAGCATACATCAAGCTACCAACAGCGTTTGCATAAGGAACTTTTGCCATATATTCTCGTTCAGCATCATTCTTCGAAGATAAATCAGCACTAAGTTTCATATGAGGATCAAGCGGAGTACTCACAGGTTTTGACTTGTCATCCATGCTAAAACGTTGTAGCACATTTCTCAGATATTGTTTCTGAGTTAAACGAAATTGCCCCAATTGTCTGTCTCTATTTATCTTCATGCCGAGAATCTTCTTAACTTCCCTTAAATCTTTCATCTCAAATTCTTGCTTCAGTTGAGCTTTCAACTTTGCAATTTCTCCTTGACTCCTTGATGCTATCAACATATCATCAACATAAAAGAGAAGATAGATAAAAGATCTATCTCGTAGTTTGCGCAAATACATACAATGATCGTATTTGCTTCTTATGTAATTCTGTCCCAACATAAACTTGTCAAATCGCTTGTACCACTGTCTTGGAGATTGCTTCAATCCGTACAATGATTTTTCAAGTTTACATACCATATTTTCTTTTTCAGTAACCTTGAACCCTTCCGGCTGAGTCATATAGATTTTCTCCTCCAAGTCTCCATGTAAAAACACAGTTTTTACATCAAGTTGAACTAGTTCCAAATCCAATTGAGCTACCAAGGCCAGTAAGATTCTGATGGAGGAATGTTTCACCACTGGAGAAAAAACTTCATTGTAGTCAATTCCCTCCATCTGAGCATAGCTTTTAGCTACCAATCTCGCCTTGTAGCGAATGCTTTTCTTGTCATAAGATCCTTCTTTCTTTGCATATATCCATTTGCATCTAATAGCCTTCTTTCCCTTTGGCAGACTTGCTAGCTTTCATGTCTGATTCTTATGAAGAGACTGCATCTCTTCATTCATAGTATTCCTCCACTCCTCATCTTCGAAACTTTGAATTGGTTCTTGGTAAGTGGTAGGAATTTCATCATTCACTATTATAGATGCATGAGCCACCATATCACTAAATCGAGCAAGTTTGTGTTTTACTCTTTGTGACTTCCTTAATGCAATCGGTTCTTCTTACTGGTGAGGTTCTTGGGTTGGAACCTCTTCCTCATTTGACTCATCTTCTGCCATAGGAGTTTCTCCATCTTTGTATATAACTGAGTCGATTCTCCTTTCAAACTCCACCTGCTGCGGAGCACTATTGATCTTTTGAATGTCATACTTATTGAACATGGTAGATTCATCAAAGGTGACATCTCTGCTAAGGATTATCTTCTTTGTTTCAAGATACCAGAGGCGGTATCCTTTAACACCAGTAGTGATCCCCATAAAGAGCGCCTTCTTGGCTCTCGGATCCAACTTCGATTCCTTCACATGATAATATGCAGCGGAACCAAATACACGTAAGGAATCATAATCAGTAACAGGTTTTCCAAACCAAACCTCTAAAGGAGTTTTACCACCAATTGCAGTTGATGGTAAACGATTAACAAGATGGCTTGCATATCTCACAGCCTCAGCCCAAAATTGTCTGCCCAACCCAGCATTGGACAGCATACACCGAACTTTCTCCAGCAATGTCCGGTTCATGCGTTCAACCACCCCATTCTGTTGTGGTGTATGTCTAACTGTGAAGTGTCTCACAATACCTTCATCTTGACAAATTTTATCAAACGAATCACTTCGATATTCACCTCCATTGTCTGTTCTAAACCGTTTGATCTTTTTTTCAGTCTGAGTTTCAATCATATTTTTTCACTTAAAGAAACAATCTAACACTTCATCCTTTGACTTCATAGTGTACCCACACTTTTCGAGAGAAGTCATCAACAAAAGTAACATAATAGTGTTTTCCTCCCAAAGAAGCTGTCTTGGAAGGACCCCACACATCAGAGTGAACATAATCCAGAATACCTTTAGTATCATGGATTACAGTGCCAAATTTCACCCTCTTCTGCTTTTCCATCACGCAATGCTAGCAGAAATCCAGCTTACAGGTTTTCACATCTTTCAATAATCCTTGCTTCGCCAGAATTTGCAAAAAAATTTCACCTGCATGCCCCAATCGCATGTGCCATAACTTAGTTGCATCTGACCCTTCATCATCAAGAGTTGCAATTGCAGCTGTCTCAACAATTGTATTACCATCATAGCAATATAAATTATTCTTCTGGGTGCCTTTCAACATTACCAGAGCTCCAGAGACTATCTTCAAAACTCCATCTCGCATTGTCACTGTCAATCCTTTGGATTCTAGGACTCTCAAAGAGATGAGATTTTTCTTCATGTCAGGTACATACCTGACCTCTGTCAAAACTCTAATTGATCCATCATGGTTCTTTAAGTAGACTGAACCGATTCCAGTTGTTTCACAAAATGTTTCGTTGCCCATGTAGACAACTCCACCGTCTATTTCTTTGAACTCAAAGGACCACTCCCAGATATAACAAATATGTTGATTGCATGCTGAGTCAAACAACCACTTGTTAGATCGCCTTGTGGAGGTTGTAGCAACCAGTGAAAGATCTCAATCTTCATCACTGTACTCAGCAGCACATGCTTTTGCAATAGCTTTACCTTTGTCAACTTTGCCCTTATTTTTCAATTTCGGGCAATCTTTCTTTCAGTGCCCCTTCTCTCTATAAAAGGCACATTCATTTTTACTCGGTCTGCCTCTCGACTGAGATTTTCCTCTTCTTTCTTTCTTTTGGTTTTGTGGTCTGCCTCTAGCTACCAGTGCTTCTGCAACCACCTCTGCATGCTTGCTTTCCTCTCTGTCTTTTTTTCTCAATTCATGACTATATAGAGTACTACATATTTCACTAAGGGAAACTTTCTCTTTCCCATGAAGTAACATAGCTTCTATAAATTCATATTCTTCAGGAAGTGAAAACAGCAACATCAATGCCAGATCTTCATCTTTGAAAGTTTCATCAAGGTTCCTCAAATCAGCTACTGCCTTGTTAAAAACAATAATATGATCGTTCATGGTGGTACCCGATTGATAACTAAATCGAAACAACTTCTTCATAAAGAGCTTATTGTGACCGCTCTTCTTCAAGAATTTCTCCTCCAGTGCCTTCTACAGTTTACTTGCAGAAATTTCCTTTGAGAATGAATATTTCTATTATCTGGAAAGGCATGATCGAATAGTATCACACGCCAACCGATTGATGGTCTTTCATTCTTTTTCTTCAATTTCATCTGGTTTCTCCTCTTCAATAGCAATGTCTAGACCTTGCTGAAAAATCGCGTCTAAAATTTCACCTTGCCACATTCCGAAGTGACTCATATCGTCAAAAATCTCCACCACAAATCTTGCATTTGGCGCAGTAAATCTCGTCAAAATTGACGACGAAGAAGCTGTCGAAGTTGATATAGTGGAAACTGTGGCTTTCTGAGTCTGCTCTTTATCATCAGCCATTTTTGCTCAAAAGTGAAAAATTACCAGTAATAATTTAGCCAGAAAAAAATGCACCAGAAAAATTCTCAAGAAAAACTGGAGGGGTCACACGGTCCCACTTAAAAACCAGTTTCCTTAGACAGAACTTTTCTAGACATGCACTTAATTAGATAATATATTAATAGCAATTTTAACACCAAATTACACAAAAAAATCTCAAGAAATTTTTTATGATGTGGAAGATCAGTTAAAACTGCAACCACAGAGCATACTAAAATTTTCAAGAAAAATCGCAACCAATAGCAAATTTAACAATGGCTTACAATAATAAATAAAAAGCAGAAAAGCAAATAAAGAGAATACCAGGATTTGACAAGGTTCGGCCAATTGTGCTTACGTCCCCGGACACCACTACAAATATATTCCTTAGAAAAAATACAAAAGAGAAAAAAATCAATTAAGCCTTTAAAAAAGCTAGAAGGCTTCAAAGTTTGGTGTGTCTAAAACAAAGAGGGAGGGTTCCTTTTATAGCCTAAGGACTCTTCCCACTTCCCACTTCCAACCGTTGTGGGACTTAATCCCAAAACCAACAAGAATAACAATTTATTAAACGGTTCCAAAATATTGTCCCCGATAATAGCTAATTAATACAAAATCAGTATAACATAAAATAATAAATTTTCTTTGTAATCTCACCATTATATCATGAAGTTCTTGTTTTTTCTCCAAGTATTAATTAGCAATTGTTGTAAATTATTTTGTCATTAAGCCGAAAATGACACTTCACATGAGCGGCTTTGTCGGGCTTGAGACGTAAATGGCATGGCCAAGATTTGTTCTAGAAAATTCCATAATGAACAATCCAGTAGATCACAAGCTTTGTGGTTATGATAAAAAAGAAAAAAAAAGTATTCATTGTGTTTGACTATTTATTTATTTTCTCACATTTAGATGCAGAAGAAAATAAATCTTTTTTTTGCAAATCTTCCTCTTTCCCCGGAAAGAGACCTGACTCTAATGACGATCTATGAGTTGGAATACGAAAAAAAAACACTAGCCGCTATTTTTTTCATGTAAAAAAAAATTCAGATTTAGAAGTCCCACATCGATTAGATGTCTAAAAATTGTGTTCCTTATAAGTAAAAGTAATCTTTCTTTTCTTGACTCAAATTTTGAGAGTGAAGTTAAATCTAATATTTTTAATATGGTATCAGAGTCTATTCCAATTTTGATGTGCCCCATCCGCAGATATTTATTCCTACAAATTTCACGTTCCAGATGTTCAGCCCTGGACGTGAGGGGGTGTGTTGAAGTCCCACATCGATTAGATGTCTAAAGATTGTACTCTTTATAAGTAAACGTAATCCTCTCTCTCTTGACTCGAGTTTTGAGAGTGGAGTTAGGCCAAATATTTTTAATATGGTATCAGAACCTACTACAGTTTTGATATGACCCATCCGCAAATGTTCATTCCTGCAAATTTTACGCTCCAGATATCCAGCCCTAAGCGTGAGGGGAGTGTGTTAAAGTCTCATATCGACTGATATCTAAAGATTTTGCTCCTTACAAGTAAAAACAATCATTCCTCTCTTGACTCGAGTTTTGAAAGTGGAGTTAGACCCAATATTTTTAATAGTTTATATGCTGCTTTTATCAACATCTTCCTTTCTCTTATTACCAATTTTTTTCATTTTTGAAAAGATAAACGGATTTTCTATTTTGAAGGTTTCAACTAGACCTTATGTTCAATATTCTAAAATCTTACTAGAAAATATTATAGAACCAATTATACCAACTGAAGAAATTCTCAATTGGCATACTCATAACTTCAGGGCTCAAAACTAATTTTTTGCATAAAATATATTTCAACGTAGATAAAGTCATAGCTCATCTTATCCAGTTTGATTCAAATATTGATACTTTATCTAATAAGCTCAAACTATGTACTAAAATTTTTAAACCAAAGTATAACAACTAGACTATGAATTGAAATATTTGCTTCAACAAAAGAATTTATGACTAACATTTTCTCAAAGAGAAGCTGAAATAAATGCTTTCAAAACTTAGATCAAACAAATTGAAGAAGATATGGCCAAAAAAGCTCAACTTCAACTCATTTATGAAGTCCTCAAACTCAAACTCAATGTCAACAACATGACCCTCAAGAACATCTAGAAATGTATGATGATGATCCTCCAATGGTAGAAGATCCTCTTCCACAGCCTGCCAACACAAATCAATTCAATAAACCAACTTTTGACCTTTGGTTCTCACCCTTAACGATAGCTCACCTATTGAATAAAGAACAAGAATTCAAGAATTTAGTGCATGAATTAACTTACAAATGACAAGACTTGGAACATATATGAGACTTGTCTCTGCTGAGTTTGTCTCAAGAATGATTGGAATTTTAAGGAAATTGTTCAAAAGCCTTGGTCCTTACAAACCAATCCAATTCACTCAAGCACTAATAGCAACTAAAGTTTTTGATGTCATTCACCAAGAACTTATAGGAGATTACAATTTGATTTATAAACAAATTAGATAGTAATACTTTGAAATGAAGTGTTACTAATTAAAAAAAAAAGATATTGAATTCCATTATTAAAGCACGTAAAAAAATATACTACATGCTAAATAGATTCAATAATCATAATATCAAGCACATATACATAACATTTCTCCCACAACAACTATAACGTGAATTGCAAAAATCTATCCTCACTTTGAGAAAAGATATGGCAGCTATCACTCTCAAGAAATTCAACAAATCATGCTTGCAATATTTGATAAGTTTTGTAAACACCAGAAACTTTTCACTAACATGCTTGATGATCGCAAAAAATTTAAAAGAATGTGCAAAAAGTCACACTTGTAGATTAAATGCAAAGAAAATAATTACGCCTATCCTAACAAAAAGAAGAGTCATAATAAAAAATTTCAAAGATACTTTAGTAAAAGAAAAAGAAATAAGAAGTCCTTTAAATTCTTTAGAAAAAATCTTAACGAGGAAGACAAAAATCTAACAAATGTTACATTTGCTAATTTGCTAAGAAAGAAGGACATTTCACCAAAAGTTGCCCTAACAAATCTATTAAGGCAGTAATAACTCTTCAACATGTTAATTCTTTCATTCTATATGAACATGTAGATGTTGAATCACTCTTCTTTGAACAAAGTGAATTAAATAAAGAAACTGTATTTGTCCTCTCTAACTCTTCAGAAGGAGATATAGAAGATTATCATTCAAAATTTGATAACATTCCTAATTATGTCCCAATTTTTTCATTCCAGGATTGTTTAAAGGCAGTTTCAGTCTCAAAACCTCTATCAATGCTATGTATAGGAATTCAAGTCTTATCTTTCAAATTTTTTAAACCAATCATGGTTATAGCATATATGGATACTAGTGCACAAAGGACGACAGTGGATCATGCAGTCATCCCACTAGAAGAATGGGAGTCGCATATTGAACTTTTCAAAGCTTCTTATCGCAAAGTCTTCACTACTAAACTCATCTATAGATTCAAAATTGGAATTAAATTCCTCCCAAAATGTATCATGTGAACTAAGGTGTTGAGAAGTGACTTATATGATAAAGATCTCTTAGTGAGAATGAATGTTTATTGTTAAGCTCAAAAATACAAATTTTATTTGTTATTATAAACAAAAGTTCAAGTCATATACAAAAATATGCAAGATGTTTGTAGTATAAGATGCACCGAATGGATATGGAGACATCAAGACAAAACTATTATAAATATGTTCAAAAAGCCATGCATAGTTCATACATCTCTATCCTCTATGGAAAAATAAGTAATTCTTTGTTCAACTTTTGTTTGAACTTAATGAAGATATTAATCCTACTAAAGCTACTAATCTAAGAATAACTTCTACAAACTTACAATTAGCTCAAGAAGAATTCTTTTAACTTTTGCAACAAGGACTAATTAAGCCTATGAAGTTAGATTGGGCATGTCAAACATTCTAAGTTAAGAAAAGGTCAAAAAAAAGGAAATAAAAGTTGATTATTGATTATAAGCCTCTTAATCAATTTCTTAAAGATGATAAATTTTTTCTTTCAAAGATCAATTCTCTTTTCATCTATCTAAATGATGCTAGAATCTATTCAAAATTTAACGTAAATACAGCATTCTCACAAATCAGTCTTGACCTTAAAGATTGGTAAAAAATTGCTTTATGCATTCCAAATGCTCAATATCAATGAATAATTCTTCCATAGGATCTCAAAGTAGCACCATCCCAATTCCAAAAATTCATGATTCGAACTTCTCGATAGTACAGTAGCCACATTGATGATATTATATTGTTTTAAAAAGATGAAGAAGCCCATAGGCTTCTCTTAAACCAATTCCTTCATCTCATAAAGAAATATGAAGTCATAATATCTTAAAAAAATTCAGTTGGTCTAAACCCAAATAGATTTTTTGGGTATGTATTTTTTTCATAGAAATTATCAATCTAGATTTCACATAGCCCAAGATTCACTCACTTTTTTTTTATGAAAAATTAACCAAAAAGAAAATTTAAGATTTTTGGGTGTTTTTAATTATCTCAAATATTCCATTTTAGAGGTTTCAAATCATATCAACCAATTGTCGAAACTACTGAAAAAGAATCGTCCACTCTGAAGTCTTAAATAGACAGAAGCAATGAAAGTTTTAAAACAAGCGACTTAAAATCTGTCACCTTTTAAGATTCTTAGCTAAAAAAAAGATTATTGTAGACAAATGCAAGTAATTATTATTGGGGAACAATATTGATAAAAGAAGTCAATGGAAAAAGATAATACTGCGGTCATGAAAACAGACAATTTAAAAAGTTTGAAAAGCATTATTACAATATCTAGAAGGTGATTCTTCGAGTAAAGTATGAAATTTGAATGTCATTTTAGATGATTTTTTTTAATGTGCAAATAGATAACTCATCATTTTTTAAAGTCTTAAAATTCAAAAATAAGACTTTCCCTTAACCACAATTACTGATATTAAGAGATTGATTTTCTAAATATAATTTTGATATTCACATATAAAAGGAGATTGCAACCTTATACCAAACTTATTCTCAAAACCCATATCTATCCAAATTATTACCTCAGCATCAATCTTTCCATTAATTATGACTTTTCTTTCCTTACCTCTAAGAACCAGTAACAACGAACAATTCCCTCAAGACTTAAAGCTTCACATAGATTTTCCATTCTTGATCCTCTTCCCCATCAAACCTCAAAATTCCCCTCTTGAAGAAGAAATGTGGTAGCTTTGGTGTCTTGTCATTCTCTACAGCATACCAATATAATTTCCAATCATACAAATGTATCACACTACCTTAATGATTCCCAAAATCAAGATACGTTGCTATAGACATTCCTAAAATGGTTTTCTCCATTAATATGGCAAATATTAAAATTCTAAAAGACCATCGTTAATCTTAGCCTTTGGAAAATGACAATGAGAAACCTTGATAAGGTCTCGTCTAATTTTATTTTTCACATGCCCTACTTTGAAAGTCCATATAAACTACTATGGTCACAAAAACATGCATACCAATGGTAGATCTTCCTTAATTTTTCAAAGAATGAAAAACAAACCATGATCATTCTAAAATGTTTTTGGTGTGAAATTAGTAATTTTATTAATCATCCAAATATCGTTGCTTGCACTTCTATGGCCCCAAGAGCAAAAGAGTTCATTCATGAAGAGTTCAAAGAATATAAAGTTTTACCAGACACTTATTATAAAGATTATAATGGTTTCACATCCAATCCTAATCAAGACAGAGGAAAAACTCTTGTAGAATATGATATTTTACTCACAAGGCCCATATGAAAAAAAAAACACTGGCAAATCAAGGTGGCATAATTTTTATGAAAGCATAAATTCTGATGACTCATATTACAAGAATTTAAACCTATCTCCTCATCATAATTTAAAACAAGATTGCCACCTATCCCATGTGTTTTGTGTGTTTACTCTATTAAAGTTGTGTAGTCATTTTTCCACACGTAATGCCAGCCTTATTAAGGGTATCAGGTTGTATTTTCAACTTTAGTCATATGTTGTATTTAAAATTAGTGAGTCATTTATGTCATGCCTCAATTATATATACTAATGGTTGTCTTTGTTGTAAACTAGATTGTAGTTGAGATCAAAATAAGTATTATATTTTTATTAAACATGCCTTCATTCTAAGCTTTTTCTCTTCCTAATATTCAAAGTTTTATAGTATTTGTCTAATAATCTAATTGTAATATGAGTATACTCTATACTTGCCCCAATAAAAGATTTCGTGTATCAAAAAGTTTCGATTTAATTATCAAAGTATCGGGTCTCTATATTATAGTAAAACGCTTGTAAGATATTTGACCTTAAAATTAAGTAGTACACGAATGACATTTCTTGTTGTTGTTATGAAATAAAAATTTCTCCATAGTGTATTGATCCTTCTTGGGGTTAATACCAATTTTGTTTGTTTGACTTTTAAACCATATATTCTATAATTCCTTTTTAAAAAATAGTTATTTTATTATCAAAATATTCAATTTTTTTAAATTCAGACTCTTATTATTTTTAAATACCCCAACAACTTCTTCAAAAATGTTTTCGTGTTAATTTATTAATATATATTTGGTAAATTTTTTTAATATGACTCTAATCAAAATCTTACATGATTTAGATAAATTGTTGATTTGATCAACAAAATAAATATATTAAATATTTATTGACAATATTTATATGAAATCTTTTTTAAATAGGATAAGTTTATAAATTAGATTTTGAATCTATAAATTTATTTATTTTAATTTTAATTTTTTTTAAATATATAAATTAATCTTTAAAATTTAGTCTATTATATGAAAATATCAAATTCTTTGAAAGAATTAATATATAATTTTCATTTTTAAAAATTAATTCGTATATTTAACTGATTTTATAAATTTAAAGATGAAATAATTAATTTTTTAAAATAATAAAATATTTGAGGAATAAAAATAAAAATAAAATTTATTGAGAGATTAAATTAAAAAAAATAATGTGTCTTTGAAAAAAATTAACTAAAAAACTATATTTTAATATTTTCTACATCTCGTTTAAAATTTTTTTTCTGGTCATAGATCTTCTTTTATTTTTGGATTGACGACGCTTCGTATTTTATTCCCTTCTCACTATAGAGCACAGAGAGAGAGAGAGAGATCACCTGGCGTTTTCTTCTCACTTCTCAGGGAGACTCAGATTGCACAAAACCGGCGTCTAGAACCGCTTCAGTATAAAAAGAGATCGAATGCGGCGTTCGATTCCATCTCTAAGCCTTCTCCATCATCATCACTATCACAGCAGCATCTCTCCTTCTTCCACTACCCTTTTACCTTTACCTATATGTATATCACATTTGCCTTACTATCTGAACCTCATCTTCCTCTCCTTTTAGGCCTAGATTAGCGTCTCATACTAGTTTTCTCGTTATTTCTCCATCTGGGTTTTTGATTTTTGCTTCTGGGTCTTCCATGGCTACTTCTTCAATGGCTTCCCCTCTCTGCACGTGGCTGGTGGCCGCTTGCATGTCAGTCGGCTGCGACAGTGACCGTTCTAGAAGCCCATACACGTTCCAGTATTCAAAGAAAATGAGCAGATGCTCTCGTCGTAGGAAGGTCATGTCTAAATGTCTCAATGGAAGTTCCGAATTTAACAGGGGCTTGATTTCATCTTTCTATGGATCCAGCATTCAAGGTCTTATGAGCTCGTATCTCGCCTTCGAGCCTTGCGATGAGTATTACTGCTCTAAGAGCCTTTCTTCTTTGGGGTTCTTTGGTGACAATAGGTTCTCTTCGCTGTTCAGATCGAAGAATGGTAATATTAATCGCAGGCAGAGGCGTGTGAATCGAGCGGCCTATTCCGGTAATTTTGTTTATTTTGCAGTTTGAGCCGCCATGTAACCACAGAAAAAAAGAAAAAGAAAAAGAAAATAAAACTTGAACTCCGGCTGCTGATTATCCAAACTGTACTTTGTCCCCTTTATTGATTCTATTTTCTTTCGTTGATCGTGCAATCTCGCGTACCTCAATATATGAGGCATCTTTCAACACTATTTACTTAAAGCATCTGCTTTTAGTTTGCATATTCTTATTTTTTATTATTATTAGCAATGAATTGATATGCTTATACTGGGCACCGAAGTTTCACTTTACTAAAACGATTTGATTTCACAGTAGTTTATCATACTGTTAGACATCGAATCCATGGTAGAAGGGAGAAATAAAGATTTGTTACCCCCCTTCCTTCTAATTATTTTCTAATTTTTACTTAGTTTTCCTTCCAATATCATGGATGTTGTTTATCACTTTTAGAGAGAATCGTGTTGCGTCAAATAATCGGTTTCTGAGCTGTTTCTCTGAAGTAATATCTCCATTGTAGTGTTCTAAAGTCGAAAATATCTCTCCACTGTTGTTGTTTTAATTAACGGGCCCTTCAACATTTATGTGCACCTTTGCAATTATAAATTATTGTCCATAAAAGAAAATGCCTGCTGTATTTTCAAAGTCGTATTCATTCAAATGCAACCTTGAAATTCATAGTTGTGCTAATGTAGAGGATGCTGATTTATGAACAAGGTTTAGTAGCCAATAATTCGTATTTTATCACATAATTGTTAACGTATGCCTTGCATTAAATTTATAGGGAAAGCAATGGCTGTAGCTTTGCAACCTGCTCAGGAGATCACAACAATGAAAAAACCTTCTATGAAGCAAAGGCGCGTAGTTGTAACGGGTTTGGGTGTGGTTACACCACTTGGTCATGATCCAGATACCTTCTACAATAATTTACTTGACGGAGTTAGTGGCATAAGTGAGATTGAGACTTTTGACTGTGCTGAATATCCAACGGTATATTATGTTTCATTTAATTGCATTTCAGCCGTTGTCTGCTGTAGCTTTTGTTCTCAGTGTTCTCTGCCTACAGAGGATTGCTGGCGAGATTAAGGATTTCTCAAGTGATGGCTGGGTAGCACCAAAATTTTCAAAGAGGATGGATAAATTTATGCTTTATATGCTAACAGCTGGAAAAAAAGCCCTGGTTGATGGTGGGATTACTGATGATGTAATGGATGAGTTAAATAAAGAGAAATGTGGAGTTTTGATTGGTTCTGCAATGGGTGGCATGAAGGTAATCTTAACTTTTTTGCAATTTGAGATTTTACATCTGAAAAATAATTGGCGACTAGTGCCACATTAAGTTATTGAATTTTTACTTAGAAGCATCATAACGTCTGTTGAAAGATGTGATATCTGCTGATCTTTTCAATTGAAATCACTGTCAAATGCAATCCAAGATGAAGGAAGAAAACTGTTGTATTCTGCAATGTGGTTGTATTGATTTATTGACTCCTTTTTTATATTTATTTTGTGTTGAACAGGTTTTTAATGATGCCATTGAAGCTTTACGAGTCTCATATAAGAAGATGAATCCTTTCTGTGTACCTTTTGCAACTACAAATATGGGTTCTGCCATGCTTGCAATGGATCTGGTCTGCTTAAATTGGATTTGGTGCAAATTATGTGGGCACCATATATGGGTGTCTTGGTTTTTTTCTAGCTTCTGACAACGATTCATTTATGCTTGCAGGGATGGATGGGCCCTAATTATTCAATCTCTACGGCATGTGCTACAAGCAATTTTTGTATATTGAATGCAGCGAACCATATCATTAGAGGGGAAGCTGTAAGACATTTGCTTTAATAGTTGCTTGTAGGATTGTGCATTTCTTGTATTTTCCCATCTTTTTTGTTTCTTTCTGATATAAAGTATGGTTTAATGATATATTCATTTTATTTAAAGGCATTATAATTTCATTAAAAAATTGAAATAATTATGTAATTTATCTGCAGGATGTGATGCTTTGCGGGGGTTCTGATGCTGCTATTATACCTATAGGTATCAATGTTTTCTTTCTTGTGAACCATTCTTTTCAGCTTGCAAGAACTTATCATGGCATAAATTTGATATTTAACCAACTCTAATTGGTGCAGGCTTGGGAGGCTTTGTGGCATGCAGGGCACTTTCACAGAGGAATAGTGATCCTACCAAAGCTTCACGACCTTGGGATACTGTAATACGGAGAAATCCTATGACCCATTGTTCTCTTTTTTGTTTTCCTCATTTTTATTGCTGGGCTTTCATTAAATTTACAATAAAATATAAGTATATAATCCTACTGAAAGTGGGTTGAATTTGTGTTGTCTTCTCTATTAATTAATGGATCTCACTTTACTAAACCTTTGTAGGAATAAGAAGACTTACCAACTCAACTGTGTGTTACAAGTCTTCTGACTTTTCCTTTGTGACCAATATAAAGTAATAAGAAAACTCCCAAAATTATCATTCATAGACAAATATGATACAGAAGTGGCCACCAAAAATTTGAAACAAGCAATTCATAGTTTGTAGTTCTGGATTTAGAAAACAACCCTTTAGAATAAAAGAGAAACTGTGAATGCATCCAACAGAACAAGATAATGAGAAATTCTGCTCAGTCTTCAAAGTGAGCTAAGTGTACAGCATCAGTTTCAATACTTTTGAGATTTGAACAATTTTGACAATGTTATGGACTTGTGCATTATGCGTTTATTGGAATTGAAAAGAATTCAAAAAATTATAGTAACTGGAGTTTTGCTTCTTATCCTCTTCCTTCCCTTCACTGCTCTTCTTCACCTTGTCCAGAACTTGTGTACTTACTAACCATCTGGTTGCCCTTGTCATATTACAGAATCGTGATGGATTTGTCATGGGGGAAGGGGCTGGAGTTTTGCTTTTAGAAGAATTGGAGCATGCTAAGGTACTTTTAATTTGATCTAATCCATTGAGATAAAACTCATCTTAAAGAACTTCACATCATGATGTAGAATGTCACTGCAATATTTGTGTATATTTTATTGCATTTCTCTCGTACTTTAGTTTGTATGAGTAGTAATTTGATCTAATCCATTGAGGATAAAACTCATCTTAAAGAACTTCACATCATGATGTATTATGTCACTGCAATATTTGTGTATATTTTATTGCATTTCTCTCATACATTAGTTTGTATGAGTAGTATTAAAACAGTTTGTACAACCTTTGTTCTCTCCTGTGTTACTTCTCGTTGCCATTGAATATGCCAGTTATTTCTCAATTTGACCATATATTTATTTCAAATTATAGCGTTACAAAACCAAATAAGCTTATCAGTTTTGGTAAAATGCTTTGAGTGATTGATATAGTGATCTAACTTATGATATTGCAGAAAAGAGGTGCAAACATATATGCAGAGTTCCTTGGTGGAAGCTTCACCTGTGATGCTTATCATGTGACTGAGCCACGGCCTGATGGTAAAATGTTACACTTTATGTTCTTAACTTAACACCTTTGAAAAAAAAGGTTCTTAACACTTATTTCTTTTATACAATCATAAGTATATAAACAACTGTAGGTGTTTCAACTACTTTCTTATAAGTATCTTATGTTAGTTATGTATGCCAATGACCCGGGTCTAAAAGAGCCTTCCCATTGTTGGGGATCGGAAGAAAGGGTGCAGTCACAGGTTCTAGACTTGCAGGGCACTTATTTATGTGATCATTATAAATTTTTATGTATATTTTTGGAATGCCATCTGGCATTTTCTTTTTGGTTGATATGTTGCTTTATCGTTGGAGTTCTTTTCAATGGTAGTGTAACAGCTTAAAGCTGTGTTACTGTAGTCTAACTTTTATGTTTTTATGTCATGTTTCAACAGTGTTGTTCATATGAATGCCTTAGCTGCTTTTCTTTTTCTAATCAACTATCACTGCAAGTGCATATTCTCTTTGTACTTGTGATTCCCTCAAAGGAGGAAGGGAAGGGGAAATAAATATGAGATTAAGCTTTTTGGCTCCCCATGGATGCAGTTTTTCTTTCCTTGTAAGTGTGTGTGTGTAGTTTTCAAAAATTTGTGCAATGGATTAATAAATTAATCTCTGGAGCGCATAATCAAAGTTGTTGGATGGCTTATTGAAAAATTAATCTTCTATAATCTGGCACGGTGGTACCTCTTCTGCAAGTGAAATTTTTTCATCATATTGGAATAGCCCTTGGTTATTTAGCACTTCGTTAATATGAGGCTTGGGGAGTAATGATACCTGAATCATGAATATGACAACACTCTGATTCTATATATCCCTGCAGATCATCCCTAGCTTAAGCTTGCACTTATGTCTCTCCTTTCTGTCTCAAACAGGGGTTGGTGTTATTCTTTGCATCGAAAAGGCATTAGCTCAGTCTGGAATATCTAAAGAGGATGTGAATTACATAAATGCACATGCTACATCCACGCCAGCTGGGGATCTTAAGGAGTACCTTGCTCTCATTCATTGTTTTGGCCAAAATCCTGATGTAAGTTTTCCAATATAAGTTACCAGTACTGTTGTTCTCTTCCTAACCAATTCCAAGTTAATTTTAATCACTTTTCTCTTCCAATTGTTTTAATTTATGCTCCTGCTTACCATATATTTATGCTCACTGAGATCTTTTTATACAGCTAAGAGTGAATTCTACCAAATCTATGATTGGTCACCTACTAGGGGCAGCTGGGGGCGTGGAAGCTGTAGCAACAGTACAGGTTACTAATGAACTGCGTCTTTATGAAATATGTTTTAGTGGATGATGTTTTATATCTGAAAAGTTTAGAGCTTTGTTTTATTTCTTATGCAGGCCATACGGACCGGGTGGGTTCATCCCAATATCAATTTGGAAAGCCCTGATGAAGGAGTGGTATGTTGCTTATTGCATCATTCTCACCTTTTATTTGAAACCGTCTGTCTTGTTATCATTTGGAAGGGACAAAATTATTTAACTTGATTGATTTAAAAAAATAGGATGTCAAAGTGCTAGTGGGCCCAAAGAAAGAGAGATTGGATATCAAGGCAGCCTTGTCCAATTCATTCGGTTTTGGTGGCCACAATTCTTCTATCATATTTGCTCCATATAAGTGAAACATTTTTCATGGACTGCCTTCCTGTCATTATGAAGAAGGTATGATGTTTTTTGCATTCTCATTTAGCAATAAATTGCATGTGACCTGAGGGCCAATAGAATATTAAGGTGAATTCGCTGCCCCAAGTGGTAGCAATGCCCTGCTTTATTGGAAGTATTATCAACCATTGGATCTACATTTTTCTTTTTTATCATTTCAAAGGTTAATAACACTACCAATAAGGCGGGCTACTAGTGTCTGAATAATTTATTGAATATTAAATAATGGGTATTTGTATACCAATATGAAGGCATGGGTTCGCCATTCATGAGCATTTCAGCTACCTGATTCATACTCTTGAATATAGTACAAAAGTAATTGTACGGCTGCACTTTATAATGGTGGAACTTAATAAGTGCCCTTTTGAATAAGCTTTTTTCATCCTTTTATTAAAAATTTTAGCTTCTGAAAATAGCCACACAAAAAAAGAGAAAAGAAAAACTTGCTTATAAGTAGAAGCTTTTAACTTTTTTAAAAAAAAACTTGCCTTATACCTAGGTACGTTTGACCTTTTGCAAAAAGAATTCATCCAAATACACAAGAAGTATCCTCTTTTCCCTTTTGAAAGTTGTGAAAAGATAGCTTTGTTTTTGCAAGATAAAAATAGAAGATTGTATGATTCTCATTCCTTTTCTGCTCGATTGTAAGTCAATGCTTTGACTTGCAGATGATGCTGAGTAACCAGGCGATGTCTTGCTGTTCCTTGTCTACTATTTGCTTATGTGAAAATGTGTGGTGTGGATTACACATGGTTGGATCAGTAAGTGTGCAGAGAGATTGATAAGATGGTCCTCCAGAATTCTAACGTCCAGATATTGTCTGGAGCTAAATCCTCCTGGTGAGATAGAATTGAGTCTATCTGCAGTTGGAACCCTACCCTATCTTACCATGAATGGCTAGAGTAGGAGTTGACCCACTTTGATGTAACCTTTAAATGACCACTTGATGGGATGTGGACTTTGTTTTATTCCCATGTACAAGTAGATGAACATAATCAATTGTAGTGATTTTTGAGCTAAATTAGGTTTACACATTTCGCTGGAATTTATGCCCTCAAGGGGGACTTCAATTTTATTTTCTCTCAGGCGGAGCTGACAAATAGTTTTATTTGTTCCTAAGGTTGTGTTTGGATGAAAAATCCTAAGGATTAGGGGATATAATCCGATATTAAAAAAACGTTTGGATAATTAATTATTTTCTTTGCATTTTTTTTTATTTTTTGATACTTTTGTTATTGCTGTCCTTTTTTTTTTCGCACAGATTTTATATATGCATGGATATGGGTCTAGGTTCGAAGTTTTGGTTGGGCCCGTGGTTTGAACCCAGTCTTATTTAGTGAAGTGTCGAGTTTTGGTGTTGGGGCCTTGTAGGGTCTGAAATTCATCAGGGGGTCAGTCTTGGGTGTGGTGCCTGCCTAGGTCCAATCTGGGGTTTGGAATCGGTCTACAAGACTACAACCAAGGTTGGGTTCAGTCCTATTTAGCTTAAAACTCTAAGGGCAGCACACCAGAGGCACTCTTGCCAGAAAGGTTGGGTTGTTCCCTTCCTCATATAACCTGGGTTTTCTTTTGAAGTGCAAAGATCAGACGATCCAAGAGTTGCCCATCATGAAAATAAAGCGACTTATAATCTGACTGTTAATGTTAGTCTAATTTGGGAGTCAGTTAATAATATTAGAAATTATAATAAAATTATTTATATATTAAAATTTTAAGATTTTTTTAGGGTGAACTAGTATTTGATATGTCATTAATTGTAAAATTATTTATAAATACTAAAAACGCTCATGATATTATTTAGTTCTTTGTTATAATATTTTTTAAAAATTTTATTTTAAAAAACTAAAATAAGTGAAAATTAAAAATACCACCAAATAATCACTGTAAATGTTAAGGTTACTTCAACTATAAATATGAAACTATGTTGCCAATGGACCATTAACTCTTTGTCATGATTTTTTTTTTGAGTCAAAAAAATCGCAGTACAGTAGAAAAGGATTTTAATAAATCTTATAGAAAACAATCAGCCTTACAGTATCACTGAAAAAGAAAAAACAATAACTGGTTGGTTAGAAAATAAAAATCTCAAAAAATGTACAATTTAACCTTAAAAATATACACACACAAAAATCACATATCTTACCATTTTTTGAATTTTAAGGTTACGTTTAGTTTGCAAAAATATTTTTTATCTTTATTTTTTATAAATAATTTTTATTTTTTAATTTTTATATTTTTGAAAATACGTTTGATTTGTATTTGTATTTTTATTATTTTTTAGTTATATTATTATATTTTTATTTTTATTATTTTATAATTATATAAATAATAAAATATTGTGTATATAATTTAAAATAATTGTAAAAATTTTATCATTGCAATAGACTACAAAATTGAAAATTTTGAAAAGATCTTTTTGGTGTTTTTAGAATTTTTAAATATTCATAAAACATTTTTTGAAAATAAAAATAAAAAATAGTAAACAAACGCATTTTCATATCCGTTTCCAAATTTTAGTGAAAATAAAAACTGAAAACATACAAATTAAACGTATCTTAAATATTTTATATTTTTTTATCTATTAACATTGTTGAGCGTTTAAAAAATTTATCAATAAAGACAAAAATTTATTCTAGCAATCTGTTTTGGTTGGAGGAAAAAAGAGGGGAGGGAAAGGAGGGAAGGGGAATTTTAAAATTCTCCTTCTTTGGTTCAACATTTTAGAGGGGAGGAGAGGAATTTTTTAGAGGCAAAATCCCTCCCTTCTCTCAAAACTTCTCCCCTCCAAAAGTGGAGGAATTTGGAGGGAAGGGGTAGCGCTAATTCAGTATTTTTTTATTTTGTCTCTCTTTTTTTTAATAAAAAACAAAAAATATATATAAAAAAGTTAATAAAAAAATAATAAATAAAAAATCTTTCATTAAAAATTTCAATAAAAAAATTAATATACAAAAAAAATTATTTTTAATAAAAATAAAATAATAAAGATATAATATTCATATTATTTTATTTTTTCTCCATTTTTCTTATAAATAAAATAATAATAATTTATTATCCCTCTCTTCCTCTTAAATTAAATTAAATAAAAAAAATTATTTTCTTTTCTTTCTCATTTTCTCTTTTCTCCTCCCCTCTCCTCGTTTGAATCAAACAGATTCTAAAAAAAAAAGAACACTTTCGTTTTTCTATAAAAGTAGACAATAAAGAGTAATTTTGATAATAACAAAAATTAAAAAAATATTATCCTTTATCAAACACTGCCACACAGCTTAAACAAAAGAGACGAAAAAAAAAAATGAGTTGCGTAGAGTTTTTTCTTTCTTCTTTCCTTCTTGACAAGCGTTTAACTTTTTGTCGAGATTGCTATTATTACTACTACTTGAAGATATGATGTAGAAAGTGGTATGTGTTTGTTAATTGTGTATGATTAGTACCACATAATAATTGAGGTTATGATATAATAATAATAACAATATCTCATCATCAGCAACGAATTCATTAATTGAAGTGCACTCTCAGACAAAATATGATAACTATATTTGGGTGAACTTCTCTTTTGAGTGGACTTCTCTAATTCTTGTTGCAAATAATCCAAAAATATTTAGTGATTCGTTCAAGTGTGGGACAAAATATTTCGCTTGTAAGATATAAGTTTATCAATTTTTGTTATTAGTAGTTTTTTTTAATAAGTAATATATTGATATTGTTATAAATTTTTGTTAAAATTTATAGCGTGTCATATCTTTAAAATGAAGTAATATTTCTTTAATCTAAACTTTTATATACTAAAAAAAAATATAGGGAAAATGTCGTCACAATCTTATACTTGAAGTATGATAAAAAAAAAAAAGTATGTAAATATAATCTAATTAATGTATAGTATGAATAGATCAAATATAATTTTTATTTTCATATTTGACATCATTGTTTAAAACTATTAATAAAATTTGAATCATTATTTTGAATATCAAAATATTCATACTTTTTTAATTTAATCCTTCAATATTTTATTTTGGTCTTTAAAAAACTATTTATTGTTAAAAAGAAATCTTCATACATAAAACATTTTGACGAAGCAAAATTTTTTAAAGAATTGAAATAAAAAAAATAAGAGATAAAATTTTAAAAATATATGGACTTGTTTAAAAATTATTTTTAAAATAGTTTTTTTGTTTTACAAAAATTAAAAGTATGTTTGTTATATTGTTTTTAAAAACTATTTTTAAAAATATAATTCAAAAAATAGTTTTTACGAAATATAATTTTGTTGTTTTCTTTAATTTTGTACAAAGTTATTTTTAAATTTTTTAAAAAAATAAGAAAAACTCATTAATAGCAAAATTGTAAATAATTTATCAAAATTAATTCTTAATATTATTATATTCTTAAACACAATTTTTTAAATTTATATTCAAATTATTTTTTTATTTTTTATTTTATTAAAAAAATTTAACATTATTTTTAAAAAAATAATAAAATAAAAATACTTCTAAACAAGTCTTATATATTTTAAAAATCAAAATATTAATTTACTAAAAAAATGATACATCTCGTTTCAATAAAAATTAATAAAATAAAAATAAAAAATGTGAGATCTCATTATTATTATTTTATCTTAAATGTAATACAATATTTTGAATACCAATATAAAAAATGCCGGTATTTATGATCTTCGTTAATAGGAGATGCCGGTATTGGACCACCCCTCATTAATTTCTCCATCTCAATTATGAATTACGTACACATTTTTTACTCCTTTTTCATGCCTTGCATTTAAGATGTCATTGCCCTGGTAGTTGAACGCAGCTATCATTTATCAATGCCTGTTACTGACCTCTGCTCAAATTGGTTATATAAAATCATTTAACACTTTTCATATATATATTTTTTATAGAATAAAATTTAAGACAAAGGAAAGCTTATCATAATAAATTATAAGTTTTAATAAAAAATTTACAGTAATATTTATAGATAATTTATTAACAAAATTAATAACATAAAATTTTAATTTTAATTTTATAAATAAATTATTTAATTTTTAAAAAAATTAAATTAACTTTTATTACTGTACCATTCACCTTCTAATTATATATATTAATGATCTTAAATTTATAGATTGACTCAATTTTAGTCTCAAATTTTTTTAAATATAAAAATTAATTACTAAAAATATTAACACGTATATTAATATATAAAATAATTAAAATATAGCATTTGATATTTTAAAATAAATTAATAATTTTATATATTAATTTGTGATTAAAAAATTAAAGACTAAAACTATATGAATACAAAATTCTAAAGATCAAATTGTTAAGTTACATTATATTAATTTTATAAACTAAAATTAAACAAATAAAACAAGAAGAAGAAACACACTTTTACACTTTCTTTTAAGAGACTATAATTTAAGTTTGTCATATAGTAAGTTTAATTAATTTTACATATCCATAAGCATCTATATATATAAGCATATTGGCTAGCAACAAATAAAATCAGGAGCGTCCATCGCGATGACCAACAAGTTAATCAGACGGTCGGGAATGGCTGCGGCTGTCACAGAGGCGATTGATCATGTAGAGCGCATTGCTGGTGACCCTCGCTACCCTGCTAATCTTACGCTTGAGCTTGACGCCGTTATATTTAACGTTGAACGTTAAGCCATCCAAGCAGGTGTCGTCGTCGGTCATGGCGGCACTGACCCACGTCTGGGCGTTGCTCATCTGCCACTGAAACGTGTCCGTTCGCAGATGCTGCAATTCCGTCAAGCTCTTGCTCAGATCCTCCACCGAGTCCGATATCTGCTCCACACAATCACTCAGCGCCGCCTCCTGCCGGCGTCGACTGTTGCCGACGGCGCCGCCGGTACTCGCGGTCAGTGAAGAAGCATGGGTGTTGAGGAAATGTGAGAGTCTGCGAGCGTGGTCGAGGCTGACCTCGAGGGCAGCTTGGGCGAGGTCGTTGGGGGTATTGATGGCGGGTCCGGCGTAGGATGAGAGGGTTCGGAGGCAGAGGTGGGGGTACCTGGCGTGGAGGCACGAGGAACGGACCAGATCTTGGTGGTTGGGTGGAGATGCAGTGGCGGAGGAGGAGGAGGGGGGAGAGAGGAGCAGGAAGAAGAAAAGAGCATAGAGTGGGAGTGGGAGAGGGAGAGACATTTGCATTTTTTGTGAAAGAATGAGAGTGAGAGGGAGGGAGTGAAGTGGAGTTGAAGAGTGAGAGTGTGAGAGTGAGGAGGTATTGAAGAGTGGTTGGTGGTTTAGTAGTTGGCAGAGATTGGCATGGAGAGAGGCGGTGGACTGGCATTGAATTGAGCTTTGCAGTACGAAAAACGATTTGGTCCAAATCATGACACAGCGATCAAATATCATAAAATAAATACATTTCACAAAACATGTGGACGTTATTTTCCTTTTATTTTTTTTTACAATTTATGAAAGAGTTTTCTCTATTTAAAAGGATGAAATATTAATTTTTTTTAGACTTAGATAATATTTTGAATTCATATAATTATTTATTACTATAATTAATCAACCCGATGTTGTTTTCTTTAAATTATATATATATATATATATTAAAATTTATTGTGTTACATGTCAAGAGACTCAATGTGAGAAGTTAAAAGGATTTTTTTTTTTTGTACAGATAGAAATATCACATTTATACAATATCAATATCAAGTAATGAGGTCAACAAGAAAAATAAGATAGATAAATTTTATAATTTTTAAATTTATAAAATAAAAAAATAATAGTATGATTTAAAAAATAACACATATTTTAAATTTTAATATATTAAATATTATATATTAAAAATTAAAAATATAATTAATACAATAATAATAATAATAATAATAATATATATTAAAAAGATAACACATCTCCTAATATTTTTTAAATATTAACTCTCTTTAAATAATTTTTTATATAATTACAAATTTAATATTATAAATTTAATTTCTTCTATTTAAATTTAAACTCAATTTAAAAATCTGAACAAATAAAATGTATTCTTTAAAATTTTTATATCTTTTTTATAACAACAAAAAATTAAAGAAAAAAATTAAACGGATTAGCAATGACTTTGCTCACTTAAAAAGTTTGTTATATTGGATGCAAAAATTAATAAATAAAATAAAAAATTTTAAAATTACACAAAAAAAATTTATACTATTTTTACATTGTATATTTTTGTAAAAGATGATATTATTTTTATATTTTCCATAGCTTATTAAACATAAGATATAATTATATTATACAAAATATAATATTATATATTAATAAAAAAATATAAAAATTTATTAAATAAATAATTTATCTTATATTATTTAATAATTTTTATCTTACATAATGGGCACGATACGGAGCCTTAGTTGTCATATTTTTAAAACTATTATCTCTTTTTCTTTTTTTCTTTAAAAAACTGATATTTTCCTTGAAAAAAAAAAAGGATTGGTTTTTTTTTTTTTGGGAATTAAAAAAAGACGTGCAATTGGTAGTAGGAATCGAGTTGTGGAAATAGTGAAGGTGGACTCCACCTAAACACTTTGAAAGTCTGAATCCTGCTACTCTCTGACACCTAAACGCTTTGAAAATATGCCGACGGGGGTCGACTGGGAGATGGGGTTCAGCCATTCAGGGTAAAACTTTTCTTCCTTTATTTAATTAGTAATAATTCTTTTTAGAATAATTTAGTTAGTTGTATGTATAATTTTCTTTGAAGATAATTTTTTTAATTAAAATTTTATCTGTTCTTCTATAATTTTAGACATGTCATGAAAACCCTTGTTTAATAGTTTTAGAATAATTTATGTTTATTATATTTTTACTTTAAAAATAAATATTTAATATTTTAGATAAGACCGTCTATCACTTTTTTTTGGGGTGATCATGAAAGGTATTTTTATAAAAATTAATGTGAGACTAAAGGTTCGTTTGATTTGAAAAAATAATTTTTATTTTTATTTTTTAAAAATAATTTTTATTTTTTATTTTTTATTTTTTATATTTTTAAAAATACGTTTAATTTGTATTTTTATTTTTATTATTTTTTAGTTATATTATTATATTTTTATTTTTATTATTTTATAATTATATAAATAATAAAATATTATGTATATAATTCAAAATAATTATAAAAATTATAAAATTAAAAATTTTAAAAATATTTTTTTAATATTTTCAAAAATTTTAAAAACATTTCTTAAAAATAAAATTAATAAACAAACACATTTTTATGTTTGTTTTTAATTTTCAGTAAAAATAAACTAAAAATTAAAAATAAATAAATCAAACTGATCCTAATTTTTTTAAAAATCTTAAAACAAACACAAATTTTAATTATTTTTTAATAATGTTTCGTTACGATTTATATTTCTGATTTTTTTTTCAGATTGTACTATTAAATTGTTGAATTTAAATAAAATTTTATTTAACTGTGTAATTCTACGATTTTTCCAGTTAAAACGGTGAAAAAAAAGTTTTATTTATATAATAAATAGGTATTTTTGTCGTATAAGTTATAATAGTATTTATTATTGATCCACCTATAACTTATTCTAAATTTGATAAAATATTGATATTTGTTAGGCCTCTGCCCAATTATGTTTTTCTTAAAATAGCTCAATTTCTTTATTTTAATCTTTTAACTTGCTCTAATTTTTCCCTTCCAATTATCTCTATGCCGACACACTGTAGGTCATGATCGAGGAAAAATTCAAGGCGTCGTTTGATGCATGAATATATTAATTTTTTTATATATTTTTTAAAAATTATATGTAAAAATTTTGAGCATAAAAAATATAAAAGAATATCAATTTTCTATACTATTTAAGTAAAATTTAAAATTTTTATATTTATTATAATTAAATATCTTAAAAATAAATTTTCAACTTGTTGAGAAATTAAAATTTTCATATCCCAAACACTACCTAAAAATTTAAATCACAAAAATCATGCATAGGCTAGTAATGGATTAGTCCGTTTGAATTTAGAGCATTTTATTAATAATTCGGCTTTTCTAAAATACACTATATATGTATTTTAAAGAGTAAAATGTAGATAACTAATTTAATGACTATCTATAATTTTTTTTTTGAATTCTTAAGAAATTAAATTTAAAAAAAATTAAATTTTCATATTTAGTTTCTAAATTTTAAAATAGAATTATCAAAAAATATAAATTTTTAAAAATTATTTTTTACAAAGATGGATGAAAATTCAAATTTTTTTAAATATAAAAAAATAATAATATTATATATTCTCTTATTTGATTTTTATCTCTTGTTATCACCAATCTTTTTCATATTTTTTTTATTTTCACTTTCATTATTTTTTTATTTATTATTTTTTTCATTTTTGTACTTATTTTAATATAGATAAAGATATTTTTTAAAAATATTAAAAAAAATTTAAAAAAAGTATTATAATTAAATGTAATAATAAAAATTTTAAAATCAATTAAATATATTTTTATATATTTTTAATAATTATTATTTTTTAAAAATATATTTATAAAAAATATATAACTTTCAAAAATAAAAAAAATTTAGTGGATATCGCTGAAGATTAACACCGAATCTTTTTACCGAAGCATATGATCAGAAGTGCAACCCACTTTAGGGAACAAAGGCACGTGGATTTGTGAAGTGCACAAAGGCAATGAGCTCCAAAAGGTCCCGCAGCACCCCATAATTCGTCAGTACAACTATACACTTCTACGATTCACTGTCACTTGGGGAAGGGTTTGAATTCTATATTTTTATTCTCCTTAATTTGGCAATTTTTAACTTCTAGAGGGATTGAAAAGAAAAACGGCTTCTGCATAACAAGTTTTATTTTTTTCTAAGTTATAAGGTTAGGGTATCTTTAAATTAATTTATGTGTCAACCAAAATTAAATTTTTTATCCGACATAACAAATGTCCTTTTCTTATATTTAAAAATAACTCCAAAACACTATAACTGCCAATTAGTTAAATTAATTTTGAATTAAAATAATACTTGATTTGATAAAAAAAACTTTCAAATAAGAGAATGTGTTAAAAAATTATAATAAAATTATTTTTTTAAATTTAATTACTCACTTAGTTTATATAATTTAAACCAAATTTTTAAATAGGTTCTTCTATTTTAAAATTTTAAAATTAAATTTTTATAGTTAAATTTTTTTTAATTAAATTCCCATCGATATAAACTGTCATAAAAATACCTATTAATTAATGCTTGTTATGAATATCTTGTGTGGATTTCCATCATCCCGATATTTTAGTTATCCTATCTGATAAGATATTATTTCTAGTAATTATCTAAGAGGATAATTATCACTAGAGAGTTATCCTACAGTTGTATATCATTATTAGGACTCTCTCTCCTACTTGTATAAATACTCCCTCATACATGAATGGAAAGAACAGTTCACTCTCTTGTTTCTCTCTTACTTCTCTCTCTCTACTTTTAAGTTATTTCATAACACGTTATTAGCACGACGCTCTACCTCGTGCTTCAAGGTTAGTAATCTTTAAGTATTATTATGTTACTGTTGATTTATTTTATCCTTGAAGGACCACATCAATTTATATACAATTTTTGTTATCTTTCTTCCTCTTACTTCAAATTATATGTCTCTGAAGGATTGCACCAATTTATATATAATTATATGTCCCTGAAAGACTACACCTATATGTCCCTGAAGGACTACACCTCTATGTCCCTGAAGGACTGCACCAAATTATGTGCAATTATATGTCCCTGAAGGACTGCACCAAATTTATGTACAATTATATGTCCCTGAAGGACTGTAACAATAGTTTAAGTGTAGCAAATATATAGTTCTTCGTGTAGTTTCTTTTTAATCAATTAATATATGTTCTTATCTCTTCTATTTTCATGTAATTTCTTTAACCCAGTAAAGCCTATCATGAATTTACATATTTTTATTATGATATATTTTATTTGAAATGATTCACTTTATTTAGGAATGTTTATTGACTAGTATTATATTTCATGATAGTTTTAAAATGTCGAACCTTGCAAAACTCGAATTCATAGCACTTGACATTACTGGAAGAAATTACCTATCTTGAGTGTTAGATGCTGAAATTTATTTAGATGCAAATGGCCTTGGAGAGACTATCAAAGAAGGAAATAAAGCATCCAACCAAGATAAGGCTAGAGCCATGATCTTCCTTCGCCACCATTTGCATGAAGGATTGAAAAATGAGTACCTTACTATAAAAGACCCACTTATTCTTTGGATTTCCTTAAAAGAAAGGTATGACCACCAGAAAACTGTGATACTTCCAAAAGCCCGATATGATTGGATGCATCTTCGCTTACAAGATTTTAAAACTGTAAGCGAATATAATTCTGCACTATTCAGAATAAGTTCTCAATTAAAGTTATGTGGAGAAAAAATCACTAATGATGATATGTTAGAAAAAATATTCTCCACTTTTCATGCATCCAATGTGCTCCTGCAGCAGCAATATCGTGAAAAAGGATTCAAGAAATATTCTGAATTGATCTCTTGTCTTCTTGTGGCTGAACAAAATAATGAACTTCTCATGAAAAATCATGAGTCCCGTCCAACTGGCACTGCTCCATTCCCTGAAGTGAATGTAGCAACATATGACCACTATGGACAGATTCAAGGTCGAAGTCGTGGTCGTGGTCGTAGCTTCGTCTACAACCGTGGACGTGGTCGTGGTGGTTATTCTAAGAATATAGCTTCCCACCAGAAGTGAAAAAATAATAAGGCCAAAAATGAAAAGGAGAAAGGTCTACAAAATAGTAAACATGTTGAAAATACATGCTATCGCTGTGGTGGCAAAGGACATTGGTCACGTACCTGTCGTACACCAAGACATCTTGTTGATCTTTACCAAAAATCTATTAAAGAGAAAAAGATAGAGACCAATTTATTTGAGGAAGATAGTCCCAATGATGGTTATATTGATGCAACTCATTTAGATGTTACAGATTTCTTTGCTCATCTTGATGGAAAAATTGATCATTTAATTGGTGATGGTAGTGTTCAAAAATAAGTTATTTAGTTTGTATAATTTCTATGACATTAAATTTTAGGGTTTCTTTTATTTTTCAGTACAATTATTTCTTTAAAGTTGTTATTTTATTATTTCCTCATATTGACTATTCTTATTTTATTTTTCAATCAAGAATGAATGTTTCCTCTATTGATACCAACATCACTAATGAAGAGATATATCTCGTTGATAGTAGCACAACTCATACAATTCTCAAAGATAAAAAGTATTTTTCTCAATTAGTAATGCAAGGAGCCAATGTTAGTACTACATCTGGTAGTACAAAATTAATTGAAGGCTCTGGAAGAGCTAGTATAATGTTACTTGGAGGAACAAAACTGCATATTGACAGAGCTTTATATTCCTCCAAGTCCCTTAGAAACTTACTAAGTTTCAAGGATATCCGCCGAAATGGATACCACATTGAGACAACAAATGAAGGAAATATTGAATATCTTCATATTATAAGTACAATCTTAGGTAACAAATGTATATTGGAAAAGTTACCTACATTTTCCTCTGGATTGTACTATACATATATAAATACAATTGAAATATATGCTATTGCAAACCAGAAGTTTACAAATCATAATAACTTTGTTATTTGGCATGACCGGTTAGGCCATCCCGGATCAATTATGATGCGAAAAATAATTAAACATTCAAGTGGACATTCATTGAAGAGCCAGCAGATTCTTCAATCAAATAATTTTTCATGTTCTGCTTGCTCCCAAGGGAAATTGATTATTCGACCATCACCAGTCAAAGTTATGGGTGAATCCCTCACATTTTTAAAAAGAATACAAGGCGATATTTGTGGGCCAATACACCCACCTTGTGGATCATTTAGGTATTTTATGATTTTAATTGATGCATCAACTAAATGGTCACATGTGTGCTTGCTATCATCTCGTAACCTGGCGTTTGCGAGATTATTTGCGCAATTGATTAGATTACGAGCACATTTTTCTGATTTTCCAATTAAGAAAATACGTCTTGATAATGCTGGTGAATTCACTTCCCAAACATTTAATGAGTATTGTATGTCTATTCGGATTGATGTTGAACATCCTGTAGCACATGTTCATACACAAAATGGTCTTGCAGAATCATTTATTAAACGTCTAAAGTTAATTGCAAGACCATTACTTATGAAGTCAAAACTCCCAATATCTATTTGGAGACATGCAATCTTGCATGCTGCATCATTAATTCGCATAAGGCCAACAAGTTATTATGAACACTCCCCATTACAAATGGTTTTTGGTCAGGAACCAAATATTTCCCATCTAAGAATTTTTGGATGTGCAGTATATGTCCCTATTGCCCCACCACAACGCACTAAGATAGGTCCTCAAAGAAGGTTGGAAATATATGTTGGATACGAATCTCTTTCTATAATAAAGTATCTTGAACCATCAACAGGAGATCTATTCACAACTCGATTTGCTGATTGTCATTTTGATGAATCAGTTTTTCCAACATTAGAGGGAGAAAATAAGCAGCTGAAAAGGGAAATTAGTTGGCATGAATTATCACTAACTCATCTTGATCCTCGTACAAAACGATGTGAACTCGAAGTTCAAAAGATAATTTATTTACAAAATTTAGCCAACCAATTGCCAGACGCATTTACTGACTCAAAAAGAATTACTAAATCATATATACCAGCTGCTAATGCTCCAGTTAAAATTGATGTCCCTGTCGGACAATCCACCATTACAAATAAGCCTGAGACCCGCATGAAGCGTAGTAGACCTGTTGGTTCCAAAGATAAAAATCCTCGAAAAAGAAAAGGAGTTAAGAATCCAGATGGTCAAATTGAGGATTTGACAACTCCAGAAGAGTCTCCAGAAGAGTTTCAAGACATAATTAATGTTTTAGTTTCAGAAGAAACTTAGGTACCTGAAATTTGTGAAAATGAAGAGATCTCAATTAATTATGTTATGAATGGAATACGATGGAACCGACAAAAGGTCAACGTTGACAATAATTTTGCATATAATATAGTGCGCGATGTTTTAAACGATAATGAGGATCATGAACCAAAGTCTGTTCAAGAATGCAAACAAAAACATGATTGGCCAAAATGAAAAGACGCAATTGAAATAGAGTTAAAATTGCTTGAAAAGCGAAAAGTTTTTGGACATGTAGTCCGTACACCTGAAAATATAAAACCAGTTGGATATAAATGGGTCTTTGTGCGAAAAAGAAATGAAAATAATGAAATTTTGAGATATAAGGCAAGACTTGTTGCCCAAGGTTTTTCGCAAAGACCCGGAATTGATTTTGAGAAAACATACTCACCTGTAGTGGATGCAACTACTTTTCGATATTTAATTAGTCTGGCAGTACGTGAAAAACTCGATTTGCGTCTAATGGATGTTGTTACAGCCTATTTGTATGGCTCACTTGATAGTGATATCTATATGAAACTCCCTAAAGGATTTAAGTTGCCTAAAGTATATAATTCCAGTTCTCGAGTAGATTACTCAATTAAATTAAATAAATCACTTTATGGCTTAAAACAATCTGGGCGTATGTGGTATAATCGCCTTAGTGAAAACCTGTTACAAGAAGGGTATAAAAATGACCCAATTTGTCCATGTATCTTTATAAAACGATCTGGAAATGAGTTTGCCATAATTGCAGTTTATGTTGATGATTTAAATATTATTGGAACTGCTGAAGAGCTTCAAAAAGCTGTTAATTGCTTAAAGAAAGAATTTGAAATGAAAGATCTTGGAAGAACTAAGTTTTGCCTTGGATTACAAATTGAATATTTAAATAATAGCATTTTTGTGTATCAAGAAAATTATGTAACAAAGATGTTAAAACGATTCTATATGGATAAATCACACCCATTATGTACTCCAATGGTTGTGAGGTCATTAGATGTGAATAAAGATCCTTTCAGACCTCGTGAAAAGGATAAAGAACTACTTGGTCCTGAAGTACCATATCTTAGTGCAATCGGGGCATTGATGTATCTTGTTAGTCATACTCGACCTGATATATCATTTGCTGTTAATCTATTAGCAAGATATAGTTCTTCACCTACACGAAGGCATTGTAATGGAGTTAAGCATATACTCCGTTATCTTAAAGGAACAATGGATATGGGCCTATTTTATTCAAATGTACCCGAGTTTGAGCTGATTGGTTATGCGGATGTAGGATATTTATCCGACCCTCATAATGGATGATCGCAAACAGGCTATTTGTTTACATATGGGAGTACTGCAATTTTATGGCGATCTATGAAACAAACTATCTCTGCCATATCAGCTAACCATGCAGAAATTTTAGCATTACATGAGGCAAGTCGATAATGTGTTTGACTACGATCTGTGATTCAACACATACAATAATCTTGTGGCTTGTCTAAAAAGATGATCCGGACGATCTTATATGAAGATAATGCTGCATGTGTTGCCCAATTAAAAGAAGAGTACATCAAAGGGGATAGAACAAAGCATATATCACCTAAATTTTTTTTTACTCATGATATTCAAAAGAATGGTGATGTGGATATTCAGCAAATTCGTTCAAATGATAATTTGGAAGATTTATTTACTAAAACACTTCCTACTACAACATATAAGAAGTTGGTATATAACATTGGAGTTCGAAAACTTAAGAATATCAAATAATGTTGTCAAATTTATTTGATAGTGTCTTAAAAGAATGATGTACTCTTTTTTCTTCATTAAGTTTTTATCCCACAGGGTTTTTCCTAGTAAGGTTTTAACGAGGCACATTCTTAAGGAATGGACATCCAAGGGGGAGTGTTATGAATATCTTGTGTGGATGTCCATCATCCCGATATTTTAGTTATTCTATCTGATAAGATATTATTTCCAGTAATTATCTAAGAAGATAATTATCACTAGAGAGTTATCCTACAGCTGTATATCACTATTAGGACTCTTTCTCCTACTTGTATAAATACCCCCTCATACATGAATGGAAAGAACAGTTCACTCTCTTGTTTCTCTCTTACTTCTCTCTCTCTACTTTTAAGTTATTTCATAACAATGCTAAATAAATTTCAACATATATGTGAGTGAGATATGCCAGATTTGCTGGTGACAGACCTTTTTTTTAAAAAAAAAATTATAACAACTTAAAACTAAAATTAAAGGTCTATTTAGAATTAACTAAAATTATAAAGATTAACTTAGTAATTAAACATTTGTTTTATTATAAGCCTTTTAACAACTTAATTTTTTTTGTATACAAAAAAAAAAATAAACTTTTTGAGTTGAAATTTATTTGACTAATCATTTTGGAAGTAAAAATTTGCACAAATTCAAATTTTTTTAATGTGAGGGGCTCGCCTAATCTTTGCTTTTACTCTCATCTTTACATTAAAATACAAGATGAATCTATTTTTCAATTTATTTTAGTGAAATGGGAAAGAAGCTCTTAAAACATCACTGTCGTTAGGATGATAGACGCACCAATATTGGTAATTATGGTTTATTAAGATGCAAAATTAACTATTTTATGGTCATTAATAATAATTGGCCTTTTGTCTGTAACTGGCAGCGATGGAAGAGACGAAGCAACCGTGCAGACTTGGTTGAATTATTGTAAAGGGTGTGTGGGGCCCAATGTCCACGTGAAAGCTGTGCAGACATGATCTGAGACAGGAAGACGTGTGGTTCACAGAATCCCAGGTCTTAATAATGGAGGCCTTTGCTGCCACTAACTTTCCGTATGCTTGCTTAAGTAGGGACACTCACTGAAGCAACTTTGATCTTCAATCAAAGTTACTAAGGGCACTTTCTAAAGTTACTTAAGCGCCTTTTACGTTCTTATATTATTATTATTTTTATTTTAAATAATTTATTATTATTTTAAATAATTCTTCTCTGATAATATAATTCTATAAAATTTATTAAATAAATTTTATAAATTATTTTATATTTTAATTTTAAAATAACAAATATATAAACAAAATTTAAATAATATTTTTAATAATATCTTTTAGTATAAATTTTTAAGTAAAATAAAATTTTTAATATAAATTTTAAAATAATAAATATATAAATACATATTTTTAAAATAATATAAATTTATTTTAAATAATATTTTTAATAATAAAAATATATAATAAAATTTATTTTTTTATTTAAATATTCGTTACTTATAAAAATAATAATAGTTAACTTTTTTATTTATTTTTTGTGCCACTTTAGAGGTGGCCTACCACAAACAACTTACAATAAAAATAAAAAATTTCATTAAAAATGTTTTAAAAGTCAGTAAAAGATTGGCTAACTTGGATTATTAATTTGATTAATAAAAATTAAATTAAAAAAATAATTTAAATTATTTAAAAATTTTGAATTAATTAAATTAATTGAATTAAATTAGATTAAATTGAATTTGATTTAAAAAATTTTAAAAAATAAAATCATTCGACCCACTTATTTAAAATCAAATTTTTTAAAAATTTTAATTCATATTAATTTATTCATTCGATCTAAACTGATACAAAATAATTTTTTTAATCGAGTTAAATTGGGTGATCAAATTGATGCTCATCCCTAAATTTGACCCTCTAATGTGTAATAACTAGAAAATTCGGATCAAATTATACTACACCGATTTATCTAATATTAATTTTAAATTAATTTTTTTAACAGACTTAATTTTAAAAATTTAAAATTGAATCAACCGACTCATGAACTTCGCTCACCTATAATTTTTCAATTTTTAAAATAAAAAATATTGAAAATAAAAATGTATACCAATAAGATTGATAACAGCATTATTAACCTTTGCCATCGCTGTTTTTATTGAATTTTCATCTCATGGGTTGTATTTCATAGCGACAATCTGAGTATGTCAGTGACAAGAAGTTTAGCACCAAGAGCAGCTCCAATAATGGATGTGAAGGAAGCTTCATGGGCCACACTAGCTGGTTGGTGTTTTATATCTTTAATTATTTGGCCCTCGTCAATTTTATGTTGGCTCTCGGTGACCAAAAATTTCTGGCTCTATAGGATAAACTAAAAGTATCAAGCTCAAACCCCCAAAAAAACAATAGAATGGACTTGGGCTCCAAAATAGGGTAGTGGGGGTGGGTGGATCCTGCAGGCAATAGATTAGTACAACTGTTGGGCTGCCTCGCTTTTGGCCCATATTGCTATGATATTAGGCAGTTTTGGTGCTACCCCCTTATTTATTTATTATATTCTCCTTTTTCTTCTCTTTCATTCTTTTCTTTTCTGGAAGCAATTGTTTTCTTCAAAGAAGTCATCTTCTTCCTCTATGGAATCAGTTTACCTCTTTTGCACAAAATTTTCCCCTCTTCTGCGTAAGATTTACAAGCCACTGCTCGTGTCAGCAACAATGACCTTGATAATTTAGAAAGAGAAAAACCATTATAAAACTATAATTTTTAGAGAAAACTAAAATATGCGTTATTTCTTATATACAAATCTTTAAAGTTTTCTATTTTCTTAGTTTTAATTTTGATAAAGTTTGTTGCAAATTTTCTTGTAATTTTGTTTAGAGACAATTGCCTCTTGGTAGTTGTCTTTCAAAAGTGCAAATTTGTTATCAAGTTAGATCTTTTGTTGTACCTTCTTAATACTTCTTTAATTTTCAAGTCTATGTGCCTATTTATCTAATAATACCTAATGTCTAGCGGACAAAAAAAAAGGGTATAAATATCTTATTTAAAATATTTAGTCCTTAAAAAAATATTTTTTAAATTTGGTTTTTCAAATTTTTTATTTTTTTTGTTTTGGTTCTTTAAAAAACTATCTAACATTTAAAAATGTATCGCATGCACTAACCGATATTTAAGAGATTTGTTCTACTGGCTAAACCAAGAAATTACCCTAAACCATATTTTCACATAATTATGAAAGCTCCAAATTAAGACATGTGAACATTTTTTAGGACAAAAAATAGTCTTTGAAAGAATATTAAAATAAAAAATAAAATTTCAAAAAATTAAACTGAAAAAAATGTATACTTTTCAAATATCAAAACAGTAATTAACTAAAAAAAAGTCATAAATATAATGTATATATTATGAATATTTTGTGTAGATATCTATTATTTCGATATTTTAATTATTCTATCTGATAAAATATTATTTTTAATAATTATTTAAAATAATAATTATCACTAGAGAGTTATTCTACAATTGTTACTCTCTTATCTATTTGTATAAATATTTTTTCATACATAAATAAAAAAAACAATTTACTCTTTTAAGTTATTTTATAATAATATAATTTAAAGTCATTCTTTTTTATTTTAGTTACGCCGTTATTTTTTTTTTTTGTAGAACATTTTAACATTTGAAATACATCAGACACAAAAGAGTAATTAAATACCCATTAAATAAATTTATTTAAGAAAAAAACAGTACATTTTTCTTCGTAATTAATTATCTTATCCTTTTTCTGTGGTCGATAAGCTGTTCCGAAAATGTTTCCTAGACTAATGGAATTTGGTTTCGTCAATTGTCTTATCCACATCTGGTCCTCTCACCCGCAGTCAGGCATCAGCAGATTAAGCCCCTTTTGCTAATATGCTAGCTACTGCTACACTACAAAGTATAAACCCAAGTCCAATACGTAAATTGGTAAGCAAAAGGATAAACTCTTCTCTCTTTGGTTTACGAAAGTGTATAAAACTTAAAATAGTGTGACTTTTCCCTTCCTATGCAATGAATTTTGCAGAAATTTGCCACCTTGAAAATGAAGGGGTTGAATTGCCACCTCTATGTATACGAATAGTTTAATTTTTTACATAAAATGCAAACGGGATATTCAAGTTCAATTATGCTTAGATGGCTTTATGAATTGGGCTTGTTGGACTCGATGGGTTGGTCCAATGAAAATATTATCAATTTTTATTTATGTTTGTTTAAAACACTTGTGCAACTAATTAAGTTCTAACAAGGACTGTGTTATCATTCTTTTCTAGTTCATTTGATTTCGGGTTAATACTTAAATTGAAAACTATATTAGTTCTGAATATGATTTGATATTTAAGTCTTTCCACACGTTAGTCGAAGACAATCATATTTGAGTCACTTACTCAAGCTAGCTATTCAGTGAAATATCCAAATTTAATTTTAAATATTTTTTTTATTAATTGAATTCCATTAAAACTTAAATTTAAAATCATTAATCTTCAAGACGTATCTTTGAACCAACCATGTGCAAATATACATTATGATAAGTGATGATTGAAGAACTAGTACAGCCTCAAAACCTTATCAATGATTGATGGAATAAGCCAGGAATATTCTAAGGTACCAAGTATACAGTGGATCCGTTATATAAAACAAATAGCAGTTACCTGCATGGGTTGGTCTAACCGCACGCACTGCCATAAGTCACCGTAGAAAATATATATAAAATTAAAATTTATGGACGTGGACGTGTGCTTCACTAAGCTCCCTCCTTGTGTTCTTCTGCTTTTATAATATAACGAAGAAGCTGGAATGGCCGTATAATATATTGGGAGCAGACACAAACCGTATATTAAAATGACTCCTGATTGGTTCGTATAAAAAATAAACCTCTCCTTAGCTATCTCAAAATATTTCACACAAATCCTTCTCTCATGTTACATTATTCTCATTATTGTTCTGGGTTGATGTCGTCGGGTTTGTCTTCTTCATTTTTTTCTATTAAAAAAAAAATTGTGTACCGCAATTAAGACAACAACCTCGAAAGATGAGCAACTTGGAGATTCCACTGCAAAATACTAAATTACAGATGAAGACAGGACGAACAACTACACATAATAATTACAAATTGCGATTTGATATTTAATTTTGTACGATAAAAATTAAAAAAACGATTAGTCTATCAAAATATATTATGGATAAAAATTATCTTTTATATATATATATATATAAAATAAATTCTAAAAAATAAAATTTATTATTGACTTTCAACTTTGCATATATCGTAACTGAAAATTTTATAAAATCATAATTGAATTTTTGGGTTTATTAATCACTGTGTCTTTTTCAGGGCTATTCAACAGTATTTATAAGCACAAAAGGATATTTGCCCTTATTAGAGATATTCCGGTCGCTAATGTGTTATAGTTTTTAGCAGCTAGGGAGTTATTTATTGGAGTCCTTAGTTCTCGAATTATGGTTAAAATAGAGAGATACAGTTATAAAAGCCAATTTCTTAAATGTATTAAATTATACGAACGATGTGCTCTTACTTTTTTTTTTTTTAAAAAAAAAAGAATAAATATCAATTGAAGCATAAATTGACATAAAAAAAATTATATTTGCGTAATATTTTTATTTTCAAGAAGTCACAAACATAAAATCTGTGGATAGTTTGAAGCTGACCAGTCACCGAACTCACGATAGATAGATAGATATAATAATATAATATCACATGTGAAGGTGACGAATTTAAATTTGAAATTTTCGTTCATTTTAAGGCTGTCTTCGTCCTCTTTTTCATTTCTGTTTTCGCTGAAATACTAATTATTGGGCTATTCATATTCGACACTGACTTTGAGAATATTACTCCAATTTTGTCCTTTAATCATTCATCACAAACCCCAATTCCTGAAATCTAATTCCCCTAAACCATCAGAAATGAACCGGATAGAAAGGAAACTAGCACCTTCCATTTCAATATGACAAATTTTGACAATCACTCGTGAAACAGTCAAATTGCCCGTAGCTAATTGAACTCACGTCCTATAAATAAAATATTTTAATTTTGATTGAATTAAAAATTAATCATAATCACTTTGTTACTTTTTTACCATGTTTTGTCTTTTATTAACTTCATTTTAGGAATGGTAGAATTCTAATTGCAACTAAAAGATGCTTTAGAAAATAGATAGGATTGGAGAAGTGTGATTGGGTAACGAGATATGGAGGGTTTCCATATAGGAGCGCAGAGGGAGGAAGAGAAGGAGATCGAAAAACAAACGCAAAGGTTTAAAACATTGGCGTTTCAAATTGAGGTTCATTGGACGATGTTTTCTTTCGTCACCCAAACTGCCACTACTAAACTAACTCAATTTCCATATATACAACATCTTCATAAATCATCGTGGCTAAATATAAACTCTACCAGGCGACGATACAGCTGGAGGTGCTGTACCTTACTTCTTTTGGAAAGGCACTACCAAACCCAGCTTCACCCCATAACCTTACGACGTTGCCGTTTAGCTCCGTTAAATCCTGGTACTTGTACCACTCATTCTCCCCCATTCTCATCCTCAACACCTTCTCCCATCTCTCCCACCACTCCGATACGCCGCCGTTATCTGATTCCGTCTCCGTCGCCTCCTCCTCCTCCTCTTCGATCCTCTCGCACGCGCCGTCATCCTCGTAGTAAGTCGTGAACTTTCCCTTCGTCCCACCGTCAACGTCTCCCGCACCGGCCACTGTGCTTGTTCCCGGAACAAACGGTTCCAGTTCCACTGCTCGCTCTGTATCATCATCAGACGTCGATACCTCCGGAAGCGGGTCAGTCGTCGGAGACCCATTTGAGGTACGGTCATTGCAAGATGGGGGTGGGGGTAAATGGGGTTTGGCTCGAATCTTCCAGAAGCTAACAGCGGCAGTGAGGACGGCGACCCATGTCCATAGATTGTTAACGAGGGCGAAGAAACCGAAGGTGGCGTAGTTGAAAGCAAGAGCTTCGAGAGGGGAATCCAAAACGTTCATGGCGGTTAATTTTTCTGTCCGAGTATGTGTTGGGTTTTGGGTGGGGAAATGCGAAGAAGGAGAGCGAGGATTTAAGGGGAAGAGGCAAGTTGGGGGTAGGATCTGAGAGAAGATGCCGAGAATCAAGAGCTAAGATGCTATCAGCTAAGGTAGATGCGGATCTTATACCCAGTTGGTGAGACACGTGTAAGGCTCAGAATTGGTCTCCGCTTCGGCGCCTTCACCCCTACTCCCTCCTTCCGTTGCTCTCCACCACCGGCCACCACCTCTATATTATACACTAAATAAATATATATAAATATTAAATAATATATTTTAGCCTTTTTTAAATAAATAAAATTAATTTAAGAACGTGAAATTTGAATTTGGGAAGATAAGAAAGACAAGGTCAGGGAATCACGTTTACCTTGCTTTGAAACAATATTAATTTGATGACATCCATTCATTTTAGGTTTTATCCATTATCAAAGTAAAAGGGAAAAGTTGGGGTGCGGGTGGATGCAAGTTCTTCCACTGTGACTTTATGATTTAAATCGAAGGGACTGTGATTGTGATTGTGATTGTGATTGTGATGAGAAAGAAAAAAAGTGAGGTTAGGTGGCAGAATGGTCGGTGAAGCTGGGAAATTGTGAATTCCATTCTGTATATAAACAAAAAGAAAGCGATAATAGAATGACATTGTAATTAGATGAATTATTACTTGTTCAAAATTTAATTATATGATTTTTTTTTGTGAAAATTTTAATTTTGACGTGAATCACCTGTATTATTTTATGTCAAATTTTAGTTATATAAATTATTTTTTTATGAAATTTTTAATTTTAACATAAACAAAAAGAAAGCGATAATAAATTGACATTGTAATGTGTTTTGCTGTATTTTGAGCATTGCAGAAGATTCAGCTTCAAGTAACTTCAACGGTGTGAAAAAAAAAAGTGACATTATTGTAATTAATGAAAGTTAAATGATATAATTTATGATTTTTAAAATTAAAGGGGTGTTTAGAAATAATTCAAAATTGAAGGGGGATATATATATATATATATGCATTTTTTATATAAAAAATAATAACAGGTGAGGTGAGTCGTTTTATTTTATTTTTTGGTATAAAATTTATTATAAATCATTCAAAATTTAGTGATATTTAGTGACTTGGTTAATATTATTTTATAAGAAAAGAAAGACAAATTATTTAGGTGCGAGTATTAATGATTTTGGGTGCAAGTATTAATGAATTGAGTAAGAAACATGAAAGAAATATGGAGTTAATAAAGGTCGAAATGTACAAGTCAAGACTCAAGGGTAAGAAAACGGCATTTGATGTATGAGTTAGGGGACAATCCGAAGTCTACCCCCCCCCCCCCACGAGATTCACACTCACAATCCCATTTCAAAGGGAAAAGCAAGATTATTTCATAAAATAATTCATTTGGTTCGGACTTTCAATCTTATCTTAGTTTATTAAATTTACATTAAAATTTGATTTAACCTTTAATTTTTTTTTATTTCTTCAAATATATTTTTAATATTTCATAAACGTTCCTAAAATTAACTCAACAAAATAAATTAATAAAAAATATTGATTTGAACACATATAATATTTAATTTCTTGAATTATTTATTCAAATAATTGACATAATTAAAATTTTCTCTATAAATTTGAAATGATAGCATTTACAACTTAATATGTTAATTATTACGTGAGTTTAGATTAATATTTTTTATTAATTTTTTTTGATAGAGTTAGTCTTAAAAACTAAAAAAAATGTTTATAAAATTTTAGGGTGTATTGGAATAAAAAATAATATAGAAATTAAATCAAATTTTACTATAAACTTAAGAGACCAAAATAGAATTATTAAAAAAAGAAAAATATATACTTTGTAGAGACATTATTATTATTATTATTTATTTAATTTCAGTTAAAATTAAAATTTGAATATTTAATTCTGAAAATGACATCAGTACTATTAATTTAATTGACTTGAGACGTTTTCTTTTGTAGGTATATATAGGTATTGATATGTTAATTGCTAGAATTTGCATGGAACACATGGTTCTAGAATTTTGATAGATGTACGTTGTTTTCACATTATGCTTCAGCTCCGCTTCTTAATTATGGAAGACTTTCGCTATCCACCTTTCCAAGGAAGCATCGAGAACTTAGGGTTCACAGGATGCTTTCTCATAATTATTATTTTCTTCTTTAAAGAAACTAAGAAAAAAAAATGCACAAACACCTCTTAAATTTTTAGTTATTTGTAATCAATCACTATAAATTTTTAAATATGAATATTAGATCCTTGTATCATAGGAAAGTAAAAAATATATATACTCTTATATCCACATTTTGTTAGATAAATATAATTTTAATAAAAAAGTAAGAAACTTAAGAATTATTTTTATAATATTAAATACGGGATGAATGAAAGGGTTTATTTGTTATTATAGGGATCTAATATCCAAATTCTGTAGTTTGTGGTGACTAATTATAAATAGGTGAAAACTCAATGAATTTCTATGCATTTTTCTCAAAATAATAATGATACAAGTAGTTCTGCCTAAATATTCCCCTACTTCATGTCCTTAAAAGTAAATGATTTTTTTTAAAAAAATTAAAATTAAAAAAATTTGTGTATAATTTTTTAATTATTTGGTATTATAATTTTTATAATAGTAGCATAATTTGTGATTTTTTAAAATTGTAAGTAAATTTTGCCTCTTGTTATCTATTAATTAACTAACAAAATACTTGCACACATGACATGAAATTTCTTGGGGGACTGGAAACTTAATTAAAGGACTATAAAAATAAATAAAAAAACTTGTAATCAAAGTGAAGTTTAGATCAAGAAACTATTGATTTCTAGAAAACATAACACAAAAAAATCAAATACAATCCGGCTGGATATATATATATATATTTTAATAAACAAAACTATTCGGTTTTCAAGTTTTTGCCACCGAAAATGCATATTTATGTGTAAAAATAAATAAATTAATTCCACGTAGATCATAGTTGTAAAACGTAACTCTAAAAGACATGCAGTAAAAATAACACATCTTGCAATTCTTTTTGAGAATTTGTCTTCTTTCTTCTGTCAAGATTCAAAGATCTTAGTTTATTTATTTATTTTAGACGTAGAAAGATCATAGTTGTAAATTTAATTTAATTTTTTTTTTGGACAAGATTGTAAATTTGATAAGTCATATGAGAATGCGGATTCTCATTTCATTCAAAATTGTTTTTGGCTGAGATAATATAAAAATAATGAAAAAGAGATTATCTTGTATTCAGGAAATGGTGATTGCTTCTTAAAAGTTATAAAAAAGAAGGAAAAAGAATGGAATGAAAAAAAAAAAAATATTTTTTTAAAATACCCTTCCCTTTATTTTTTATTTGAATTTTGTTTATTATTAATAAATAAAAGATAATAAATAATATTTAAATTATTTTTAAATATTATTAATAATTTTAATAAAAATTTTATATTACTAATTATTTATTTTATTTTTTATTTATAATATTTTTAAATAATTTTTTAAATTAAAATAATATTATTTTTTAAAGATATTTTTATTTTTTTTTATTAATTTTTCATTTCATTTTATTTCATATTATACTAAATATAATTTTAATAACAACGTTTTATTTTATTTTAATTTTAATTTTTATTCTTTTTTTTTTTAAATCAATCAAACGAAGCTTTAAGGAGAAAGATGAAAAGCGTGACAGCCCAAAAAGTCAAGGAGATTAGGTCTGGAGAATCCCTATGGCCCCTTTTTGGACAAGTTGGCATTCCTAAGTTGAAACTGGATAGGAGACGTTAATTTTTCAAGCTACAAGTAATGAATTGTTGGGCTCATTTGTTTTTGGAGAACTTGGCTTACTTATATTCAGGTTATTGGGCTAAAATTATTGGGCCAGTCCAAGATTAAAGAAACAGATAGTGTTCAGCCAAATTATTTTACAAAACGCTTTAATCAATATTATTAGTGTTTGATCAATCATTTTAAAAAGTGGTTTTTATTGTAAAATTTTTATAAATAATTTTTCCATCAATATTATTTTTATATAAAAATAATTTCAAAATTTTAAAAAGTAATCAGTAAAATTTATACACCCTTAATACTAGTTTGATAGTTACTCTGGTCCATCTGAAGTTACCATAATGCCTTCGGCAGTTCCCATGTAAATATATATGGCAGCGATGGTGGTGCAGTGTGGTGGGTGGTGGTTGGTGTTTATGTCCGGTGAGAAGAAGAAGAAAGAAAGAAAGAAAGAAGAGAAAAATTGATGCTTTTGAAAATTTAGGGATAAATCTATTTATTTATTTATCCTATTATATATAATAAAGTAACTGTTACTATAGTTATTTGTTATTTGCCTCTAAATTTTTTTCTTTAAGTGTTAATAAATGTGGCTAATCATTAACTACTTATTTATTAAAGGGCTTTTTTTAAAAAATATTTTAAAAAAGAAGCAATTTTCAAGGAAGCAGAAATTCTACGCATGACTAAACCAGCGTCCTTATTCTCCAGAAGTTATGGTGGCGCCCCTCTGTCACGAATTTTGATAGATATTCACTCCGATGCATATTAATTATAAATAATTAACAACTTTCGTGTATGATTTATACAATGCAATAGTTGTCTTTTGATTCTTTTTATGTTCAAACTGTGGTTCTTTTCTCAAAAGCGTAATGAATAAAATGATTTTTAATTAAGTTCATTTTTTCAAAAATCATAATTATATCATTTTTAAAATTTTAAACAATTATTATTATTGCGATTAGTCAACCTTGAATTATATATGCTTCTAATTTAATGGTATGAATTTGATCCTAATTCCCTAAAGAGTTAGCATCAAGCCAACAAGTTTTTGGACTCCTACCATATAAATAATATATGAACATGCCTACATATATTAGAATTCAATTTTTTTAATAACATTGTCACAAATCTTAAAATTCAAATTTAAATAACTTAGAAGGAATATGACAATAATACGTTGTCATATTTACCTTCAATCACTTTGTGACTTTTTTATCATAAAAAAAAAATTAAATATATAAATTTATCCTTTTTGAAATTTAGGGGGCTATATATAACAATAATATTCAAGTTCGTGTATCTAATTTATTGTGATTCATGTTTATAGTGCATCAATTAATGGGTGTTTTTTATATTATATGCTAATAGTATTATTAAATTAGTTTATGCCTGAATTGATATTAAGTCTCTCAACAGTTTTAAAAGGAAACCTCTCCATTAGCTTGAGGCATTTAGGAAAATACATTTTTCTATATACTAATTTAAATTCAAATAATTAAGATAAGAAATTTACACCTCTTTAGACACTAAACTAGCTAAGCTTTAGGGATTACGTAGGGTTGTTATATTTACCTATTGTACTTCATGAGTCAAGTATAGAAAATAAGAAAAGTGGCTTCAAAGAAATTCCTCTCCTCTTCCACGTAGAATTTTTCTTTTTTTCTTTTGTCTCTTCCTCCTGCCAATAAAGACGAGGCTCCTGAACAGGCAGACATGGGATGAATTCTAAACTAAAACGGACGATGTTGCTGACTTCTACAAATAAGGTTGTCATTTTGGTCACAGCTGCTTGCAGTTGTCTCCTCTCATCCATCTTCTGGGAAGATTCAGTGGCAACCAAAAATGGCTTAGAAGTCAGAAACATTCATAAAAAGACAGAATAATCAAAGGTGGTTATCTTGGTCACCTCCGGTGGCAGTAACTGTCTCATCAAATAAAGTTATGGCAAATTTAGTCTTTTTGTAACAGCTCACATAGTGGCGTACCAAATTAATGATGCTAGTTTGTTTGGCAAGACAGAATGGCTGGCACTACTCTTCTTTAATAACACGAGGTCGATTTACCTTGCATCATTTAAAAGGGGTTTAGGTTTCTTCAAACTTCCCCACTATCTATTCCGTTCAAAGTTGATACCCAGAAGTTGCTTTCAGAAAAAAAGGACAGCAAAAGAAAGAGTGATCTCAAGACAGATTCACTTTTAAATGTGTTCACTTTCGTGGGTCATAAGGAGATAGAGAAATTAACTAATGTCTAGCCTTCTCATCTACCACTCATGGGCACTTGAAATTTATGGAAAGGCTTTTGAGGAAATTAAATCTATTGGCCTGTATGTCATGTTCTGGTGTGGAAGCCATCGCGCCGGCACATAAATACTCTATTATTTAGCTGCCATCAGCTGGAATTTTAATCACTTACTTTCTCAAATTATCGTTTTCCATAGTTTGGTTTTTCCTACCTTAAATTCTACCATGCATGTACACTAACTTTTAGGTTTAATTGTTTTACACACACAAAAAAAGAAAAGAAAACTTTTAGCTTTAATTACTACGTTGTTTCCTAAAGTTTCATTATGACTTTTGATTTAATTTTTATAGTTTTAAAAATTTATAATTGTACCCTCTCAATATATCTCTATGTGAGAACTGTATTTTACAAAAAATTTATTGATATTTGATATTTAATTCAATTATTTAAATTATTTATGCCATATAAATTAAATGACTAGATTGATTTGGGGTGTGTTTGGTTTTGCGTTTGGACAACGTGATTTTGTCAAAACGTGATTTTTGCAGAAGCTACAAAGTGTTGCTTCTGCAAAATTCATGGTTACACCAGCAGCAAACGGGCTTTTTCTTCGATCCACCGCCAAACCAAACATGCACTTGGACTGCGCAAGTCAATTATTTAGAGTGTCAAGTTGACAATTCATTTGTTAGGTCAATATAATTTTATGGTTTGCAAAAAGTGATATGACGACAAAGATCCAATTATATATTTTTGAAATTATGGCAAAATTTTATACAATTAGGATTAAACTAAAACTTGAACAAAACTACAAGGACTAATAAAGTAATTAAATCTAAATTTTTTTATTTCTTGCATTGAAAGATCAAGTTAATTATGTGCACTTCAATTAAATACACTCTTTATATATACGCCTGTGTATTTTAATTAAAAAATTTAAATTGTGTTGATTGAATTAGACCTATAAATTATTTTAATATAATTTTTAACACATAGTTTGATATGAAATATTTTTGAACTTAAAGTACGGACAAACTTACTATATTTTTATTGATTTTTTTTTAATTTAAGATAAATAGGCTTGATAGACAACAAAGATCGACTCATCACTATTTGATGATTGAAATTCTAATACTATATATATTAAAACTTTAAATTGTTAAATGAAAGGACGTAAATAAGTTTATTCTAATATCTAACATTTAACTACCCTATTAAAACAGTATTAATTTTGTGAGCTGCATATGACCCATTTCACTTTATGTTTTTAAAATACTGAAACATTAATTAGCATATTCAAAAGAGCAGACAAGGAACAGAAACATACGAACAGACGAAAAGGATTGGACCTAAAAAGCAGTCAAAAATCCAGAAAGAAACCATTGAAAACTGGATTATAATAATATAAAGTACTACTACAAACCAACCTTGACGCGGTGTGGATATTTACTGCTAAATTGTTTGCTTCTTATTAGAAAAACAATAAAACTAAAGTGCAACCCTCCATGTTTCATCCTCCATAGATTTGAAAATAATGTCTTATTTTTGAAAACAGCCGGATTTATTATATATTTTTTTGCCATAGTTAAGAGTCTTTGGTGCTTTGAATCATAAAATTTGTCAACTTAATTAAATTAAAATACATTTGATGTTCCAGTTGCATATATTATTAGTCAATTTCACATTAAACCCCATAATTTATATTCAATTTAAAGTTGATTTCATTACCCATTATTGGGTTAGCCCTATAATATATTAGAGTAAAAATTAAGCAAAGATATCAAAGAAGCTGCTACAGTAATTGTATGAGGAGAAAAAAAACTTAATTAATATACTTTTCAAACACAAACAAGTATGAATTGAGCTAGTCAAAAGAATGAAAGTCATGTTAATAGTCATTTCATTATTCAAAAATTTAAACTATTAAATTAAAAAGCTCAATATGCATCATACCTTATATATTGAAAACTTAATTAAATTTATCAAACTTAATTTAAGTCACTTGACTCATGGAATTAGGGATGACAATTTTACTTGTTTGTCGGGATTTATGTGGAGACTGCCCTGTATGGAGGTAGAGATTAGAAGAATTTTTCCGCCATAGGGATGGGAGTACATGGAGGTAGATTTCCCCTACTAGAATATGTAAATGGAGACGAGAACCATACTCTCTGCCTCTAAGAGACCTTTTTAGTAATTATACATTTATAATTTATGCTGATAAATTTTAGAACAAATTGAACTTATCCACTCTAATTATACCCTCAATATATTACAGTTTTTTTTCTAATATAAAACCTATTGCAATGTCCACTCAATTTATGTATCTTATTATTATTATTATTATTATTATTATTATTATTATCTATTTGTTTAAATCAGAAGTTAAATTTGATTTCAAGCTATCCAAAAAGACTAATATACCCCTTTCGAACTTGCAAAATTCCCCTTACTGTAACCCACGAAATCAATCTTCACCAACAAATGTTAGATATATCATCTGATTTGAACAAAATAGTACTTATCATAATAAAATATATAAATTAAGAGAGACTATTATAATAATTTTTATATTAAAAAAATTATAATTGAAAGTACATATTAGAGTATATAAGTACAATTTCTCATAAACTTAAATATATATTTCTTTAAAAGGATGTATTTGAATTTAAAATTATATTATTTTTATTTTTTTAAAGATTATACTTAATTTTTTTTTCATAATATAATTTTACAAATATGGAGATACTCCTAGGTAGTCATACCCTTGTGAAAAATGGGAAGGCAATAGAGTGGTAGAGATCACAAGAAGAAAGTAAGGCATTCTCGCCTCTACCCCAACCCCGTCAGTCCCATTGCTATTCCTAAACTATGAAAATGGTCATTTTAACTCAAAATTTTAAGTTATTTCTAATGAATATATAATTTTAGCATATTATATATCTAACAAATCAATATTTAAATGTAAAATCAAATGGGTATACATGTTTAAGAGCCGTGTAGTATTTCAATGTTCAAATTTCCATGAATGTTGCAGAAGGTACGTACAAATGTTGTTACAAGGAGCCTAATTTCTTCCAAACTTCCTTCCTAGATTCGTGGATATTTCCCTTTTCCACTTTCATGTATTTTTCCAAAAAATAAGGCCAAAGCCACCACTTCCATTCTTGAATACGAGAGATGCATGCATGTTCGTGACTTCCAATCTCTTTTTAATCCAAATATAGACGTGACAGGAAACGTTGCCGACCCCTTTTTTCTTGTGATTTTACCTTTAATTAATATTAGATTAAATTAGGCAATTAATTTTATATAATGAATTTTTGAAGAAATTACCCCTTTTCACTTTTAGTTTTACATTTAATTGCAATTTCTCCAATAATCTATTAATTTTTTCTACTTGAATTTTTAATTTATCTACTCTATTATACTTTGTCTCTTATCACTTCAATTAGATGTTAATTTTAATGTTTAATTCACACGGCAAGAGATAAATTAAAATAAGATAAATAAATTAGAAGGTCAATTAAAAAAATTAATAAATTAGAAGAGAAATTGCAATTGAAGATAAAAATTAGATTAATAAAAACATAATTTGCCGTTAATTTTTTCTCGCTAAAATGATCATAGCACATGCATGCGCATTATGCACTGGTTTTCTGCTGAATTCATGTGGACAAGCGGAATATTTTGGTAGAAATAGAAGTCCTAGACTTTATGAAACTCAAACTGAAAGTGTTCGTGCATGGGTCAAAACCAAAGAAAACCACTTCTTTTCAAACCCATTGTTTTTAATTTTTTAATATATTTTTTGTCAAGCAAATGTTACTTGTTTGAAGGATCATAACAACCCTTTAGTTGTCAAGGTTTTTGAACAGATCATATGAACATAAATTAATTAATTTAAATAATCATTCGCAGTCTAATTAAATTATATTATTAAGAAGTTCGTTAATTTCGTATCTCAAAACATTGCGAAAAACTTGAAGAAGAAAAAAAAAAGTTGGAAAATATATTTGAATGGCGAAGGTCTCTCTGAACTGGCATGTACCAACTTATTTATGTTTGAACTTGAAGAGGAATAATTAAGCATGGGTAGTTTCAAGTCTTTCCCAATTTATTGAGCAATCAATGCACGGCATGGTCTAATTGTTCATACTCTGTTCGGTGTTACTATTTCATATCTGTGTGGACCTGAGATATTAAAAATAGGGATGTTCAAAATTCATTACACTACTAACTAATCCATAAAAAACTTATTAAAATGGGTTTAGTTCAATTCTTAAGAGTGGAACCAAAAATTCAGTTCAATTATCACTTGAAGAATACACATATTTTCATAATTTATGTATAATTTTACATATACACTTATAAGGTTTGTTTATTTATGATTTTTATTTATTAAACATTAACTATTACTAATTTTTAATAGTTTTCATTTATTTGATTGAATCATTTAAAAAAATTGAGTATTTTTAATATTTTAATAAACCAATTGACTGTATTCTATTTAATTTTTTTCAATTAAAACTATAATATTTTTTGCATACCATCTTGATTCTCATTACGGGCATTTCAAAGCAATCCTTTGAATAATTTGAATTTCCCAATATTTTCTGTGGTGTAGATGAGAAATTCTTTTGCAAATTAGAAATTATATATATATAGTCCTACAAGAAATGGAAAAAGACACGAAGTGAAGTGCAGTCAATAATATAAAATATATATACGAAATGAAGAAGAAATAAGAAGAACGATGAGTATTTATTTATATAGTTATAATCTTGCATTAGAGAGCAAATTTATTAAATAGGGCGAAGAAATTCAACAACTACCATGACCCGAAATGGCACGAAATTTCTCCATAATGAGGAATGAATTTCCTCCTCAAAATTGTTAGTGTAGCCAAGAGAAATGCTCGTGTAAATCCTTCGAAATATAGTCTCTTGTGCACGTACTTCAAAAGTCCAAGTCACATGCCCTCAGGGTGACGAATGCATATGCATATACATGCAGCCTCTTCAGTCAGCTCTCCTATATATATATATATATATGTAGCTACCTCTACAATCCTCACCCTAACTCATATTCCTCAATCTCTCTTACACATTTCGCAAATTCAACTGCAACCGCCTTAATTAGCTTGATTCTTCAAACCACAAGCACCTATAGCTATGGATTCCCACCAAAACCAACCGATCTCGGACTCAAAAATCGCCATTATAGGAGCTGGAGTGAGTGGCATTGCAGCTGCTAAACAGCTATCCCACCATAATCCTATTGTTTTCGAGGCCTCAGATTCCATTGGTGGGGTGTGGAGGCATTGCACCTACAATTCCACGAAGCTTCAGTCACATCGCTGTGACTATGAGTTCACTGATTTTCCTTGGCCCGACAGAGACAACTCAAAATTTCCTACCCATTTGGAAATTCTGAGTTACTTGCAATCCTACGCTGAATACTTTGATGTGCTTAAGAACATCAGGCTCAATTCCAGGGTGGTGGAAATCCGGTATCTTGGCGGAGGCGACCCTCCAGAAAACTCTGATTTTGGAGGCATAAGTGGTGACTATAGAAGCATTCTTCCTGGTCATCCCGTTTGGGAAGTTGCTGTCCAAACCAATCAATCAGACACTATTCAGGTCTTTATTCAACCTTGTATTACTTGTTTGAAGATGAAAATTTATTAGGAATATCCCGTCTAAAAATAGAGTTACGAAAAAGCATATAAGAATGTCAGGTACACAGTGTGTGACCTAATTATAATATGATTATATTTTTTTTTTAATGATTGACTTAATTTTCTTATCTCGATTCTCAATTCATGAACTGGTAATTCAGTTTGGTAGTAAGAGATCCTACAAGCAATATTATTTAGAGTTGAGTTTTTGCCTGTTTCTCTGAAATTTCAAGCTTGCCATTAGTACCTTGACGGATTTTTTTAGAATAATTTATTCTTACTACTAGTTTGCTTAAAAAAAAAATTGTCTTATTTTTTACAAACTAGTCTAACTAAGAATCGTTCTTTGAAGCTAGGGTTTCCAAATTGATAACAAAGCTAAAAGAGGAAATATTATATACTTTCTATTTCTTTCGCTGGTCCTTTTTCCTCACATAACATACAAACCTGGAGTTGTGAATTTTGTGGTAATCGTTGTTTGTTTTTTTGATTTCAGTGGTACGCATTTGAGTTCATAGTGATTTGCATTGGGAAATATGGAGACATACCGAAGATTCCAAGTTTCCCAAGCAACAAAGGGCCTGAGGTATTCAAGGGCAAGGTGCTTCATACCCTTGATTACTGCAAGCTTGACCCGGAAGCTGCTACTCAACTTCTCAGAGGAAAGAAGGTTGCAGTGGTTGGTTTCAGAAAGTCAGCCATTGATTTAGCCCTCGAGTGTGCACAGGTTAACCAAGGTAGTTCATTTTAATCCACTCTATTTTTTTTAATACCAAAAATATTTATTTCAAATTAAATGAATGCGGTGGGATTAACAAGACATCATAATTCTAGAGATTCCAACCACAGAAATAGAAAAAACCTTAGTGAATTTCACGCTACTCAGAAAGGGTAAATTTATTTAGTCATTTTACTAAAATCTCTCTATTATTCTAATCCCCAATATTTTTTCTTCCATATTTTTTAATTTATTGATATAAATAATGAAAAGTATCTCTCGCTTTATTCTTATAAAAAAACTCACATAAATTTTTTTATAATGAATTATAAAAAAAAACCATGTCAGACGCATTTATTAATATAATTTATTTTTAACATGTTTATATATATATATATATATATATATTATCAATTTTGTTTATTATATATCTTTTATAAATCCAAGTATTAAAAATCTCTCACTCTTGTGAAATACATGTGCTCGATGAGTGCCCCGTTTGCTTTTTCACTTCTTCATATTCCCATGTGTCTTCAGAATTTGAGGAAAACACTACAACGCCTCGGAAATCTCGTGGTCCAATTATTTTTCAATGTCCTAAAAGCACATTTGTAACTAATGTCAAAGCAATTAATGTTGTGCAAGCAACACGATTTTTTTTTTTCCCCTTGTGCACCCTCTTTTCTAATTAACTGTTTCCAATTTTGGCATGAGGACAGAGGTCGTGTCTTTTTTATTTTTATTTTATTTTTACGACATTTTCATATATTTTGAATATATAATTAATTTTATTTAAAATATTATTTTAGAGCTCTTGGTTGTTCTTAAGTATATGCTTAAAAAAGTCTTAATTAAACTAATTATGAGTTTTTAAGAAAAAATGTATAAAACATAAGTTTTATTAATAATTTTTTGAATAATAACTTTTTTTGTATAAATTAAAATTAGAGAAGATGTTAAATTTTAAAATTTTGAAAAAAAAGTAAATGTAATTTATGCTATATTAAAATTAAGATAGGTAAAATAAATATATAAATATATAAAATAATATTTTAATAAATCTATTTTAAAATATTTATATTTATTTATGATTGACTAAATCATATACCTTCAATTTTATATATCAAATCTTTATTTTTCAATTTGCATGGTGTGATTTCACAATGGAAAGAAGTTTGGACTTGTTGACTAAATAGCTTTCATTCCTTTTCTTTCATTGACTTGGTAATATTGATTACAAAAGATCTTATATGCGTTTACTTCACATGGAATATAAATATTCCACAAATCAAAATTTGACTTTTGGAATAATATAATTAATTGAGGTAAAAGGTTTTGAATGGCATATACCAAATTTTCAAATTCAACCACAGAAATATTTATTGGTAAATCTTATTTCATATCTATTTTTGATAAATTTTTCTTTATACAGAAACTTCACTGGAATTTCAAAATCTCATGGCGTTGACTATATTTTCTAAATTTATAAGCTAGAAAATTAGATGGGTTCTAATTATTTTCTCCTAATAATTAAGAGCAAAACAAAGTATAAATTAATTATCCAAGCAAAAGCAAGAGACTTTGTTTTTCCTTTATGTTTTCAGCCTCATATATTTTATGTCTATTTAGGGAAGAAATTTCCAACTAAAACCGTAGAAAGTGAAAGAACAATACCAACATTTGTCAACTTTTGAATTATAGGTGAGAGTTGAGAAATTCTTAAATAAACTGGATTTACAAAAAATTATTAGATGGTATTTGAACTACGTCAACGCAAGATATGACATGCTGTTTTAAGGTTTGACATAAGGTGGTATTTGAATTTTTTAACTATTTTTTTTTTCATTTCATCATATTGTAAAAGCAATGTTAACTTTACAACTTCTTTCATAAATTGATGTTGGTTCCACTTAAATTTTTTGTAAAAATACTTTTTGCAGGGAAGCTTGTGCAATTACTATTTTTCTTATCGTTCTTCCTCGTGTTCTTTTTGTTTCTTAAATTTCAAAATCATGACAATTAATTGTGCTGCTAATTTGTTCTGAAGGACCTGAAGGACAACCCTGCACCATGGTGCTAAGGACTGCGCATTGGACAGTTCCTAATTACTGGATTTGGGGCTTGCCACTTTTCTTGTTCTATTCTACTAGATTTGCTCAGTTCCTCCACGAAAGACCTAACCAGGGCTTCCTCAAAACCCTTCTCTGTTTCCTCTTATCTCCCGTGGTAATGCATGCAACATTCTTGGATTCTTAAATAGATTTAATTTATAAAAAAATAGATAGAGGGAACAAATTATAAAGAAGCATTTAAACATGTCAAAAATTAATCTCATTAAAGAATTTATCTGATGTGCTTACATATTTTTTCATAATTAACTTAAATTACTTTTTTAATAGACCAAGCCTACCTCCTTAGAGCCCTTGTTAAAAGTTCTGATTTTCAATATATATGTAGCTAATGACTCCTTGTTTTTTACGACCTTTAACAGAGGCGTGGGATTTCAAAGTTCGTTGAGTCCTACCTACTCTGGAAACATCCTCTGAAGAAGTATGGGCTAAAACCAGAACACCCATTTGAGGAGGACTATGCATCTTGTCAAATGGCAATCATGCCAGAAAATTTCTTCCCTGAAGCTGATAAGGGTAAAATTGTCTTCAAAAAAGCATCAAAGTGGTGGTTCTGGAATGGAGGAATTGAATTTGAAGACAACACTAAATTGGAGGCTGATGTAGTGGTTCTTGCAACTGGTTTTGATGGGAAGAAAAAGCTCAGAACCATTTTACCCGAGCCTTTTCGAAGCCTTTTGGAGTACCCTTCTGGTGTTATGCCCTTGTACAGGTAAGGACCCTTCAAAGAACATTTTTAGATAGATACCATTTAATCAAACCAATAATGAAAAGACGCCATTTAGGCACATTTTTCAATGGAACTTAAATTTAACATACTGTTATGTCTTTATAATTAGTTTGATTTACCTAAAAATCTCGTTTAAACAGCTATAAATTTCTCAAACAAATAATTGCGAAACTATGTTTGAGTAATCATTCTTGTTATGCATGCCAGGGGAACTATTCATCCATTGATTCCAAACATGGCATTTGTGGGCTACATCGAGAGTGTTTCAAACCTTCACACTTCAGAGCTACGCTCCATGTGGCTCTCTCATTTGGTAGATGATAAGTTCAAGCTCCCAAGTTTTGAGAAGATGCTTTCACATACACTTCAGGAAATGGAAGTGATGAAAAGGTCGACCAGATTCTACAAAAAGCATTGCATTTCAACTTACAGCATCAACCATGGTGATGAAATATGTAAAGACATGGGGTGGAGTTCTTGGAGGAAGAAGAGCTGGATCTCAGAAGCATTTGGCCCTTACCGTAGTCAAGATTACGAGAAGGAGGATTGAAAACTAAATCAAAACCCTTCATTATATATGTGTATGCATTAACCTTACTATGAGTCTATGATGATAAAAAAAAAATAACTGCATGTTCTCCTAGAAATGCTAATGTAGTTATAAAATCTTGAAGCTTATAAAATGTTCTTATGCATTATTAAGATTATCCGACCTTATAATTTCAAATACCAAAATCTACCATGAAATAGAGTGATTCTATGGAGTGCTCTACATTTCAAGAAGTTGAACCAATTAAGTATCCATCCTTAAAAAAGAGAACCATCTGCCATATGTATCTTACACTTATATCAAACACAATATAATAATTAAAAATGTATTTGCACACTATATATTTTGTCTCGTGGTAGTATCTGTATTGTTTCGTATCTGTGCTCGTATCAATATTTATGCTTCTTGGTTGGGCTTTCTCATCATTAGATGCATTGAGTTTCTACCCTTATTAATAAAAGAAAAATTAGAGTGAGAATCTCCAAATGTATCTAATGGTGAGAATGCTCAACCTTTAAAAAGGTAGAGCTCTCCATAGAATTTCCTTGTCAATTCAAGCTGAAATAACCATGTTGCAAGAAGTACTGAACACTAATATATGTGTTGTAACACTTGCCTATGAACAGAGAGTCCAGACTCAGCTATAACATCATAGTTACATGGCGGTTACAATTCGAAGTTACATACTTGGCTAACTCCGAGACAGGCCGAGAGAGGTAAGAAAAAAAAAGGAATCAGAAGGCTCAAATGCTCTGAAGCAGTTTCAAAGTCTCGTCAATATGCTTCTCTGGTTGGAACTGATTGTTGTATATGAGCTGAACCACCCCATTTTTGTCAAGAACGTAAGTTTCTCTCCCGGGCAATGCTCCAAAGAAATCACCCTGGACTCCCCACTCTTTCCTCACCTTGTTACCCTCATCACTCAGTAAAGTAAATGGAAGTCTGTACTTCTTAGCAAATGCCTGAAATTCCACCCAATGCATTCATTCAGCATAAAAAATGATTTGGTTAGATAACTAAAAGCGGTGAAACTTTTGAACTTTACCTTGTGAGATGAAGAATCATCACCACTGATCCCAATAACTTCTGCTCCTGCTTTCTTAAATTTCTCATATGAATCCCTGAAAGCACAAGCCTGCAATCAAAGGGATTTGGGTATTGGAATTATATCAGCGGAACACTATAGTGAAGCACCAAAACTGTATGAATCTAAATTTCACTATTAACCGTTTGATAATTATGTACTTCATTTTCCTGTAACAAGAAGTTTTTTCTTTTATTTTTGGTTATGATCGATAACAATTGACATTGGTATCAGCTAGAATTGACAAAATATTACATACTTACATACAGAACCATATTAGGCGGACAGTTTGTTATTACTGTATTGCTTTTATTTTATGTGCGTCATGAATAGTCTAATTTGAGAGAATTGCACCTTTTTTTTTTCCTATCATAAGTTTTCATTTTTCTGTAACAATTATGCTTTAGTGCACTCTTCATTGTCACTGAAAATACATATCGGATATGACACTAGGCTTCAAATTGCACTTAGATTGTTGGACATTAAAAATTTTGTTGTGTCCTGGTGCCACGGTTGTGTGTCTTGTCTAGTAACCGTCTTAGCTTCTAAATTATCATTTGTGAGAATGATTAAATATTCAAAAGTAGGAAACTGAAAAAGCATTCATTGTTACTTTCTATTCTAGATTGGCATCTCCAGTACCCAGAGAAGACCGAAGACAAGCTACATTGGTTGGGGTAATAAAGAACGAGAAATGCTAGGTTTTTACCTGTTTGGTACATCCAGGGGTCTCATCAGCAGGATAGAAATAGACGACCACGGGCTTTCCTTTGAATTTGCTGAGACTTACAGGTTTCCCATCCTGATCTTTCAGTGTAAACAGTGGTGGCTTTGAACCTTTATTCACCTATCAAGGAAATTATACACACAACACTAAAAGACTAGTCAATTACCAACAACAACACTAAAAGAGGCCACATTATGAATAAATGTACCTTGGCAAAAATGGAACTTTTCACTGAAGAAGAAGCAGCAGAAGGGATTGACAAAGAGGAGCAATGAGATAATTTCAGGCCACAAAATTGGGAATTGGAGGATCTGGGAAGAAATGGGAGGTTTAGGGAAGATGGGTATTTGGGAATTTCGGCGTGGAGCAAGGTGGGAAGAGAGTGCTTTGGGACAGTGAGGGAAGCCATGTATTAGAGAAACAAAGATGGTTTGATATTTTGAAGGAAAAAGCTTAAAGGGCTTCGGTTTTGGCGTTGCGATTGAAGAGAGGTGAGAGGGAGATAATGAAACGGTCCATGTAATTGGGCGAGAGAAGGGGATGAGATTGGCTTTGTGGCGTGGACGATTGCTGACCCCAACCTCGATTCCTGATTCTGCTGCTTCCTACAACCCCTATTAACTCTCACCCAAAGCACGGGGTACCTTGTCGGACGAAGGAGGACGCGTTCTCTATATTTCTTAAAATAATGTGAAAACAAGAAGGTCTAAAAAGATATTTAGAATTTTTAAAAACTAAGTATTATCTTCTTTTTATTTTATTTTAAAAGAAAGTTTATTATAATTATTAAAAAAATTTAAAATAGTATCACAACTATAAAAAACAAAAAAAAAATTTAATAATATTTATAATCATATATATTAATTAAATTTAAAAATAAATATAAATACATTTTTAATTTTGCAAATAAATATACTTTAGATAATAAAAATTTATAAAAAATTTAAAAAAATAACATAGATAATAAAAATTATAAAGGTGTGTTTAATTTATGAAAATATTATTTTTAATTTATATTTTTACTATTTTTTAATTGTATAATTATATTTTTATTTTTATTAATTTTAAGTTATACGAACAGTATTAATATAGTTTAAAATAATAATTATAAAAATGTTACTGTACTGAAAATTATAAAATATATTTTTAAAATTTAAAAGAATATTTTTAAAAAATAAAAACAAAAAAATGTGATTTTAATTTTTAATAAAATTAAAAATTAAAAACAAATAAACCATACAAGCCTAAACATTTAATTTTCGTATATCACTCGATACACAATCCAAATTTAAAAGTGCATGACGGGGACTCAACTATCAAATATCTAAAGCTTGAGCTGTTTGTCATATGTATTTTTCATATCATGGTTTTTCACGTTTTTGTTTTGTTATTATGATCAGGATTATTATATGGTGTTCTGTTCGAATTAAGTCTATTTCTTTTAAATCATTTAAGAACACATTTTATCACATAGGTTGTACTAAATTAATCTTTTTTTTGAATAATCTGAAGAATTATTTGATATATTAACTTAATACATTCAATATTTTTTTTTTTTAAAAGCAATTGATTTTTTTTAAATGAAATAATATTATAAGATTAGATTTTAAAATTTTTAATATTATAGTATAAGCTATTATAATATTAAAAATGTTCACATTTAGTATAATAATTAAAATTGCTATGAAAATGATATAGTTAAACTTTATAAAAAATTAAATTTAAAGAATTAAATTTTTATTTTTAATTTGCTACATACAAGATGAACAGATTATATGTCTCTAATAATTTAAATGTTTTTAATATAAATAATTAAATTAAGATTTTAAAATATCTAAATATTTTAATTTTCTAGACATAAATAAAGGTTTTTATTTTTTAAAAACTTTTTTATATTTTATATGACCAAGATCCAAAATTATTTTTGATGGTCAATATAATTTATTTTTATTATGTAAGAGAGAAACAGAAATTTGAAGCTTCTGATAGAGATTTGGTAGACTCAAAAAATACAGTAACTCGATTAAATTGAATCAATTTTTTTTAAAAATATTCTCTCCTATATTATTTTTATTATGTAACCTTCTTTAATTTTAAAATATATATTTAAAAGATATACTCCAACTTAAAACATTATAAATATTTTGTTAAGTTATTTCACTCTTTTTTATATATTTTTTTTTATCACAATACGCTCACATTCACGAGCGTCCTTTTCCTTTCTGCAGCGTTCGTTCCCCTGCTTCATCTTTTTGTGCTCTGTTCTCCAGAAAAATGTATCCACTGCTGTGCCCAAAACGTCACTGTTTTGGGTGCAGCTTTACTCTCTCACCTTTTTTTTTTAATATAAATAGAGATAAGCATAAATTAAATAATTCGAATTAACTCGTTTAAATTTAATAAAAAATAAATTTTTTTAGTTGATTGGTTTAATTGAATAATTTTTTTTTAAAAAATCGAGTTTATAAATTTAATATAACCTTACTCAACTGATAACATATTTAAAACTTAAAGCAGAGTTAATTCACGTGATGATTTCAGCGTAATGGTAAGAAGTGAGCATCTTGCCTACGAGGATGTGGATTTGAATCATAGCAATCTTATTTGATTTTCTTATTATAAAAAAACGTCGTTTTCTAAACTATATAATAACTGAAACTCTCGTTTTTTGTTTTGCCGTTCGTCACTTCATTTCCATACCTATTCTTCATCACTTCGTCTCTCTTATCTTCCTTGGTGGTATTTTTAAAGTCTCTAAAAAGACAGTAACTATTCGTTCTCCTTTTGCTGTTCTTCTTCAAGACTTGTCTCTTGAAACCAATCGTTCTTTTCATAAATAAATATATGAAACATTTTTAAAATGATATTTTGGTTGGGAGTGATTAGTTGGAGGTTGACTTCTAACAAATGGAAAAAGGGAATACATTTATTCTGCCATGTCTTCTTTTCTTAGTCACACAATGAAAGAACCCAAAAATGATAAGTACCCATCAAGTTTCACGAGCAATTGATTAATGAAAGTCTCATGATCTTGATTTTTGGACTGTATCATTGGATTCTTGACATGATGATTTTCATTTTACATGATGTGAATTAATCTTGCTTTGAAATTCGGCTCTCCCATAAACATAGAGTACTAGGTTCTTTGTTTTGCATCTATTTTCCTTTTTAATTATATCATTATCTAAGTTCTTTGCAGCTGAAGTTTGATAACATTTTAAATTTCTAGTATTGCTGGTTCAGTTTGTTATTTCTATTTTATAAGAAAGATAATTCTTGCCCTGATGTGCTAATTTGTGAGTTCAACTTTCTATTGATTCTCTTCTCATGTTCCATTCTTTTTGTTTTCAAGGATTATACCTGCTATCATGGAGATTGATACACTTGTTAGCCCTATTAATAGCAATGAGCAATTAACATATCAAAAACAGAAAACAAAAAACTAAACAATTAACATAAAGAGCTTGCCAATCCCTTCGTAAATCTACAATAGAAACCTTCATTAAAAAGCCATGACTACAGGCCCATAAAGAAGCTAGAAAAATAACCCTCTCCAATAGAAGACGTGATGGGAGAAATTTATGATTAAAGACCCTTGCATTTTGCTTCATCCAAAGACACCACATGACCTCAAAAACTGCACACTGCCAAAGAACGTTCTTTCCTCTTTTTATCCTAAACCTAGTATGCTTAATAGCTAATAATAGCTCTAGAGTATGTAGACAAACCCCCTACTCATTACAAATTCCAAACAACTTATTCTAAATTTGCCAAGCCACATCACAGTTCTGAAAAATGTGACTATTTGTCTCTGAACTCTGATAACACATCACATAAATATCTATTGATATAGCCTTGTTGGGCCTACAAATCTAAAGCAAATCATTTGTATTAATTTTATTAAGTAACACAGTCCAAACAAAAGCCTTTAACATAGAGGGAGCCTTGGCCTTCCATAAAGATTTAGACAAAGAAAAATTCTATGCATTTGGAGTATGAATTGAAAAATTTAATAAACTTGAATGGTGCATACTATTGACCCCTTCCCATATTGTTTGATCTAATACAAACACTACCTTAAGGCATTCCACTAAGGGGATGGAGAAGTCTTCCTTATTCACCTTGATATTAGAATTTATGGTTCTTTGCACAACCAATTACCCCATCAATTTTATCCTGATATCACTTTGCTTATATACCTTATACTTCCATCATATGTATATTTCTTTTTACTAGATATTCAAACTTAAAATCTTATGCAAATTAGTAAAGGGTGTAGCTTATCCAATTAAAAGCATATAATCTTTTCTTATCAATTTGAGTTTAATTTTTTTTTTAAAAAAAGTACTCCAAAAATAAAATTTTAAATATATTGATATAAGGGAACACTAAAATCAGTAGGGCAAGACTAATGTTATTGACTTGATTGAGTCACAATTTATCTTATCATTCATTTATAAAGGTAGAGTTTCTTGGATTGCATGTGTCCATCTGACATAATGGCTTTCAAGTTTAAAAGATGTGGAAGTTTTGGCGTATTTCTCATATTTGTGATTGTCTTTTTATATTGAATTAAGGTGCATATGAAAATGAAAATGGTGGTTTGAGTTGGGGTTCTTAATTTTTCTGGGATGGAGATATCATTGATTTACTTGAATTGATGGTGGAGTTTTCAATCTTGTGGTTCTTTTTCTATTAGGTTGATTGAGCATCTATATATCATGCATGCTTTGTTATTATTTTTCATTGGAACTTCTGTCTTAATGTAAATTGAGACATTTTGCAATTATTAACTAATTTAGTTATTACGTTTGTTCTAACATTATGGTTGATAAACAACTAATGTTTATATATTATCTGATATGTAAAATTTTTATTAATTGATTTTGGTACAGATATGGACCTTGTGAAAAGACAAATCATGCTTCTTGTATTGATGTTTTGGTTGAATGTCGTGAATACCTATCTAAAATATTATTTTGCAATATCTTGTAGCATTGCATTGCGTAGGGGGCAGATAAGTAGTAATAAGTCATTCACTTTAAACTTTCATGCCAAGAAAGCGCACCTTAGGTATTTGGTATATAGTAGTGATAGCAATTGTTTTAACCAACCTAAGATGTACAGAGTAACATTTGATCGGCTGTGTCCTATGTTGAATTCTATGGGGGGTTTAAAACCTACTAAATATATGTTAGTCGATGAGCAAGTAGCAATGTTTTTACACATGTTTGCTCATCACGTCAAGAATAGGGTAATCCAATTTCAATTTGGTCAATCAGGAGAAACCATTAGTAGATATTTTAAATTAGTGTTGAACGCTATGATGCGTGTTTAAGGGGAGTTATTCAAAACACCTAAACCGGTTCCTAATGATTCAATGGATGATAAATGAAAATAGTCGAAGGTAAATAATTACATTGCCTAATTTATTGGATTATAACCTACACACTATTACATAATATTAACTATACTTTTTTGTTGTCTAGAATTGTCTTGGTGCTCTAGATGGAACACATATAAGGATAAGAGTGACACTAAAAAATAAAGTTAGATATCGTAATAGAAAAGGAAATATTACAACTAATGTATTAGGAGTGTGCTCTCGAGAAGGACAATTTATATATGTATTGCCAGGGTGAGAAGCGTCGTTAGCTGATGACAGGGTATTACGTGATGCAATTAGTAGAAGGAATGGGCTGAAAGTACCACAGGGTAAGAGAATAATTTATACTTTTAATTTGATCATATCTCCATGTAAATATATATTTATATAACACTTTTTGTACAAACATTTGACTTACTAATATCTATATGTATATTATAGGTTGTTACTATTTGGTTGATGTTGGGTATACTAATTGTGAGGGTTTTTTAGCACCCTATAGAGGACAAAGATACCACTTGAACGAGTGGAGAGATGGTCACCAACCCACAACCTCGCGTGTGTGTTTCAATATGAGACATTCATCTACACGTAATGTAATTAAGAGGTGTTTTGGACTATTGAAGTTAAGGTGGGCAATTCTTAAAAGTCCTTCCTGGTATCCTGTTAGGACACATAATCGTGTCATCAGTGCTTGTTGCCTACTTCATAATCTTATTACGCAAGAGAATACACTGAATCCATTAGAAGATCAATTGGATGACACTCAACTTTTCACACAAAATTTGGATAACACCCCAATATTAACAATAGAGACAATAGATGCTTGGAGTAATTGACGAAATAATTTGGCTAATCAAATGTTCAATGAGTTTAGGTCAAATAGATTAATGATATTATACTATTTATAAGTTGTATTCTGACATTTGAATGGAAATTTATGTGCTACATTTTTATTAATTTTTACATTACTACAATGTGGTTGTATTTTAACATTAAATTTAATATTTCTTCTATGGTTTATTTTTCTTTAGCATTGGAGTGTAACTATATGTGGATGAAATTTGTTTTAATATTTACACTTTTATAAATGATGGATGTTTTGAAAGCATATTTGTGACGCTGGTTAAGTTTTTGTTTTATCAATAGCCTTGCACAATGTTACAATATTCAGACGGCAGTTCTCAAAGTGTAAAACATGTTGGACAGTGGATGAGGATAAGTTAATCGTCCAATGTCTTGTTCAGTTGAAAGTTGAGCATAAGTATATAGCTAATAATGGGTTTAAGCCTGGGTATTTATAAGCTTTGGAAAGCATGTTACAAGAGAGGTGTCCTAGCTAAAGTCTCAAAGGGATATCTCATATACAATCAAGGTTAAAACACTAAAAATCAGCTGGAGTACCATATTTGATATCGTATATGGTACAAATACCAGTGGATTTGGATATGATAATGATATCCATTGTGTCACGACAAATAAAGCTATATGGGATACATATATCTAGGTAAATGTTGATATTAAAGTTATGCTATATCATATTTTACATATTTGTATTTTATTATGATATGTTTCTATTTTAAGATTTAAAGACAGTTAACTTTTTTTGTTTATGTTTTTTTGTTTTCTTCAGACACACAAGAAGGCTGCACCTTTTAGAAATAAGCATTTCCATCACTTTGAAGATCTATGCATCGTTTGGGGAAAGGGTCGTGCAACTGGTAAGGATGCCCAATCTACATGTGATGTCATTGAGAAGATGACCGTTGAAAATGAGGGTGTCAGACTTGAAAACTTGGAAGACACCTACATGTTCCAAGACCCTTTAGTAGAGATGGCATATTCTGAAGCCTCTAGTAATACTGCAAGTGAAGCCAATTCAGGTTCAAGGAAGAGGCGCAGACACCGTGATGACCTTTTTATTCAAGCATTTCGAGATGTGGGCAAAAATTTAGATGATGTCATTCAATTAGCAACAAAAAAAAGTTGCTAGAAGTGTAGAGAGGATGTCTGTTGACGCTGAGATAAATACAAAAAGAGACTGTCTCTATTCGGAGTTGGAAAAAGTTGGAGACTTGACGAGACAGGAGCGTCGTATGACTCATATTATTATATCACAAACTGATCGCTTATTAGTTGGATTTCCATCCATACCAGACGAGAAAAAAGTAGAGTGGATTTGTGCCATAATCCACCAATGATATTTGTTATATGTGCTTCTTAATTATCTTATCTTTGTGCTTAGTTATTTTTATTGTTTATTAGCTATTCAACTTTTATGTTTGGCTATTTTGGTGTTGTTTATGAATGAGGAGAAGGATTGTTTGTAAGTTATGTTATTTTCTAGTGCTAAAATAGACATAGTAAGTTATATTATATTAACTTAGCAAATTGTCTACCATACCTATTTTTTTATATGAATAAAATTAATTTAAAATTTATACAAAAGGATTTAAAAATTATAATAATTTTTTTGTGTTATCATGTCTAATAAAAATTTATTTATTTTAAAAAAATAAAAATATTTTTCATTAGATAGGTAACAGAAGTATTTTTTTTAAAAAAGTAATAAATAAATTAGAAAAAAATTGTAGAGAATTTTTTGTGGCTAATCAAAGTGTTGTCTACAAAGAGATTCACAAATAATAAAAAATCAAAAACATAATTCTCAAAGTATTTAAAAATTAAAAGGAAGAATAAAAAAAAATTTCATTTTTTTTTGCAAATTACAAGCTGCTTATTATTAAATAAAATAAAAAATAATTTTTAAACTATTTCTCAATTTTATTAATATTTTTCATAAAAATAAAATTTTATTAATTATTTTTGTATAAATTTTTTTTTTCAGCTTTTCATTCCATTCCTACATTTTCTAAAGTACACCAAACGTAGATAAGTAATAGAAATTCCATTTCTTTCCATGGCATACCTAACATAATTTTTATTTACAACATTCCATTCCATTCCATTCCCAATTCCCATTTTCATTCCTTCCTTTACCACTAACCAAATGATACCTAAGTGAAATGCTACGTTTTGGAGTCACAGCACGAACGAGAGAGGCAATCTAGCACATTAGGCGATTGGTATTTTCACCAGTCGCCTGATTGGGGACTAGGCCACTAGCCCTTGGCCTGCTTCATTCCAGGCCTGGCTAGTCGCCTGGCTTGCTTCTGGAATGGAATGATGAAGGTTTCCCAAAGGAGTTAGCGTCCTACACAAGAGCTCTACAAATATCAGTTAGTCATGGCTAAGGAAGAGGAGCATGTATATGCTTATTTAATAACTATTTCCTAGTATTCCACTTAGGCAACTACGATTAGAAATTCTCTTGGATTGTATTAGGTATTTCCACTGCTTATTGAGAAATTCTCACTTGAGGAACAAGCATATCTAGTTTGGCAATTTTGTATAGTATTTTTATCAATACAATGGTTGAATTTCTTCTGTGGCTATCAATGTCTATATCACATGATGAATCTCTGGATCTGCAGAAGTGCTTAAGTAAGATAGTACCAAAGGGAAAGATTCTTCAAATTGTATGGTTTTCAACTGTTGTTTAAAGCATTGTTTTTTCCATTTCTTTGTTAATGTTACTCTACACCTTGCCCCCTTCCCCCCACTGCTTCACCCCTATTGGAGTGTATTGGTTAAAGCCAAGGATTTAATTCATATGCATTTAATAAGTCATGCTAATGCATATGACTTCTATTCTTGAATATTGAAGGTTATTTTCACCTGGATGGAAGGTAGAAATGGTGTTAACACTGTTGAAAGTTGTGTAGATCATTCAACTTCGATGTAGTCCTAGCCTAGTAACCCATTTGATTAAGAAAGTGAACTGTGCATGGGAGTCCACAACAACTGGGAAAAAGAAATATTCTGATTCTAATCTAGATGTTTTTGACACCATAAGAACACATTCAATATATGAGATATTGCTCTGGCATAATGTGACAAAAAAAGTGGAAAAATAATTTGGTCTATTTTTGGTGGATAATTTTTTGTCTATCAGCAGTATCCAGATCAAATACGAAACAAAAGCAATGTTTTTTTAAATTATTTTTGCCACGTGTTATGATTTAAATATTGCTGGTGAACAAAAAATTGTCTATCGATTGTGGACTAAATACTAACTCAAAAAAGAGTTAAGTGAGATAGCAGTAGAGACCAGAAACATACAACTTTGTGGAGATTTTACTAATTTATTAGTTTTTAATGAAAGATTGCAATTCATTATGGAAGTTTGCATCATATTTCACAAGTATCCCCTTAACAATTTATTATGGAGAGTTAAGTGATTCTGTTTTGCCAATTTCAGCTTTGTGGAATTTTATGTTTTTCTTAATTAAAAGATTCATTATTTTGATTTCTTATAGGACTTCTTCCTATGTTTTTTGTCATTTTCTTTTCCCTATCTGTTTTTCTTGTTACAATTCATCTAACAATTTTCCCCTATCTTGGAAACTATACAAAGGTATTTTCATAATGAAGAAGTACAGGTGGGTATTCAGTTTTCATGGAATAAATTTTATAGATTGGCTAATTTGAGATATTGGCAAGTACAATGTTAATCTGCAATACAAAAATTAACTTAATCTTGGATTTGTGTGTCATGTGATGAAGTTACGTTGTAGCTTGTCAGAGGTTGATGAATATTGTCAATTTTTTATTTCTTTGTCGAGTAGTATGGCATGGGATATTCTTTTGTTCTTAGTCCATAATTGGATATTTATTGCATAAGTCTTGACAAGAATGTTTAAATGTAACAACCCTTTTTTTTATTATACAATATTGAGTTCACATACATGTCATTAATCAAAACATACATATAACATATCAAACACATAGATATTTACATCTTGTTTATTTTGGTTGACCAATTCTGGAGATACAGGTGCGGGTGGTTGCACCTTCACCGGGATCTGAGCCAATTCGACCACAAACATCTTATTTGATTCTGAAATCTGCCCAACATAAAGTAACTCGATCCAATGTGCACTAAAATCCAGAACCTTAGAAACAAAAGCTGCATAAATAATTTTCTGAACATGATATGGAAATATAGTGAGAATTAAATTTCAGTAAGTTCAACAATAAATTATCATCAGTAAAGCTCATCACGTCATGTTCAGCTGTATAAACTACAGAAAATATCTTTGGTCACATGAATGCATTATATCTATGCACATAAGAATCATACTTTAATGATATGTATGACATGATTAACTATTTTCAAAATATCATATGATGGCCATCAACTTATTCTCATCTCAAGCTACCCCGGTCAGGGTGAGTATCATCTACTCTTCGGTACGGGCTTTTCTCGCTCCGTCCGACATGGCCCACTTTCTCTTTCTTTTCTCATTATCATGATCATAACCGTTGGTAGGGCGTCCCCTACTGGTGCACCACACGGATTGCCATGTGACCATGCTCATTTCTTTTCTTTTCACAATGTTAGCCAAAAATATGCTTTCAATAACAAGTATGTTCATCAAAATATAACTATTACCATAAATAATTAGTAATCATGCCATGAACATAACCATTTCAAATATCACTTTATAAAATATTTCCATGTCAAAATTTCACACTTAAGATGGTAAGAAGTTCATACAATGGCAATGGTTATGGCTATACTAGTCATTTATTAAGATTCATCTTTTTTTTTTTTAAATACTAATTTTATTTCTTTATTTTCTTGATGTAGGTTTTCATCCTATCTAACCTTCTCTTACTAATCAGAGCATAACTCCCTCAATTTAACTCTGATGTAAGTGATCTTGGTGTCCATTTCAAGATAAAAAAATTATCTAAAACTATTATGTTGAACATTGTAGCGAAAAATTAAGAAACAAAGGTGATATTACTCCCTCAAAGTATAGGATAGTTCATCTCGGATAGGTTCTGACCTTTACTGACTAATTAGACCATATCTCCCAAATTGGAACTCCAAATTGAGTTATTCCAGTTGGTAAAAATCCATGAGCCATATATCTATAATTGTTATGTTGGCACACTATTTTAATTCCCTACAGAATATTCCTAGAAATTCAAAAACTAAAACATTAATAACATACTCTTCCCTGAATAAACATTTTCTGACCTCTGCTTACTAATCGAATCATATCTACCTCATATGAACTCCAAATTGAGTTATTCCAGTTTGTAAAATTCCATGAGCCATATATCTATAATTTTTATGTTGGCGCGCTATTTTAATTCTTTACAGATACTTCCCAGAAATTAAAATGCCGAAGCTATCCTAACATATTTTTCCCTGATGACCCATTTTCTGACCTTTGTCTACTAATCGGCTCATATCTCCCTTATATGGACTTCAAATTGAATGATTCCCGTGTCTAAATATCCATGACACATATTTCTTTAATTCTTATGTTAACCTTTTATTTTAATTCCTTATAGATTGTTCCCAAAAATTAAAATACCGAAGCTATCCTAACATATTTTTCCCTGATAATTCATTTTCTGACCTTTGACTACTAATCAGACCATAGCTACCTCATATGGACTCCAAATGGAACGATTTCAGTGGGTGAAAATCCGTGACACATATATCTTTAATTCTTATGTTAACCATTTATTTTAATTCCTTATAGATTGTTCCCAGAAATTAAAATACCGAAGCTTAAAATTCTGTCAACCATAGCCATACCCATGCAGAACTATCTACACCAATCTAAATATTCAAACATACATCACATGCAAGATCAATATGTAACATGATATAGCAACATCCATGACCAATCATCAAAGTTCTAAGATCAAAATCTCATATAAATATTATGAGTTTCAAAGGTTTTCTTCAAAAAGAAATATTGTTAAACTTACCTGGAGCACTTAGACCCCTAGACTTCTCCTTCCTCTTTCTTCCTTTCTTCCTCTCCTTTCCTCACACTACCTTGCTTCTATTTTTGCTCTCCCTCACTTGGACGAAATTCTAATGTTGTAAGGGTGGGTTTTCTTATATAGACCACCAAATAATTCACCTTTTATGATCATGGGTCTACCTTATCACAATTAGGATACACTTTGTTGAATTTTTGGAAAACAAACAACTTATGTTCTTGTCTTCCTCTTCCTTAGTCAAGATATGCATAGAAAAAAGAGATTTGTATTTTGAAAATTATGATGATATGTTCTTAAGATATGGGGCAAGATCCCTTTGATTTAGGGATTCATTTCCTTTTTCTTTTGTCTTAATCAAGTATGATAGATTTGCCTTTTTAAGTGGCAAATTTCTAGCCCTTGAATTTTCCTTACTTAACTAAAATTATTTGTGTAGGAAAATGATGTTTTGTCATAATGCTATGTATTATTACCCACTTGCTAAAGTTATGAATGTAGGATATAGATGTTTTTGTCCTAAAGCCTTGTATTATTATGCCACTTGCCAAAATGATGAATGTAGAATCACACCACTTGCTAAATTTTTGTCTTAATGCCATGTCACTTAATCTTGATTACACCAATATTTTATCACTTTAATTTTATTTTTATTTTTATTTTTCCTCTTGGGTTTGGGCTCATTCTTGCCCATTTTCCTTACTTTGGTTAAAATTCTACCTTTCATAATGGGCTTGGTCACATTTTCATAATTTTTGGGCTACCGGTCCAATTTCTATATCCTAGTCCAAGTCTATGTTTTATTTCTTCCTTGGGCTATCCTATTGGCTTGCTAAAAATTCATGTGAAGTAGAAAAACTCTATATAAAGTGTCTATAGGTTAAAGCCCAATTACGGGTGGAGATATTAAACTTAGTAACTTTTGCTCTTAAATTAAGAAAAATTACCCTAATCCGATCTTCTTGAAATTTTAAGACCTTTACTTACTTCACAAAAATTTATCTTTCTTTACCTAAGAATTTCACATTTCTTTAACATGTTTATTTATAATATTTCCTCTTAGGTTTTCTTTCTTTACATATTCCATTAATATTAGAACATTTCTATGCATATATGTAAGGTGAAGAATTTCTAAGGAAAATATCTAAAAATTACGGGATGTTACATTCTTCCCCCCTTAAGAAATTCGGTCCCCGAATTTCAATCCATCCTACAACATGTAGGGAATGAAATTAAGGCATTATTCAGAGTTACCAAGCTTATTACCTAAATAATTAGAGATATCTTTTCTGTATGACATCTTTACTTTTTAATATGTCTATTCACTTGAGTGATTTTGCCATATCACTTAACCATAAGGATTTCTTTCACTCATAAGTTCTTCAATTGATATCCTCTAGCCCGCATGGATATATCTATGGGTTGATATAAGAAAACACACACATAAAGGAACATATTCAACTTCATATTGGATAATTATCTTTTCTTATTCTAAACTTCTATCAAGTCATTTTTTTTTCATATATCAATATCATCCCCTGAATATCATCGTCTTAAATCTATCATCTATTTTTATCCTCAAATCCTTTAATCAATATGTTAAACATACGTTGCACTAAATCCTTCAAACCTTTAATAACATTTATGTACCCTTGATACATGTCTAATAATTCCAACTTACCTCATCACAGTAATTCTATACCAACTTATTAACACCATTAAACTCATTGTCAAAAATTTCAATTATTTCTTTTATCATCTCCAAAAGCACCTCATTCTAGCTTATGTCAATCCCATTTAATTCACCCAATCATTTCAAGAAGATTTTTCCTAACAATTACTCATACATGAATTCTTAATTCCAACATAATTTACATCCTCGATACTACACTCAATTTAGCATGATATAATCCTTTAACACAAATATCTTGATCACTTACATTATTTTCGGACATGGTTCTCAGAATATTCTCTATATTTCCAAATTATAGTTTGAAGACTAATTTAAATCCTACTTCCTATATTTTATTCCTCAAGAGCTTTAACGCCACTAATTCGTCAAAACACCATAAGACCATCATCCATCCATTCTTTTCAAACTTTTTATTATTTTAACCTACTAACAACTTAGACACCATAATAACCGAGTTTTAAAGAAAAGAAATTATCTTTCATTGCAATGAGGGAAAATAACCTTGCATTTAATGCCAACCGTTAATGAGTGAAACAGACGAAAAGCATAATAGAGAATGGTGCCAAAAGCGAAAGTCAAAAATTTCGACAAAGCATTGAAAAATATTAAAATCGGTGGCCGTAATTCTTGAAAATCTGTAAACAAAATCTATCTATGATTTCAGCAAAAATCGGTGGCCACAAATTTTGAATATATGTGTCAGAATCTACTTTAAATCTATTGGTATTCGGTGGAAAGATATCACATGGAAAAGAAACATTTCTGAGCTTATAAAAGTCTGTGAAAATCAAAGAATATGTAGTTAACTGGTATGATGCAGTTGATTGCTTCAAAATAGATGTAATCAATCAACTGTAAAAAAAACCAGTCCAAATTAAAATTTCTCAAAATAGCTAGTCGACTGGCAAAAACATTGAGAATACAAAATAAATCATTTGATTGCATTTTTTTTTCAATGACGGCTATCACCTACAACTTTTGTACAAGAATCAAAACATCAATGCTTCATCAAAGACAACAAGATAAAGACAGATTTCTGGTGATATCTTATCTTATACTCTTTATGTGCTTAATATGGGTCACATTCATACTACTGTACATATACATGCTTGCCGTCATTTTTGAATTTTTTTTTATTTACCTTTAATTTAGCTGATATCCACCAATCACTCACATAGTTGTTCTAATAATACCCAGCCTATTCGCATGGCTATTATAAATATGCCCTTCTCTGAGTTCTATAAATACTTACATTAGTATCTTTGTCTATACTCAAAGTTAAGGTGATAGAAATTATAGAGGGAACCGCATTTTGTCAGTTTCGAAATATCTGTGTCTTTTGTGGTTCCAGTCCTGGAAAAGATGGGGAGTATGTTAAAGTAGCACAAAATCTGGGTATGGTGCTGGCTAGGAGAAAAATTCATTTAGTGTATGGTGGAGGTAACTGTGGGTTAATGGGGTGTGTGGCTACAGCTGCACATGTAGGGGGATGCCAAGTTCTAGGTATTATTCCTACAGCTCTAGCTACAACTAGCAACATAGGGAAGACAATTGGGGAATAATATAGGGTAGTTTCCATGCATGAACGCATGGCTAGAATGATGAGCAATGCTGACGCCTTCATTGCCTTACCAGGTGGTTTTGGTACTTTAGAGGAGATTTTCCAAATAGTCTCTTGGGCACAACTAAATATGCATCACAAACCGATAGGTTTGTTAAATGTTAATCACTTCTTTGATGGTTTGTTATCTTTTCTAGATCAAGCTGTGGAACAGAGGTTTATCTCACACTCAGCACGACAAATTCTCATCTCAGCTTCAAATGCTGAGGAGTTGATTGATGTTTTACAAGCCTATGTTCATGTACTTGATCTAACTATTACTCCAATAGAATGGACGGCAGATAACCGCAGGAAGCGTAAATTGGATTTGGATCTTCATCTTTAAATGTAGTAAAACGTAGCTATTATTGTACTACTTTTACTTTTTTAGACTCTACTTATATACCATATTTACCAACCATACTCCTTTAGAGTTGGTAAAACTGTCTTTGAATGTTGCTTATGATCCTCAGAACTTTTGAAATATTCTAGTATATCATCCATATATATAATAACAAATTGTTCCAGGGATGACCTAATTACTATTCATTAAATCTATGAATGCAGCTAACGATTTGTCAATTTAAATGCATCACCAAGAACTCATAATGCCCATAATAAGTCCTACATCCTCTTCTCTTATCCCTAATTAATGTTACTCATATCCCAAATCTATTTGTGGAAAAATATTGAACACCTTATAACAGGTCAAACAGGTAATCTATACGAGCTAATGGGTTTCTATTCTACATTGTCACCTTATTCAACTGTCTATAATCTATGCATAGTTATAATGATCCATTTTTCTTTTTCACAGATAGAACTAGAGCACTCCAAATAATAGTACTAGGGCATTTAAATCCCTTGTTTAACAAGTCTTGTAACTAATTTTTTTTTTTTAAATTCAATCGATATCATTCTTTATAGGGATATATATACTAGTTGGTTCTAAGGAGTAAATAAATTCTCAAATTCTCAAATTGCCGTGGTAAGGTTGTGTAAGATTTCCTCCGCATTGTTTACCAGATTCTGCCTTGGTGGTGCCATTTCCTACTGTGGAAAAAATAAATTGCTATTGAGGTGATCAAGCCCAATAGTTAGTTTAAAAAAAAATAAAATTTAACAGCAGTCACAACACCACCTCGGCATATAGATAGGAAACACTAGTAATTTCCTACCTATATGAAATCACTGATCCCCTACACAGCACTACCATAACATACTTAAGATACTATAAGATCGATTCAGACAACCAACCACCCACTGGCCATCTAGGATTGACCTGCTCTGATACCAATTATGTAACAACCCTTTTTTTTTATTATACAATATTGAGTTCACATACATGTCATTAATCAAAACATACATATAACATATCAAACACATAGATATTTACATCTTGTTTATTTTGGTTGACCAATTCCGGAGATACAGGTGCGGGTGGTTGCACCTTCACCGGGATCTGAGCCAACTCGACCACAAACATCTTATTTGATTCTGAAATCTGCCCAACATAAAGTAACTCGATTCAATGTGCACTAAAAGCCAGAGCCTTAGAAACAAAAGCTGCATAAATAATTTTCTGAACATGATATGGAAATATAGTGAGAATTAAATTTCAGTAAGTTCAACAATAAATTATCATCAGTAAAGCTCATCACGTCATGTTCAGCTGTATAAACTACAAAAAATATCTTTGGTCACATGAATGCATTATATCTATGCACATAAGAATCATACTTTAATGATATGTATGACATGATTAACTATTTTCAAAATATCATATGATGGCCATCAACTTATTTTCATCTCAAGCTACTCCGGTCAGCGTAAGTATCCTCTACTCTTCGGTACGGGCTTTTCTCGCTCCGTCCGACATGGCCCACTTTCTCTTTCTTTTCTCATTATCATGATCATAACCGTTGGTAGGACATCCCCTACTGGTGCACCACACGGATTGCCATGTGATCGTGCTCATTTCTTTTCTTTTCACAATGTTAGCCAAAAATATGCTTTCAATAACAAGTATGTTCATCAAAATATAACTATTACCATAAATCATTGGTAATCATGCCATGAACATAACCATTTCAAATATCACTTTATAAAATATTTCCATGTCAAAATTTCAAACTTAAGATGGTAAGAAGTTCATACAATGGCAATGGCTATGGCTATACTAGTCATTTATTAAGATTCATCTTTTTTTTAAAATACTAATTTTATTTCTTTATTTTCTTGATGCAGGTTTTCATCCTATCTAACATTCTCTTACTAATCAGAGCATAACTCCCCCAATTTAACTCTGATGTAGGTGATCTTGGTGTCCATTTCAAGATAAAACAATTATCTAAAACTATTATGTTGAACATTGTAGTGAAAAATTAAGAAACAAAGGTGATATTACTCCCTCAAAGTATAGGATAGTTCCTCTCGGATAGGTTCTGACCTTTACTGACTAATTAGACCATATCTCCCAAATTGGAACTCCAAATTGAGTTATTCCAGTTGGTAAAAATCCATGAGCCATATATCTATAATTGTTATGTTGGCGCGCTATTTTAATTCCCTACAGAATATTCCTAGAAATTCAAAAACTAAAACATTAATAACATACTCTTCCCTGAATAAACATTTTCTGACCTCTGCTTACTAATCGGATCATATCTACCTCATATGAACTCCAAATTGAGTTATTCCAGTTCGTAAAATTCCATGAGCCATATATCTATAATTTTTATGTTGGCACGCTATTTTAATTCCTTACAGATACTTCCCAGAAATTAAAATACCGAAGCTATCCTAACATATTTTTCCCTGATGACCCATTTTCTGACCTTTGTCTACTAATCGGCTCATATCTTCCTTATATGGACTTCAAATTGAATGATTCCAGTGCCTAAATATCCATGACACATATTGATTTAATTCTTATGTTAACCTTTTATTTTAATTCCTTATAGATTGTTCCCAGAAATTAAAATACCGAAGCTATCCTAACATATTTTTCCCTGATGATTCATTTTCTGACCTTTGACTACTAATCAGACCATAGCTACCTCATATGGACTCCAAATGGAACGATTCCAGTGGATGAAAATCCGTGACACATATATCTTTAATTCTTATGTTAACCATTTATTTTAATTCCTTATAGATTGTTCCCAGAAATTAAAATACCGAAGCTTAAAATTCTGTCAACCATAGCCATACCCATGCAGAACTATCTACACCAACCTAAGTATTCAAACATACATCACATGCAAGATCAATATGTAACATGATATAGCAACATCCATGACCAATCATCAAAGTTCTAAGATCAAAATCTCATATAAATATTATGAGTTTCAAAAGTTTTCTTCAAAAAGAAATATTGTTAAACTTACCTAGAGCACTTAGACCCCTAGACTTTTCCTTCCTCTTTCTTCCTTTCTTCCTCTCCTTTCCTCACACTACCTTGCTTCTATTTTTGCTCTCCCTCACTTGGACGAAATTCTAATGTTGTAAGGGTGAGTTTTCTTATATAGACCACCAAATAATTCACCTTTCATGATCATGGGTCTACCTTATCACAATTAGGATACACTTTGTTGAATTTTTGGAAAACAAACAACTTATGTTCTTGTCTTCCTCTTCCTTAGTCAAGATATGCATAGAAAAAGGAGATTTGTATTTTAAAAATTATGATGATATGTTCTTAAGATATGGGGCAAGATCCCTTTGATTTAGGGATTCATTTCCTTTTTCTTTTGTCTTAATCAAGTATGATAGATTTGCCTTTTTAAGTGGCAAATTTCTAGCCCTTGAATTTTCCTTACTTAACTAAAATTATTTGTGTAGGAAAATGATGTTTTGTCATAATGCTATGTATTATTACCCACTTGCTAAAGTTATGAATGTAGGATATAGATGTTTTTGTCCTAAAGCCTTGTATTATTATGCCACTTGCCAAAATGATGAATGTAGAATCACACCACTTGCTAAATTTTTGTCTTAATGCCATGTCACTTAATCTTGATTACACCAATATTTCATCACTTTAATTTTATTTTTATTTTTATTTTTCCTCTTGGGTTTGGGCTCATTCTTGCCCATTTTCCTTACTTTGGTTAAAATTCTACCTTTCATAATGGGTTTGGTCACATTTTCATGATTTTTGGGCTACCGGTCCAATTTCTATATCCTAGTCCAAGTCTATGTTTTATTTCTTCCTTGGGCTATCCTATTGGCTTGCTAAAAATTCATGTGAAGTAGAAAAACTCTATATGAATTGTCTATAGGTTAAAACCCAATTACGGGTGGAGATACTAAACTTAGTAACTTTTGCTCTTAAATTAAGAAAAATTACCCTAATTCGATCTTCTTGAAATTTTAAGACCTTTACTTACTTCACAAAAATTTATCTTTCTTTACCTAAGAATTTCATCTTTCTTTAACATGTTTATTTATAATATTTCCTCTTAGGTTTTCTTTCTTTACCTATTCCATTAATATTAGAACATTTCTATGCATATATGTAAGGTGAAGAATTTCTAAGGAAAATATCTAAAAATTACGGGATGTTACATTAAACATCAATGCTGCATTTTAATCTATCTCTAAGTATGTGCTTAATTCTTGTCATCCATAGGTTCTTCCACTTGCTCGGAAGCATTTTAGCTTCAAATGGCAATCTGAGCTTCTGTATTAAAGTTTGTGCATGATGCTTCTGAAATTGATTGAGCGTGTCCTATAATGGTTGGTTGGATCATTGTAGAAGATAAAGCAAATATGTTTTTGGAAAACATGCAATTGGCATGTTGTATGTCTATTTTAAATTTGACACTTGCTAAAAGAAATTATATTTATGATTAATTTTTGTGTGTTTCATATCTAACAATTTGTCAACCTTTTGCAGCTCTTGAAACAGATTCTGCTCTAGTCATACTCTTCTGTGGTTGGGCTTGTAAGGCTCATGAGAAGGGTCTGTACTTGTCTTCAAGTGCATCGGGTTGCTGTCTTGCTCAAAGATTTGATAATATTGAAGAAAATTTATTTCGATTATCCTACATTTGTGCTTCTGCATTATCTGCTAGTGATTTCTTAGTATAAGTTAAATCATATGGGAACAAAAGACCAATCAAGCGAAACATATTAGATTTCTACAAGAATAGAGACGTCCCTGAAACTTTAAAGACTGAAAGTGTCCAAAAACAATGTTGTAGTGCTCGGTCTTGTTGTGTGCCAAGCTTAGGAGTAAACAGTAATAATCTGGGGTTGAGTTCTCTTTCTACTACCAAGTCCTTGTGATCCTTGTCTCAATTCTTCCCTCTTTCCCCTTGCGTCTCTTAATTCTAGTGTTTTTATATGGGAAACAGATAACAACTCATGTGATTATGGCTCTGCAGAAAGACCAATTGATACTATATTTAAATTCCATATAGCTATACGCAAAGACTTAGAGTATTTAGACGATAAATCTAGAAAGCTTAATGATGGTGATGAGACAATTCTTCGTCAATTTACTAGAAGATTTTGTCTTTTATGGGGCTTATATAGATCTCACAATAATGCTGAAGATGATATAGTATTTCCAGCATTGGAATCTAAAGAGGCTTTTCATAATGTGAGTCATTCATACATCCTAGACCATAAGCTGGAAGAAAAATTATTTGAAGATATTTTAGTGTTCTTTCTGAGCTTTTTATCATTCATGAAGGCTTGTAGATAACCAATATGTGAAAGGATACAAGTAAAAGTAATTTCGAAACTTCTGACGCCAATGTTAGTGATAATATCATAATGTATACTGAGCTAGCAACTAAGCTTTAAGGAATGTGCAAATCCATAAGAGTATCCCTGGATCAGCATATTTTCAGAGAAGAGCGGGAGCTCTGGCCATTTTTTAGGAGACATTTCACTGTGGAAGAACAAGACAAGATTGTGGGCTAGATAATTAGAACTACTGGTGCTGAAGTTATCCGATCAATGTTACCATGGGTAACTTTTGTACTGACTCATGATGAATAGAACAAAACGATGGACACATGGAAGCAGGCAACCAAGAACACTATGTTTAGGGACCAATTGATGGTGATTGGTTTAGAAGTAAGTCTAGTGATGGGCCAAGTGCCTGGCTACTTTTGGAATGAAACAGGCCAAAAGCCAATGGCTTGGTCCTCAATCAGGCCCAACCAGGTGACTGGTAATTTTCACTAGTCCCCTTTCTCCAAATTGTTGCATTTTGGAGCCTCACAAAAAAATCCTAAGTGCCGCACAGAAAAGGGAGATGGCTGCCATGGCAGCCATCCCCATCGCACTATACATTTTCTTTTTCTTTTTCTTCTTTGTTTTAGTTGTGGATTTCCTTTCTTTAGGAAATGTTTATTTCTCTCTTTAGAAAATTATTTTCTTCCATTTGAGAAGTTTTTTCCTCTTGTTGCAAAAGAGGTATCATTTTCAAGAAATGCATCTCATTTGTTCAGATCTACAGGTTGAACTTGAATTTGAGTGGAAGAAATTAAATTTACAACACCGAACTTGCAATTGTGTAAAAAAAATTTGAAGAGAGTTGAGAGGTGTGTTGCCTTTCCAAGATGCGTCTTTTCTTATTCTTTATATCAGGTGTATTTCTGATTTTTGAGATGTAATATTTGATAGATTAAGATTTGAGAGGTGTGTTGCCTTTTTATTTTCTAGTCATAGTACTAGTTCTTTATTTTGTAATTTCATAAGCTGTAGAATTTGTCTATTCTATCTGTATCTTTTGTTTGTTGGCCTCAATGTCTAATATTATATGAATGTAGGTTTCCCACTTGTCTAAAAAAATGATGCGTTTTGGAGTACAACATTGCGTGCTATGTTTCTCCCCATAGTAGAGTATCTTGATTTAATTTACTCAATCCAATATCATATTTGTTTTTATTTTTTAAAAAATTCTCCCAAATTGTTTTAGATGGTTTTCAACATTAAAAGCAACACGATATTGTTTGGTTTTAGAGTTTTTAGTTTTTATTTTTATTAAAAGTACAAAGCAAGTTTAAAATTTATTTTTAATAAATATTTTTAAAATTTTAAAAAATTTTAAAAACGTCAAAAAGACGTTTTTAAAATTTTTAGTACTATAATGTTGATATTTTTACAATTACTTTAAATTTATTACAATATGTATGAACAATGTTTAACTATTTAAATGAAAATATAGTGAAAGCACAATCATATAACTAGAAAATAGTGAAAATAAAAATAAATTAAAATAGAAATCAATTGCTTTTTTAGAAATATAAAAAATAAAAAATAAAAATTATTTTCCAAAAATAAAAATAAAAACAAAAAACAAAAAATATTTTCATAAACTAAAGACATCCTTAGTTTTCAACTTGCAAAGCATTTTATAAGTTTTTTTGTGCATTGTGTTTTCAACTTCCAAATCAAGGTGAGTTTTGAACTTTCCAAGCATTACATAGAAGAAGGGTACTAAAATTTGAAAATGAAATAAATAGAGCCACGTTCCTTTTTGGTTATGAATGAACCCTTTGTCATAGGGTGAGTGTAGCGAGATTTTATATATTTCAATTTGATTATGAAGATTTAGTTAGCAAACTTTCATACATGTATCTTCTCTTCAAATCTATGACTCCTTTTCATATCTACGAGTCTCTCTATTCATTTTCACTCTTTCAGAGTTTTACATGGGCCCTATTTTTGTTAGGTTAAGATCAGGTCTATTTTTCAAGGCCCAAAGTTTACTAGATTTAGGTTTAGGATTATGCACAATTTGGGAGTCTACATAATTTGACAATATGTTCAAACTTGACTAAGCTCGTTGAAGAAAAATATATATCAATTTATATTAACAGGTTTAAACGAATTGTATTTTATTAAAAAATTGAATTCGCATAAGTAGGTTAGGGACAACTTTTAGCATAAATTCAAATTTGACTTATTAACTCGACCAAGATGGCGTAACTTGAAATTTTCAAATAATCCAACTAGTAGGGGTAAACATTGTATGCTAAGTTTTTGAAAGAGTTAAGCACTCTTAAAAGGTAGCAGAAATTCAAAATGTGTGAAAAGATAAGAATGAGAGAGAATGTACCCGCTATGATATAAAGGAAACTTCCTACAAAATGGAAGAATATGCTTGTAAGATAGGCGACACAAGGTTGAAAAGGCCATACTAGATTTAAGAGTATCCATAAATGTTATACCATATTACATTTATGCTTCTCCAAAACTAGAACCTTTAATTTACTCTAATGTGATAATCTAATTAGTTGATAGATATAATGCATATCCTAAGGGAGTAGTTGATGATTTCTTAGTACAAGTAAATAACTTGGTTTTTCTTGCTGATTTTTATATATTGGATATAGAGAATGGTGATCACACCTTTCTTATTTTATTCGGAAGAGAATTTCTAAAAACATATAAAACTAAGATAGATGTTCATAGTAGCATACTTAGCATAGAATTTGATGGTGAGATTATTAATTTTAATATTTATAATGCCATGAAACTATCTGATAATGATATTTTATATTACTCTATTGATGTAATTGAATCTTTAGTGTAAGAAGTTTTTGAATTGGATGGCAAAGATGAGCTAGAAGTAGCTATTAGTCAATCCCTTGAGGAAGAGACTAAGGAGCTATCTTTAAATACTAAATTGCATGAAATAGTGGCAGCTTTGAATGTCTTTCCAAAAATACAATACCAAGGTAAGGTTTTCTATATTGCATTGTTGGTTTCTAATGAAAAATGTTAGTTTTCGTTTTGCAAGCTCCTATCTCAAGCTTGAAATTTCTTCCTAATCACCTCAAGTATGCATTTCTCTGAGAAGGAAGCACACTATCGGTAATTATATCCAAGCTTAACACATCATAAGAAAAAAAATTATGCAAGTGCTTAATGAGTATAAGGCAGTAATTGGCTGAATTAGTCTGTTTATATGCATGCATCGAATCCTACTGGAAGAGAGGGCATAGCCAACATGTTAACCTTAAAGAAGGCTAAATCCACCAATGACAAAGATAGTGAAGAAGGAGATCCTTAAACTTCTTGAAGTCATAGCGATCTACCTTATTTTAGATAGTTATTGGGTTAAACTAGTTTAAGTAGTTCCTAAAAATACTAGGATAATTGAAGTGCAAATCCAGAAGGATGAATTGGTTCCTACTCGTGTTTAAAATGGATGGAGGGTTTATATAGCCTATAGAAAATTAAATTCTGTAACTTAAAAAGACCATTTCATTTTATCTTTTATTGATCAAATGCTTGAGAGATTAGTTGATCATCATTACTATTGTTGAACTTTTGCATATAGGCATAAGCCCTTCGGGCTTTGCAATGCCCCAACCACATCCAAAAGTGTGTTGTCAGCGTTTTCTCTAATTACATTGAGCATATCTTAGAAGTTTTTTTATGGATGACTTCACTATTAATAGGTATTCCTTTAATAAATGTTTGCATAACCTTACACTTGTCCTTAGAAGATACATAGAAATTAACCTTGTATTAAATTATGAAAAATGCCATTTTATGGTTGATCAATGTATAGTTTTAAGCCATGTTAAGAGATAAAGGTAAATAAAAATAAAATTAATCTGATTTAATCTTTACCTTAGCCACTAGTGTCACGCCCCTAATTTTAGGACACGTAAAACATGTATATCATGAATATAAATTTTCCAAAGATTTATCATGAAAACATATACATATAGGTTTTCCCATACATATACCATATACAGACAAAATCCATAAATATCAGAGTTACAGTAGAAGCAGGGATCCTGCCTGTGGCATATAGAGCATATTCTAAAGTACAAGTACAATATAAATCAAAATCCACGAGTTTTGGAAACAAAATAGGCTCACCAGAGAATATAACACTTAGTTGATCACGTATCTGCAAAACTAAACTCTGAGTCTTATCTGAAAAACATATCCACAACATGTAGTGAGTTTTACAACTCAGTGAGCAGATAATCCCTCCTATGACCTCTTAGGTCAACATATGGATGTACTCATATTTTTAAATTTATCACATTGAAAATGACAGTTTAGAAGTACATTTATATGGGACTCACATTTCAAAAATTCTTAGTTTATATCAAATTCAGATATTCAAAATCATATGCATAACATATATCTTTTGTCATATAATGAGAGATATATTTAAAAATCACATGTTCAATGTGTTTCAAAATTCATTTCAAAAGTTACTCTTCTTGAACCAGATATTATATTTCAATCGTTTCAGATATTTTAAACCATTTCAGGAATATATAAAAGTATAAATAACTTGTAAACATGCTCATTTATCAATGTAAAGTTCAAGAAGAGTAAAACCAAGCCATAAGAAGAATCATCTACTCACAGAGTAAGGGCTCAAGATTGGACAGTCCTAAACTGTACTTTTCTAATATCTATTTGATCAAATTGACCTCAAAAACGTATCTGGAGGATCCAAAAATCAAGAAAGCAACTTCGAAAGTTTGATCACTATTTACCGTCGAAAAATACTATTCATCCGCTGAAAAATACTATTCATGACGAACAAAAAGGCTGTTAGATAGCTGAAAATATACATATCCTAAGGTTTTTCTAACTCCTGAATCCATGTACGGTGTCAAAATTTTAATTGAAGGTCTCTAAGTAAAAGTTTCAGAATTTACCTTTTTATGAGATTTTCTACTTCAGATCTACGGTGATTCAACGACTGATTTGAAAAATTGATCGGTCAAAATTGTAGTATTCTTCGTCCTGAATCCAGTAACACCTTCAATTTTGAGATCGGAAGCCAATAAGCACTCCAAATCTAAAGAGAAAGTTGAAAGTTACTATTCACTCATTATTCACTCATTTCTCAGAAATCTGTAACTCTCCGTTGTCTCCCCCGGTTTCCTCTTTCCCTTTTTATTGTTTTTTTAATAATTATTATTATTTAATAATGGAATAATATGATTTTATTTTATATAAATTCATATAAATTTCATTTTTTATCCTAAAATATCTCAAAAATTTCTAAAAATTTACATTTTCATAAACTTTTAGTTAAACTCTTAAATCATGATTTTTCTTGATAAAAATCGTAATAAAAAAATCTCAAAATAAATATCCTTTTACATATTAAAGAAAGAATATTTCTAAAAATACAATAAAAATTCATTAGAGGCCAATATAATTATTTTAACCAAAATATAAATCATTTCAATTAAAAATATACTTCCTTTTAGTAAAACATAATCATTTTTAAACAAATAAAAATATATTTGCTTATAGCAAAATACTATCATTTAAAAATCTAAATTACGCACTCAAAACGTAAATTCTCATATTTTCTTTGTACTTCTTTAACACATGTAATAAATATACATATTTTCCACGGTTCTTATCCCCATTTTCAAATTTCTCTCTTTTATTCTAAATTTTCTTTAATTGAAATTTTTGTTAAATTTTACGGTTATTACAACTAGTGTATGGAAAGTGTGTTCTGTTTTTAGACATCTATGTTTTTATATAAGATTTATAAAGAATTTTTCTAAGACATCACCCTTATGCAACCTTTTGCAAAAAGAGATAGCATTTGAATTTGATGAAATGTGTAAAAAGGCATTTGAATTCCTAAAGAAATTGCTAATATCCACCCTAATCATTAAGCCCCTCGATTGGACACTTCTATTTGAGATCATATGCAATGCGAGTGACTATGCAGTAAGAGTTGTTTGAGCTAGAGAGTTGGGAAGGAATCTCATGCCATCTATTATGCATCCAAAACCTTGAATGATGCCCATAAAAATTATACCACCACTAGGAAAAGAAATCTTAATTGTTGTTTTTGCTTTAGAAAAATTTAGATCTTATTTGATTTGTACTAAAGTGATTATTTATATTGATCATGTAGTTCTAACATATGTGGTGATGAGAAAAGAGCCAAAACCAAGGTTGATAAGATGGGTGCTACTCCTAACTGAATTTGTCTTGGAAATCAAAGACAAGAAAGGGAAGAAAAATAATGTGGCAAATCACTTAAGACACTTCATGTAGAGGAGGAGTTGAAATTGCAAGAAATATTTTCTAATAAGAAACTATTTTCAATAGCTAAAAAATTATCCGATATGTAAATATTGTTAATTATTTGGCTACTAACATATTTCCTCCTAATTTGTTAAGGTTTACAAGAGATAAAATCAAATGCAACGTCAAGTACTACGTGTGAAGGTTGTAATATCTCGTAATTTTTAAATAATGATGTTTTGTTATAAAAAAATATTTTTGATTAAATTAATTTTTTTTTGCTTAAAATAATTATATTGACATTTAATAAATTTTTTTTTATTTTTAGAAATATTCTTTCTTTTATTATGCATAAAAATATTTATTTTGTGATTTGTTTTATTAAATTTTTTTATAAAAACAAGTCATGATTTAAGAGTGCAACTAAAGTTTTGTAATAATATAAATTTTTAGAAATTTTTAGGATATTTTAAGATGAAAAATAATATTTATATGCATATATATAACAACAAATCTCATTATTTAATTATTAAGTAAAAAATAAAGGAAGAAAGAGGGAAAGGAAACGTGAAGGAGAGAACACAGATGACAGAGGATACAAAATTTTTCCTATTCACTTTCTCTCTCTAACCTCTACCTTCATTCTAAGATTTCTTTCAATATATGCATCCAATGGAGATACCGAATGTATCGTTAGACTCGTGGTGACGAAAGTTTCAAAACTCGCCGATCAATTTTGTCGAAAGTTCATCAAAATTTCATCAAAAAATCGTGAACAGTAACTTATAGGTAATTTTTCTAAAATGCTAGATTTTTTTAATGATTTTTCAAGTTTTCAAGTTAGGAGTTTTGTTAAGGATATAGAATATTGGTCGTATGATAAATTTTACGGTCAAACAACGTGATTTGGTACTCTAATCTTGTAAATTGTTTTTCGGTGAACAGTGTTCGAACAATGTGTGAACAGGATTTTTTGGCATGAACAATATTTTCTAGCATGAATAGTTTTTTTCAGCCATGAATAATACTCATCAGTTGACCAAGCTCCTAGAGTCATTTATTAAATTTTGGACACTTCGGACACGTTTTTGAGGTTTATTTGGTCAAATTCGGATTGAAAAATTATATTTTGGGGTTGTCCAACCTGGAGCCCTTACCCTGTAAATACATAATACTTATTATAACATAATTTTTAACTATTCATTTGATATATCCACACGAGATATTACTACTAATGTGAAACTCATTTTTTATTATTATGATCATGTATTTCAAAACATGACTCATAGTATAAACCATAAGAATGCAGGACAAACATCATATATACTTTATTTCTATATTAATATTAATTTATACTGATTGAGAATACTAAAAAATTGTGTTCGGTCATGGTAATGTTTATATTTCATATAAATTGATAAATAATTTTATGAGGCACATGTATGGGTCTATGGATATAAATGTGCAAGTTAAGTTGGTATTGTTATGGCTATTGTTGATTAGTTGGGATATGATTTTTTGAAAATGTCATGATCTTTTATTTATCTCTTGTATTTTTTGTTATTTTTTCATTGTACCTATATAGAGGAACTTAAATTAGAAACATTACAAACTAGCAGTTGTGAATGCTAATACTAGTGCATCTTAAGTTTTATATAACAGACTTTTACCTGATAGATTGTGCAGGCTTTTGCTTGATGGATTGTGCGGGATTTTTCCTGATGGACTTTGTAGGCAATGACCTGATGATTACGGGTTTTTCCCCAATGGATTACAAGCTTTTGGCTTGATTGATGGTGAATACTCCCTTTGTTGCATGCTTAAGAAATGGCTATGGTTCTAATGGAGAGAGAGTTCTTCAATCTATGAAAAGCTCTAAACTTATTTGTATTTATTTATATAATATCATAACATTAATATTTATGCCTCTTAATACTAAAACTTTCTTGTTATTGATCTTTCAAACATATGATACGTATGACATTCATCTTTTTTCTTACATTAAATTATTACTTGTGAAAAAGAAAAACTCGTACCCTGCTTGTCCTGTTTCCATTATGGTAAAGATTACCTGCTCACTGAGTTGTCAAACTCACTACACGATATTTTTACATTTTTCAGATAAGAATACAAATTTTGGTCAATCTCCTTCAAATAGTTGATTAGCTAGGTAACACTTTTTCTGAGTGAAGGTAATTTATTTCCAAGGCTCCCAACTTTTGGTTTATGTCGTATTTTGCACTCTAGAGTTGCTCCATATATCACAAGCAGGATCTCAGCTTCTATTTTGCATAGTATTTATGTATATTTTGAGATAATTGAAATTATATAGTATAGAAAGTTAAGCTCTCAAATAAATATGTAATTATGAGTTTGGTTACAATCTATATTAATTGTGATAAATTCATTTATATGTATCAAGAAAGAGGCTTACGAGATGAGATTATTTTCAAAACCCGTGTCGGTTACGTACTCTTAACTTGGGGTCGTGACAAAATTGGTATCAGAGCCATAGGTTTCTGTGGTCTAATGGAGCAAAGAATTCTTTAGTAGGATATTGAATATGAATTTGAGCTGGACATATTTATAATTAAGGTGCTGTTGGAGAATTCTGTAGAGTGTCAAAATTCCTTCTATTCAAGGTTAATTTTCTTCTGTTGTGTCATAAGTCAATTGCTCAAAAATATTTTCAATTGTGAATTGTTCTGAATAGTATGAAAGAGTTAAAAATAAAGTGATGACCAACATTACATAGAAATGATTTTTTCTGTTTAATGTGTATTATACAATATCATGGCTTAATTGTGTTTATTTAATTGATAGTGATTAGCATATATTCTAGTGACAATTATAATTTGTACTAATATATGCATGATATCAGTAACAAATTGCACTCAATATTTTATGTTATTGTATATTAGCTGTAAAAGTTAACATCATATCCCAGCTATTTATAAGAAAGAAAAGAAAAGTTAAAGGGAGAATGACCCTTAAAGTAGGAAATGTGATATTAAAAGGTCATATGGCAAGCATGTTCATACTGACTTAGTTATAGCATAGAGAAAAAATAGACAGCCATGAGATGAAAAAAAAGTTATGAAATAATGTGCAACAAGTTAGTTGAGATATGGTATTTGCGTGATACAGTAAAACAATCATTCATTATATTGATGAGATATGGCTTATATGCCATGTTTGTAACATAATATATGCATTAAATATGGTATATGCTTATACTTGAAAAATTACATTGAATGGTTAAGAATTTTTGCATGGAATGACTTGGTTTGTAGAGCTATTTTGGGTATAAAATATGATGTTTATTTTGTGCACTTGTACGGATATGTTTCATAACTATTTTCTATTAAATGGCGAAATTAAGATTTTTATTGATGAAATGGTATATTCATTGTCAAAAGTTGTACCATAGATGAAATAATATCTCATTTATGGGATTGTTGTAGGCTGTGCTACAATGATTGAGACGAGAGAATTTTTTTTTCTTGATACAATGAGACCGTAGTGAAGTACCCAGTAATATAATATATGCTTTAGCAGCCAATAAATTATAATAAAAAAATTGTCAAGTATATTTGGCAGTAGTCAAAGATATATATATATATGGAATACACTAGTGTAGATCAAATTCCAGTGGTTAGAGAATTTTCTAATGTGTTCCCAGAAGAACTAGTAAAATTATCCTTGAAACGAAAAAAAATGTGGTATTGATTTACTTCTTGTAATCCAACTAATGTCTATATCCCTATATAAAATGACACCCACTGAACTTAAGGCATTGAAAAAGAATTAGTTACAAGACTTGTTAGATAAGGGATTTATACGCCCTAATACTCTTCTTGCGGTGCTCTAGTACTCTTTGTGAAATAGAAGAATGGATCGTTGCGGTAGTGCATATATTATAGATAGTTGAATAAGGTGGTAGTGCGTAATAAATATTTATTATCTCGTATAGATGATCTGTTTGACCAACTATAAAGTGCTCAATATTTTTTAAAAATTGATTTGGGATATGAATATTATCAATTGAGAAAAAGGGAAGAGAATAATCTAAAAACAACTTTCAGGACACGGTATGAGCACTATAAGTTCTTAGTGATGTAATTGGATTTGACAAATGCCCTAGCTATATTTATGGACTTGATGATTAGTAATTAAACCATTCCAGGATAAATTTATTTTTTCATTTATTGATGATATACTAATATGTTTTTAGAGTTAGAGGATCATAAGCAACATTTGAGAACAATTTTACAAACTCTAAGGGAGTATCAGCTATATGCTAAATTTTCAAAATAAGAATTCTGATTTAGTAGGATTACTTTCTTAAGGTATGTGGCTAACAAGATGGTATCTAAGTTGACCTTGAAAAAGTAAAAGTAATACATCAATGTCCACGTCTTTCTACAGTTACAGATGAAGATCCAAGTCTAACTTGCGCTTTTCACAGTTGTCTATCTTCTAATCTATTTGAGCCATAGTTGGATTAGGTACATGAACAAATACTTGTAAAGCATCAATCAACTCTTCTGCATTTGAAGTTGAGATGAGAATTGATCGTGCTAAGTGTGAGTTAAACCTTTATTCCACAGCTTGATAAAAAAAAGACAACAAACTATCAAAGAAGTGATTAACATTTAACAAACCTATCGGTTTGTGATAGATACTTAGTTGTGCCCAAGAGACTATTTGAAAAATTTATTCTAAAGTACTAAAATTCTCTAGTAAGGCAATGAAGGCATCAACATTACTCATCATTCTAACCATGTGCTCATGTATGGAAGCTACCCTAAATTCTTCCGCAATTATTTTTTCTATGATGTTGGATGCAGTTAGAGCTATAGAAATAATACTTAGAACTTGACATCTTCCTACATGTGCAGTTGTAGACACGTACGCTATTAATCCACGGTTACCTCCACCATAGACTAAATGAATTTTTCTCTTGTCCACCACCATACCTAAGTTTTGAGAAGCTTTCATATACTCTCCTTCTTTTTTAAGACTGAAACCACAAAAGACACAAATATTTTGAAACTGACGAAATGTGGTTCTCTCCATAACTGCACACACCCTAACTTTGAGTATGAAAGTAAATATACTAACGTATGCATTTATAGAACTCAAAGAAGGGCATACTTATGATAGCTATGCGAATAGGTCAAGTATAATTAGAACAGTTATGTGAGTGATTAGTGGATATCAGCTAAATTGAAAGTAAAACGGCAAGCATGTATATGTACAGTAGTTGTGATTGTAGTTCATATTAAGCACATAAAGAGAATAAGGTTAAGATATCACCAAAAATTTATTTTTTCCTTCTTGTCCTTGATGAAGCATTGATGTCTTGATTCTTATAGGAAAGTTATAGGTGATAGGCGTAATTGTAAAAAAAAAAGTGAAAATGAAAACAAGTTAATTGTTGAAGAGGGACAATCAAATGGTTTATTTTGTTTTCCTAATGTTCTTGCCAATTGACTATCGGTATTATTAAGTCGACTTGCTATTTTAATAATTTTTAATTTAGACTGATTTATTTTACAGTTGATTGATTACATCTATTTTGAAACGATCAACTATATCCTACCAGTTAACTATGTGTTCTTTATTATTCACAAACTTTTATAAACTTAGAAATATTTTTTTTCCATGTGCTATTTTTTCGTCGAATACCAACAGTTTTAAAGTAGATTTTGGCACATATATTTAAAACTTGCGGCCACTGATTTTTGCCGAAATAACAACTAGGTTTTGTTTACAAATTTTTAAGAATTACGGCCACTGATTTTAATTTTCTTTCAATGTTTTGTTTAAACTTCTGACTTCCTATTTTGGCACTATGTTTTATTAAGTATTTCTCTTTTTCTGTTGCGTCATTCTTCATTAATATTTGGCATTAAATGCAAGGTTCTTTTCCCTCATTACAAGGAAAGTTAATTTCTTTTCTTTGAAACTTAATTATTATGGTATCTAAGTGGTTAGTAGGTTAAAGTAATGGAGAATGTTTTGAGAACCATGTTCGAAAATAAAATAGAGCGATCAATGTATTTGTGTTAAGAGTTTATACCATGCTAACTTAAGCCTAGTATATAGGCTCTTTTGAAATTTTGAATAAAGTAGGCATAATAGTACATTGTTTAACCTTGCCATAAGGATTAAGTAATGTGGATACAGTCTTTCTTGCATAAATGTTAAGGAAGTACCTATTAGATTCTTCTCATATTATCTAATTCTAAGAAATTCAATTGGACAAGAATTTGATTTAATCATGAAGAAAAAATGATGTTTATTATTGATCGACGAGTGAAGAACTTATAGTTAAAGAAAATATCTATGGTTAAGATTATATGGCAAAATCACTCAAGAAAAGAGATATTCCCAATTACTTGAGTAATGGGGTTAATAACTATAATTTATGCCTTGACTTCATTCCTTATTTGTGATAGGATGAATTGAAATTCAAGGACCGAATTTTTTAAGGGGGGAAGAATGTAATATCCCGTAATTTTTAAATAATGATGTTTTGCTATAAACAAATATATTTTTGATTAAATTAATTTTTTTTTACTTAAAATAATTATATTGGCCTTTAATAAATTTTTGTTTTATTTTTAAAAATATTTTTTATTATTATGCATAAAGATATTTATTTTTTGATTTGTTTTATTAAAATTTTTATCAAGAAAAGTCATGATTTAAGAGTGCAACTAAAGTTTTACAATAATATAAATTTTTAGAAATTTTTGAGATATTTTAAGATGAACAATAATATTTATATGTATATATATAACAATAAATCTTATTATTTAATTATTAAATAATATTAAGTAAAAAAGAAAGAAGGAAGATAAAAGGGAAAGGAAACGTGAAGGAGAGAACACGGATGGCAGTAGATGCAAAAATTTTCCTATTCACTTTCTCTCTTTAACCTCTATTTCTTCTCTAAGATTTCTTCCAATATATGCATCCAATGGAGATACCGAACGTATCGTTGGACTCGTGGCAATGAGAGTTTCAAAACCTACCGATCAATTTTGCCAAAAGTTCATTGGAATTTCATTGGAAAATCATGAATAGTAACTTATAGGTAATTTTTTTAAAATACTGATTTTTTTAATGGTTTTTCAAGTTTTCAAGTTAGAGGTTTTGTTAAAGATATAGAGTATTGGTGGTATGATAAATTTTACGGTCAAAAAATGTGATTTGGTGCTCTAATCTTGCAAATTATTTTTTAACTGTGAACAGTGTCTGAACAATGTGTGAACAGTATTTTTCGGTATGAATAGTTTTTTCATGCCATGAACAATACCTTCCATCAATTGACCAAGCTCTCTGAGTCATTTTTTTTAAGTTTTTGGACCTTTTGGACACATTTTTGAGGTTTATTTGGTCAAATTTAAATTGAAAAAAAATATATTTTAGGGCTGTCCAACCTAAAACCCTTACTTTGTGAGTAGATAATACTTATTATAACATAATTGTTAGCTATTCATTTGATATATTCACATGAGACATTACTACTAATGTGAAACTCATTTTTTTATTATGATAATGTATTTCAAAACATGACTCATAGTGTAAACCTTAGGAATACATGACAAGCATCATATATACTTTATTTCTATATTGATATTAATTTATATTGATTGAGAATACCTAAAAATTGTGTTGGGTCATAGTGATGTTTATATTTCACATGAATTGATAAATAATTTTATGAGGCACATATGTGGGTTTATGGATATAAATGTGCAAATTAAGTTGGTCTCATTATGGCTATTATTGATGAGTGTGGATATGTTTTTCTGGAAGTGTCATGATCTTTTATTTATCTCTTGCACTTCTTGTTATTTCTTCATTGTACCTATACGGAGGAGACTAAATTGGAAACATTGCAAACTAGCAACTGTGAATGCTAACACTAGTGCATCTTGAGTTCTATATAACAGACTTTTGCCTAATTGATTGTGCGGGTTTTTACCTAATGGACTTTGCAGGCAATGACTTGATGGATTACAAGTTTTTGCCCGATGCATTACAGGCTTTTAGCCTTATTGATGGTGAACACTCTCTTTGTTGCATGCTTGAGAAATGGCTATGATTCTGATATAGAGAGAGTTCTTCAATCTATGAAAAGCTCTAAATTTATTTGTATTTATTTATATAATATCGTAACATTAATATTTATGCCTCTTAATACTAAAACTTTCTTGTTATTGATCTTTTAAACATATGATAAGTATGGCACTGATCTATTTCTTACATTAAATTATTACTTGTGAAAAAAAAATTCGTACTTTGCTTGTCTTGTTTCCGTTATGGTAAGAATTACTTACTCACAGAGTTTTCAAACTCACTACACGATATTTCTATATTTTTAAGATAAGAATGCAGATTTTGGTCAATCTCCTTCAAATAGTTGATCAATTAGGCGATACATTTTTGGGGTAAGGCTTATTTATTTTCAGGGCTCCTAACTTTTGGTTTATGTCGTATTTTGCACTCTAAAGTTGCTCCATATATCACAGGCAAGATCTCAGCTTTTATTTTGCATAGTATTTGTGTATATTTTGAGATAATTAAAATTATAGTGTAGAAAGTTAAGTTCTCAAATGAATATGTAATTATGAGTTTGGTTACAATCTATATTAATGATGAGAAATTTATTTATATGTATCAAAAAAGAGGTTTAAGGGATGAGATTATTCTCAAAATCCGTGTCAATTACGTAGTCCTAACTTAGGGTCGTGACAGAGGCATTATACAAATCAAGTGGTAAGAAAGTGCATACATGAGTAAGAAAATCCTTCATTCTAACTTTCTACCATTCTTATGCATGTGAAGACTATTTTGGAACTAAGAAGATAGCAAGAAAAGTGCTAGAGTGTAGCTTCTACTTGCCAACCTTATTTAAAGACTCGTATATTTTCTATGTCATTCCTTAATTATTAGAAAACAGGTAACATATCCCAAAGGAATGAGATTGGACAAACCCTGGTATTGTTTTGTTATATTTTTTACATTTAGAGAATCAATTTCATGCAACCTTTCTTTACCTCTTTCGATTTCAATTATATATTGTTGTTGATTATGTCTTAAAATAGTGAAAGCTAAAGCTACCCAAACTGACGATTCTAACGTAACTTCAAATTTAATTAAGTCTAACATATTTTCTAAATTTAGAACCGCGAGAGTATTAATAAGTGATCGAGGCAGTTGCTTTTGCAATTAGACTGTGGAGGCCTTATTGGAAAGATACCATGTCACTCACAAAATTTCAATCTTCTATTATCTTTAGACTAGTGAACAAGCTAAAATATCTAATAGAGAGATAAAGTCTATCATTGAAAAGACAGTTAACCCAAATAAAAAAGATTAGAGTTTGGGCTTGGATGATGCCTTGTGGGCATATAAGACATCATACAAAACTCCTGTCGGCATATCACCATATAAACTTATTGGGTAAACTATGCCACCTCTCATTGAACTAGAACAAAAGGTTTAATAGGCCATCAAAAACTTCAACATAAATATGAATGAAAGTGGAGAACACGTAAAATTGTAGCTACAAAAAATCAAAGGAAATCTGGAATGATGCCTAGGGGAATGCAAGAATTTACAAAGACGTGACTAGATGATCTCCTGAAAGGGGTTCATAGTGGATCAAATCTCATTTTTTATTTATATAGCTATTTATTTATTTTATATATTAAAAATGTTAAAGAGTATATTTTTCTCTAAGTTTATAAACCTGAAGATGCTATCTACATGGTCAGTTAGCAATTAAACCCAAAATGTTAGTATCTATCTTTTTCCTTACCAAATTGTTTCGTAGACTCAAGTTTAAGAGCATTTTTGTTTTCAGCCTAAATTTGGAATTGGGTGGATGATTCTCTTTGGGCCAAGTGTTGCTGTGACACATTTCTATTTTACAGACTGATCAGGTACCGCTTTACCGTATATGCGTTGGGGAAGCTTTAGGCAAATATATATTGATTTAAAACTTAACCATTTACAGCACAAGGGTCCTAAATGAACTTGAATATTTACTGTAAGACGTAAGTATTGTACTATCGTACATATTATGTGATTTATATGCTTATAAACAATTAAAAAAAATTAAAAAGAAGAAATCCATATTCATATCCACATCCATGCTATGTGTAAGTGACTAAAATTTGTAAAATTCATTTAACATAGTCCTAATAAGAGTTTTTCTTCTTCAATAATGGTTTTTAAAAGGTTATGTTTTTAAAAATGTAAATAAAAATAAAAATGAGAGCTAAAAGAGTTAAAATTAAAATTTCTTTTATCAAAATAAATTGTTCATATGCCAATATATTTTATCTATTTATAAGTGTAGATTGAGCCATGTCTATATGTTAAAATTATTTTGATAGCTTAGCCAACAATAATATAAATGTAACCTAAGTGCTTTTAAAATTTAAAATAGGTTTAAACTACCAATTGGACCAAACTTCTAGTGGTGATCTCTAGTATGTAGTTTTTGTATAATTTTTTTTTGGAATCATTAACAGTTTAAAATAAAGTGAGGCTATTTTATTTTAAAATTAAAATATGGCACATATTTTAATAAAAATTTATAATAATATTTATAAATTATTTACTAAAAATGTCTTGTGAAAATCAAATTTAAATAGATAAAGCGCTTTGATCCTGGCTTTTTTTATTTTTTTGAATCGTCACGTAACTTTATGACTTTTTTAGAAATTGGAATATATTTTTTTACGAGGCATCGATTGGCATGCTTGGGCCATCGTTTTACTTTGTAAACAATGGATACGACACCTGCGGCAAAGGTCTAAAATGTAAATGGACGAAGATTCGTTCCCAGCCACGGTGGTAGATTGACAACTCCGCCTTATTAAAACCTCCACAAAAACCCCCCAAATTGTAGCCATGGACGGTTTTCGAAATATTCTTCGTAAAATTTCTGGCGAGAATAAATCAGCTTCGTCTACTTCGTCGCTCTCACCTGTGGAGAGTTTGAATGTGAATGGAAGAGGAGAGAGTGGTTCAGTTTCTTCTGCTGTATTGCCTTCCAATTCGTCCCTTGTTTTAGCTACTAGACCTCCCAGGTTTGCCCCAATCTCTCTTTCTGGTTCTTAGCTTACCTTTTATTCAGTTCTATCTCTTAGATTAAAGTTGGTGGGAAGTTAAATTTTGCATATTACTGAGTATGAGTATGTTACAACCCCTTTTAGGTAGAACTCATTCTCAAAAACTAGTCATCGAGAAGAGGGTGCCTAAGAGGTTATAAAGCCTCAATTAAGTGCCCATACATACACTTGATGTGGGACTTGAGTCCCATACCTCACCAATAAATCGTAACATAGCTCCCCCGTTAGAGCCGGACGTCCACGGACTGCTGACACTCCAAGCGGCTAACACTCCTAATTTTATTGGGTAGCCATTTTCCGCAACATCACGACCATTGAGCAGAACCAGCTCTGATACTATTGTTACAACCCGGTAGAACTCATTCTCAAAAGCTAGCCATTGAGAAGAGGGTGCTTAAGAGGATATAAAGCCCCAACCAAGTGCCCATACACTTGATGTGAGACTTGAGTCCCATACCTCACCAATGAATCGTAACAGAGTATCTATTGTTTAAGGTTGATAGGTATGCTATGTAGGAACATTTGGAAAATCCTTGATTCTTATTCTGAGATTGAAATTATAATGATAAAATTATTTAACCGTCATAGGGAAGGGTGAAAATTACCGGTTGATTTTTCAGCTGTTGTGGTGAGCATGGTGCGTCAACTGGCAAATCTTTGGAATGCCCTGTGAGTTACTAAAACACCAGAGATTGAGTCAAACAGGGTATTGCTTCAACATTTAGTACAATTCCCTGACAACTGAACTTGAAAATCTGGAGGGTATAAATTTTACAGCCTTGTTATTTTTAAGGATCTGGATTTTTGTTTTGTTCAATGACGACTATGGTTGAAAACGTTGTGCAGAGAAATGCCAATCTTGATTTTAATATGATATCTTATTTTCTATGTTCTTGTTTGTTAGTCTAATTATGCATACTATTGTAGCATTCTAAAGTATCTTATAGTAATTATAATGGTTATTCTCGTTTGGCTTGTTTGGCTTCTTTCTCAAGGCATATAAAGATGTCTCTAGCTTTATGTAATTATGTTGAAGTTGTTCTTTGAATTTAAAAGTAATGCTTCTGCAGCTTCTGTGTTCTTTACTGTTGATGATTTATCAATTTTCCTTTAAGTCAGTAAAGATGTAAGATAAATCCTTAAATATAGTTGGTACAAGCATAAATTGACTTTTAGGTTAGTGTTCAGATTCTAAGTTTGATATTTTTTATACTACATGGCAGACAAGTTGTATCTTTGTGGACATGCTCAAAGCTTTGTGCAATCTGCTTTGTTGCTGGAGTAGTTTTTGGCTACACACTCAAGCGACGAGTTAGAAGTTGGGCTTCCAAACTTCTTAAGAAGCTGAAAGATAATTGATGCGATGCGGCCTTTCCTTTGTATCTAGTCCAAATTCTGTGTTATTGTTGTCATATGAATGACACTCTCACTACAGAGACTAATTTGGTAAGACTTCAGCTTCATAGAAATTTTACCTGTGGAAACATCACTTTCACTCCTTCATTAGAATTACTTGTACTTACTGATTAAGCTTAATATGATTGAGCTGAGGACGAAGTTGACATTTACTTATAAGATGACTTGTTAAATTCAAGAATTGTTTTGGCACAACCTTGCCTGCTATGCTTTTTATGTATCATATCTCAACTTTATGTGTTCTGTAGTGTCCTATTGACTATTGTTTTGCTTTGCAGTGGGGCAGTGGGCTAGTAAATTCTCTGTTTTCTATTCAATGTAGTTTATAGCATCTGAACATTTGATGTGGTTTTCTACCACTTCTGAAGATCCTTTATAATCCACCTTAAAATATAATTTCCGAAAATTTCACTTTGAGAAATGGGCAGCATATTTGGATGGCAAAGTTTCATCTAAAGACCTTGAATCCTGGTACCCAAATTAATTGAGCCACAACTTTCCAGATTCTCCTCTGATGTTAAGGTTTCTCATCTTCTCATTTATACGTATCCAGGTTCAATGGCAGGTTTGACCTAGTAAAAGAGTGGTTAGTGTGTTGTGGCTTGTAGGTATGATATCTTGCTTTTAGTTTCTGAGGTTTGTACCTGGGGTTTAGAGGATATGTTCATTCGCCTTAGTAATTAAGTTCAAACTGCTGCTTGCTTTAAACATGAAACATCCATGCTTCCCATAAAGAAACTTTGGCAAGTTGACCTGTTGTATACTTAGGTCAGTCAGAAGTTACTTCTGTAATACACATTTGCATAGTTTCAACTTCTAATTTTCTTCCCTTTTCTCATATATTGTATTTATTAATGTTCAACTACATGTATAGTTGTCTATCATTTTCTTCTGGAGTCATTATTACTCAGACTATGTAATTTTATTTCCAATTCTCATGCTAAAGGCCTTTACATAGTATACTGAATGGTACTTTCTCTTGAACCAGATTAGTTTTTTGGTCAGAACTGTATATCCATGTATGCATGTCTAGTCACTAAATGAGGTTTTGCATTGCGTAAAACATGCATAAATGGTGTTTTGGTTGAAATTGAAATCTATACATATTTTCCTGTTTATTAGATTCTGTATTGTGCATAATTTGTATAGCAAATAAATACTACAATTGCACCTTCCTGCCCCCTACTATCATAAACTAAATGTAATTTTCCTTTTGCATCATACAATAAATAATTACAGAGAACTAAAAAATAAAACGTTAGCAGCTAGTGTTTGAAATATCAATTTTTCATTTCAGAAATACTCCTTGTGAAAATCAAAGCGTGTAGTTGTCTTGTGGCTCAGCTCATGTGACAGCTTCTTTAGCTCCTTTGCCACCACTGGCATCCCACAGTAGAATACCCCTGCAGTTTTGATGCACCATTTGCTTGTTAAATATTAAATAACTATAATTAGGGCTGTAAATAAATCGACTTGTTTGTGAACAGTCTGCGCTCAGTTCATATAAAACTTCAACTCGGGTCGATTCATTTATTAAATGAACGAACTAGAGCATAATATTAGGCTCATTTAATTCAACGAGCCGAGCTTAAGAATTTGATGATTGGTTCGTTTAACTCGTGAATAGCTTGTTTAAAAATAATAATTTTTTTTTACAAATATTCATATACTATATATAGTTGTATATATTATATATTAAAAATTTATTTACACAAATTATATAATATTTTAAAATATAATTATATATACATTATTCATATTATAGTTCATTTAATCTTTTTTAGCTTATTTATTAAGTTTAAATAACCACCCTTAGCTTATTAAAAATGTTTGTATAGTCTTAAATGAGTTTAAACAAGCCACACACTAGCTTTCATTTAAATAAACAAGCTAAGTCCGAGCTCATTTAATTTAACGAGTTGAATTTGAATAGCTTGAGCATTAGAGCTCGGATCAACTCATTTACACCCACAACTATCAAGAAGTAATGACCACAAATTGGGGTTTAGGTTGCGGATCAAACTATTTGTTGTCTTCTACATCCCCTCTTACATAGCCCAGTCCACCATTTTCACTTCTGCCCAGAGAAATTCTTAGATATACTCCTTGCAGAGTTAGCTGGTGCAAGGAGTCCATAGAAACTTGTCAAAATAGGTGTGTTAGTGAACCCATCGTTTGAAACACCCACTTTATTGAGTTTTCAATTACTTATTGCACAACCAGCTAGTACATTATATGTAGTTAGGTAACCAGGAATTTCTCCTCATGCCTATGATTTTTATGCAAAGAGAGCTGGTTTGCTTGTTAGGGACAGGCAGTTGCAGTTTATAAATTTTAATTATTACTATTTTTTTTCTTGTATTTTCATTGTCATCTGTGGAATTTGTTTCATCTGACATGTTTATGTTAGGGCTGTCTACTGCCAACTGTTAAGGTGTACATAAAAGGCTAGAGAATTTTTTGAAATCATTTTTTTTTCAGAATTTTTGACATTATTGTTTTCTTTGGAATAAACACACCCCTCATCCCTTACTTGGCTTATTAAAGCATTCTTAGGTCAGTTGCACTTGCATCTACTTTCCTTCTGCATCAGCCACTATTTCAAGCTGTTTCTGGCCAACTTCCTTTGGTTTTCCTTCATCTAAATGAATTAACTCGCTAGGATTCCAAGTGTATTAATACTGTTTAGCTTGGGACACAGGACTTATGGCTCTGCCTCCTATATGTGAAGCTTAGGTCTACGTAGCCAATTAATCATTGAAACATCGTGGCAAAATAAAATCATTGAAAATCATGGGAGAGAAATATAGGAAAAATTGAAACACCATAATGATAAATAGTGCTGCATTTTGTAGCTAGTAATTTACCGACTGTAGAATATGGATGTTTAGAGGCTATCTTGGTGAAAACATCTTTCCAATTAGGCCTAGCAAAGTGTGTTCTTACCTGCAATAGAAAAGGAAAAATTCATGGTTAGCATGTGATCAAAAATGTTTATATACCATAAATTAAAGTACAGGAGATCTTACTCGAGTGCCTGATAGGATGTCAACACCGTGTTTGGCATGGGTGAGAGCTTGGACCATTGTGATTAAAGTCGACCTTGCATCCCCTTCTTCATAAACACTTGTGAGATAGTTGTGTAGTTCAATTTGACCCTGAATCATGGTACATTTTGGCAAAGGGAAGGATGGTAGTCAATAAACTGCTTCTTGGAAGTAAACTTTTTTTTTCTTGTACCAATAATGGTAACATTAGATTCTTATACTTAAGGTGGAGAACTATCAAGAGATAACATGTATTACTTTATGATCCATTTCTGCAACTTCATCCATTACTCCTTTAAACCATTCAAAAGATCCAGGTTCCCTGGTAACCCAGTAGAAATAAGCATTTGTAGTTCTTTGTGTTCGTTTATTTCCATCTGTCCCGGAATTTGAAGATGTAGAACTATTGAGGCTCTCATCTGATATGGTTGTTTCTGTGTTTGACTCCTACATTGACCTTAGCAAAATCAGTGTCTGAAAGGTTGGAAAAAAAAAAAACACCTGACTCTATAAGATGGTGGGTAGCTTATGAAATTAATTGTACCATTTGTTCTTCAATTGTTCTTGTGTCATTGAGAAGATCTCTGAGAATGCTAATGAAAGGAGTCGCTCCAATTCCCAATCCTACGAGAAGCAGTACATCGTAATTCTGGTAATCTTGTGCAGGAGCTCCATAAGGACCATCGACAAGCAGTCTAGGCTTTCTGCATATCAGAGTTCTATTTTCAGTAATTTAACATAACTTTCATGGCTAGTCCAAAAAAAAAAAGAAAAAAAAAAGAAAGAAAACATAGCTTTCATGCGTACACTAATAACTAAACCTATAATTACCCTCTTTGATCCATTTCCTCAAGTTGACCGAGTTTGGCTTGACCCTTTAATGAAGATAATTTATCATCTTCAGTGAAAAGTAGCTTTAATTCTTGCGTCCAATCTCCAACAGTACGAATGTGAACACTCAGGCAGTCATCTCCTGGTGCTGAAGTGATGGAGAATGGGTGCCTAAAAGATTAAAGATGGTTATTTTGACGTTGAGATGTAGAATAACATTGATGATAATAGACCTGCGAGCCAGAAAATAGACTCACCATTCAAATGGAGAGATTTTTGGGCACTTTAAAAATATGTACTGTCCGCTTTTGTGCATAAATCCATTTGGTTTAGACATGATTAAGCTAATGACATTTCCCGGTAACGTCGAAACCTGCAAAGTTTATAGTACTTTTAATGGGGACAAAATGTATTCCAACCCACAGCCTAAACTAACTTTAGTCAATCTAATAGGGGCGCTGAAATCTTGCAACAAAATATTAATCATACTTTGAATTCAAATGAAACATTTTTAAGTAAACTCACAAGAAATTTGTAGACCAAAGACCTATAAGTATGTTTAAATTGAATTTCAATGAAAAGTTTATTAACATGTTTATATATATTCAGCTATAATTACTTTGATCTATTAATTTTTTTTAAATCAGATTTATGTCAGAGTTTCTCAAATGGAATATATTAATCTACAATTTGAAGTTGACAAAAAAATGAGGATTTGGGTATATTACCTTTAGTATTTTAACTGAATATTGCTTTGATCTACAAGTTCGTAGAGTACGCTCTGCTGTGTACAGCATGATCGGAACGGAGATGTACATCCAAGTCTGAAATTAATCAATCATTTTTAGTTTTATTTGGTCAGTCCTTCAGGCAAAATTCACTTTTGCCAGATTGATATAGAATATAATTCAAATTCTTACCGTCTTCTGATACCACACGTGGGTGAAGTACAAGAAACTTCCATGGATGAACAGCAGAACATAGACGAGACAAAGAAGATGATGTGAATACCAGAATGCGTTAAATCCTGTCAATCTGTTGAAAGGTGGTGGTAGCCTGACTGCATTTCTCCGAAAGTGATGGGTTGCTAGTGTAAAAGAGATGGCCATTAAAACAAGCATTGAAATTCCTGTTAGGCCTTCAATACCGGTTAAAAGTGTTTTATATGTGGGCTTTTTGTTGTGGAAATCTGAAGATATCGGTGCAAATTTTTCTGGAGAAGATTGTATGAGACGGGGGAAATCGCAGGCCAGATGATTGCCTGCATGAACAACGACTCCAATAGCTATGGCAAAAGCTATCATCTGTAAAAGAATATAAAAATAAGATATTGTCGAGAAAATAAGCTTGAAAGTACTCATTGCTTCATAATCATTGCCACTTTTGGTTAGCGTGTGAATGGATATGTGCCAATGAGTCCTTTGTTTAAAACATTCCATTGAGATATTACCTTGTGGAAATTAATGTTGTCATCAAAGGGGACAAATGACCTGGCTCTTGTGGAACGAATCCACGTCAATGTGTTTCGGCAAACTGGTAAGAGGATGAGAGCCATGTTGAGCTTCAGTGTCTCAGCAGCACCTTTGGCTATTGGTAAGCAATAGCCCGTGACTTGGAAAGCTGCTCTGTATCTATACTGATAGAATTTCCAGGCAAAAAGGCAAGTAATGGCAGACAACCACAATAACAAGATCCAGCTCCTTCGCCAATGTTCTAGTGCGAGACACAGGATTGTCCTGCATAGCCTTTGGATCACATTTTTGTGCCTCAAGCCACTCATATTCTGACTCCACCCAACACTTTGGGAACTGACTTGTCTGCTGTAGTTCATGTAGCGATCTTTCTGTAGAAGCAACATTTCTAACTGCCACAACTGAACAAAGATAAAAAATCACAAGGTGAAAATGAGACCAATTTTATGTCAAAATGTAGAAACAATAAATAAATAATCACATTGGCCAAATGGATGGCCCAAGATCAATATATAATTTTTTTTAATTTCTTTTTTGATTATTCTCATATTTCCTTTAACTTTTGTCTTCTCTTACCTCAATGTATCCCAGGTTTTCTGGATCTAGCTCTTCCATTATTAACGCAGCGTATCCTTCAGCTTGTTCTTTTAGCTTCGATAGCTTGTTTGCAGAAGCACTGAGCATTATAAGCTGGTAATTTAAAATTAAAAACAATGTGTATGAATCAAAGCATATATAATATAACATATTTTACGATGTTTTTAGCAAGAACAGCTTGCCGTGTAAGTTAAAACACTTTTTTTTTCAATTTCTGTCCCTTTTTTGTTGTTGTTTATTTTCTTGATTATGGCATTGTGCTCTTAATGTAAGTCTTCCTTCGTTAATCGAAGCTCAGTAGAATATAAGTTTCGAATTAAACTCAACTCATTTATTAAATAAATGAGCTTAATCAATATATTAAACTTGTTTAATTACACCAACTGAACCTAAAAATTTTGACACTCAACTCCTTAAACTCACCGACACTTTGATTATTAATTATATATAATTTTAATAAAAATTAAAGATAAACACAATATTTTATACTTTATTAAAATATTTTAACATATATTTGATATAAAAGTTTATAATTTTAATTAATTTAATTTATATATATTCATGCAAGTCTATATTGTATGGACAAGATTTAAATATAATTTGTAAAGTGTTTATTAAATTTTAAAATTATATATATATATATATATATATATATATATATATATATATATATATATATATATATATATAAACTCAACATTAAATGATTTATGCTTTTAAAAAATTTCTCCATACGTATCATATTCCAACAATTCAAGCAATACTGCAAATATAATTATACAATAACATATGTTTTATATTGAATATATAACTCTTATATTATAACTTTTATAAAATAATTTTATGAAACAACTACAAAATATCTTTATATTTACTGTATTTTTTTAATAGAAGAGATTTTTTTTTGGGTCAAAACATCATATGTAGAGATTGCTTCTTCTTATAACAGAGAAAAGATTAGCATTTTCAATATGTATATAATAGGCATTTTATTTATGTACAATTCTAGTATAAGTTCAAATTAAGAAGATAGGTGTGAATATATATATATATATATATATATATATATATATATATATATATATATACTTTTTTATTCATACTTAATATATACAATTCGTGTGACGTCAAATGTAAATTTCTGAAGAAATATTTAATGCGGGTTTAAAAATATTAAGAAAATATAAACCTAATATGTTTTAAGTGATATTTCATCATTAATATTCTCAATTGTTTCAAAAAACAAGCTCATTTTCTATTTTCATGTAATTTTGTTTATTTTTTATAGTTGTTACAAAATGCTAATTTTCCTTCTGTAAAATATTTTCTTTTATCATCTCAAATCTTACCTCTTGTATCTCTTCCCTTGTAATTTTTCCATCTTCATTACTGTCCGCCCTGAAAGAAATAAATAGATATTTTAATAAAAAAAAAATATTTGAATTTCGTTCAGCTTGCCCAACTGCTCAAGCCTTAGAAGTTATCGAGTAGTTGGGAACAGAAAAATAAGAAGAAAGTTTCATTTGGTCGAGACTTCAGAAGGGAGGATGCATTTTAATATTTTAGTACATTGTCGTTTATAGCTTTGCATCAGCATATTTATTACGTCTTTATTTATACGAAGACAATGAAAGAATTATTCAGAAAGAAAACTTAAAGATTTGATTTATCTCCGAATTAAAGAACTCACAAATTACTTAAGTAATAAATTTGAACTCAATTATAACTTTTATAATAGCAAAAGTTTGAATTCATAAAATAAAAAACTTATAAAAAAATACAATCACAATATTTTAAATAAAATTAGTTTTATAAACTGATGGATTTTATAAGAAGAAAAAAAGTGAAATCTAGGTCTCATATCATCCTCCCCTCTTCTTTCCATGGGCGGTACCGCAAGAGATCGTTATCCATCTTTTTGAATACAACTTCTACTGATATGCTAATTATATTTTTATTTGGACTATGCTAATTAATTTACCAAAAGTGAAATATTTTAATTTTAAATGCCGAAAATGAAATAATAATGGCAGAATCAGCTGCGAAAGAACTAAACTTTGCCGTCAATTTCCCAATTATATATGAACTCCCTATGAAACGACGAACTTACATGTCGAAGAAAATCTGAAGGCGAGCGTCAAAGCTCTGGTCCGAAATCTGCAACCAGAAGTCATGGAGCTCTTCTTTGCTTATCTTGGTCACTTTGCTCTGCTTCCTTCTAGCCAATGCATCAAATATCCCCACGGCAAATTCCTTGGAATCCTGCATCCCTTTTACGAAAATACAAACAAACAAATCAAATTAATTCCAAGTCGATGGAATTTAATTTTCTTGGCATTCAAACAAAAAAGCATGATACTATATATATACCTATGCATTCACCAAAGTCGTCTCTAGCAAGCAAGCCATCCTTGGCAAGTAAAGCAAACCTTTCTTCAACTTTTCTCCATAGCTCATCGGCGTTTTCGGCTCCGGTGGTCTGGCTGATGAATCTGAGCCCTTTAAGAGCTGTCTGCGCACTCGATCTCGTCCGTTCAAGTTTCGCTTTGATTCTTCGAGCATTGCGGGCGTTTATGACGGGATCTTCGACGGCAGACATCGAAGACGACGATCTCGACCACGGGAACTTCCTCCGAAAACTGGAAGTAGTCGAGAGGCTGCAGCTTCCAACAACGGCGGAGGATTGGTCTTCGGCACCATCAGCAACTGGAGCAACATTGCGAAGCACAACGGCGTCGTCTCCGAGCTCCAAGGTGATTTCAACCAACTCTTGCTGATGGTTTCCCCCGAGGTCGTTGAGGCAAATTGGGAGCATTACTTCGGAGGCATCTCCTCCTCCTGGTGACGAGCTTTCGAGGTACTTCTTGGAGCTGCTTCTTCCAAACGATGACGTTCTCATGGAATTCTATTGGCTGGTAAATTTTTTCTCTCTCTAGAATGACCATGAAAGAGGTTAGAGAGAGAGGGTAGGAGGGTAGGAGGGAGGGTTATAGTTGATGTGTTTGGGCGCCAAAGCGGCTCTAAAAGGAAATGGAAGGGGGAACAGGACGAACACCTCTCAACCAATTTACGCACACGAATTCAACGCCAATTCGCCTAGAACCGCCTTAGAGTAGTTGGGAATTGGGATTTCCAAATTTTGTACTTTATAATATTTAATAAATTAGGTGATATTTGATTTCTTATATTTAAATATAAAAATAATTTTAAAAAATATTATTTTTATTATTTAAAATATTAAAAAAAATATCTATTAATAATAAATAATAAAATTTAATTATTTTATAATTTCTTTGGTAGTAAATATTAAAATAAATTTTAGAAGATTAAATCACTAAATGTTATATAGTGGTAAAGGGTGTGGGTAATTTAAACTTTCATGAACAAAAAAAAATTAAAAGATTAATAGAGCATATTAAAATAGTGTCATGTCGTTGTTTCACTTGGTAAAAGGAAGTTGATAAGAACTTGTAAAAAGAGTAATGACTTATACTCTGTGAATTCAAATCTCTTTAATATTAAAATTTTAATACGTTGGTGCCTTGATGATCAATCTTCTCGTGGATATTCCTTAACGTTTAAGCTATTAAATAAACTTCCGTTTTATTATGTATATAAGTCTCACCTCGTCACAATCTTCGTATTAAAATAGTGTCATAAATTTGACAGATATAATACAAAATATCTTCATTAATATTTTTCAAAAGAAAAAATAATGCTAATAATGTCTTGGATATTACGACACAGTCCCGTTAATTTATTATTTTTAAGTATAATTTTAAGAATTGATATTTGGTACACTGACGGTGGATAATTTTTTATTTACTAACAATATTTAGATCCTAACACGTGATAGAAATAATTTTAAAAAATATTATTTTTATCATGTGTCGCGATTTCGACACTGCTAATGGACAAAAAATTGTCCACCGTCGGTGGACCAAATTTTTTTTTAATTTTAATTTTAATTTTATTATACCGATAATATGAAAATATTTTAAGTGATATCTTTGCAGCATTTAGACATTAGATTGTAGGAGGTTGGGGTGATTGGAATTTTCTAGTAAGGGTATTAGATTAAAGTTATTATGACAACTTCTTTCCCAAAATTAATTAGTTACTTGAAGCTTTAGTAGTAGTCTCTTTTCAGTTTTTCTAACTTTTCATTAATTAGCTAGGAGGCGAGAAGCACAGCCGCAAAGAGGGATTAAGGGTGCGTTTGGTTTAGTATGATTTTATATTTTATGGTATTTACAGTGTTATTTTATGATATCCTGTTATCGTAGACGATATCAAACATTTTAAATATTGATATACTAAACATAAGCATCTTATACGTTATCTAAGATCTTATTAAAATTAAAATTACAGTATATATATCAAGCATCTTTAGGTCAAAAAGAAAGTAATCGTGTTAAACATTAAATAATAAATTTAAATTTTTTCAAAGATATTGTAAGTTTTTTTTTAAATCTAATGCTTTTGTTCGAACCCAGTGAAATTAGTTCAATTATTGGTAAAAAACAATGGAATCTTTCTTCAACAATTTGGTTTCAATTCCTCTATCTGGGGAGTGCTATTAAATTAAAATCTTGAGACTACATGAGGGCGTATGCCTTAAAATTTATTGGAAAAAATACACACTCTGACCATAATAATAAAATTAATTAAATTAAAATGAACACAAATTAATCACAAGAGAACTTGAATACACTTGAAAAATAAAATAGAAAAATAAAATCAACTTTATATTCCATAATAATAATAATAAATCAAAATTTTAATGTCATAGAAGATTTTTAATTTTTATTCCCATAATGGAGATGAATGCATGAATGTTTGTCTCTGTGGATATTGAACAGGTCAATGCGGTAGGGTTAGGTGAATGCAACCTAGCCAGATTAACTAGGCTAAATTAGGAGGCGTTTGTTGGTCCATATTTTGTATTTGTAATACACCCATGGTGTGTGCGCGTCTATATATATATAATAAATTTAATAGAATAAAATTTTTAACTTATTTATTAAAATTAAAGAGACTAAATTTATATTAAAAATTATAAAATAATTAAATTAATTCATTCTTGAAAACCTAGGGATCAAAACTATAATTAAACTTATCATTAAACTTGGTATGAAATACTAATAGACCAATTAGTTCAGTAGTTCTTAGAGTTATTTTCAGAATTAAAAATCTGAATTCAAGTTATGATCAAAGCCAAATAAATAGATAAAAATTAATATGAAATAAAAATATTCAATATACAATAATAATCAACAAATCATAAATATTTCAAAACTTAATAATTATTTTTTAAAATTTGGAATGTAACAAATTAAAAAATCTTCAATTATTTTTTTGTTTTTTGTTGTATTTTTTAATTTGCTAACAAAGTTATGACTTGATTATGATAAGGATAAATTGGCCGTCTGATATAGACATAAGCTTTTTTAATTTTTAAACAATGAAAGAAAACAAAGAAGTATACGCCTCCTTAGCAGCCCTAATTTTGTTTGGGTGAAGTTAAACATGAGAGGTTTTAAAAAAGAAACAATCCTTTGAGCAGAGAAAAAGAAGAATACTTAAGCCATTCTTAGTCTGCAATTAGCTAGAGCTTTGCACGTGTATATATATTTTCATAGTCATAGGCCATATATAGCCTCCTCATCTTTTAAAAAAAATTTCATTTTATAACGTATGTTTTTTATAATTGAAAAAAGAGCTATACTATATAATAGGTAATATGGTTGACTCACTCAAGACTTGCACTCCACCATTTAAGAACTACTACCCTGTAAGGGCTCAACCTAAGTTAACCATAAGACCCAATTCACAATAACTTATCATGAGTTTGACCGTAGGGGACTCTAGAATTAGATAGTGAGAATACCATTCTATAAACTTTATTAATTACTATATGTGCCTTGTTAGAATAATGGTCTAATGATAAAATATTTTATACAGGTTTTATATATGCTCGTATGTAGCCAACTAAGAGTCTCACGCGTGTTAGTAAAAAAATGACTAAAATATCTCTAAATTCATCTATAAATAGGACCTCACTCCATTAGGTACGAATCTTTGATACAATTTTTCCTTGACTCTATATACACTAACTTAGGTATCAGAGGGTCTTCAGGATCCCCTTGATAGAGCGCTGCCCTTGCTTAAGATAGCTTAATGGGCCTCTGATAGAGAGTATTTTACTATGCCATATAAGAAAAATATTAATTAAAGAAGAGCAGAGCATTACATATACTTTAAGAGATCGAACGTTTGGTATACGATAAAATTTGTTGTTCTTGGAAATCATGTTTCTTGAAAAATATGATTAATGAGAATAATAATTCTTGAAAATGTATAAAATATGTTTGGTTGACTTTTAAGATTGTTAAGAATGTATAAATAATATTTTCTAAGAATCTTTATTTATGTATATGGCTTTTAAAAATACTCTTATTTATTTATTTTTTAAAATTTTTTTGTTTGTTTATTTTTTTAACAAAAAATATAATAAATTATTGTTAATAATTTATTAAGTTTATATTAATTTTAAAATTATTAAAAAACATATTAACAATTAAATTTATTTTTATAAAAAAATCTATATAAAATATTGAAGGATAAATATATATTTTATTTTTGATAAAGATTCCCACTTTTATGGGAATCACCAATTCCCACCCCCCTTTTATGGTAATCTTTTCATAAGAATCTTTACTTAAAAAATATTCTCAGGAATTAAAATTTTCTGTGAATTAAAATTTTTATTTTGAAACCAAACAAAAGAATCTTCAATTCCCATATTCAGATTTTCAGGAATTCAAAATTTTCTCTTCTACCAAACACCTCCTAAATGTTAAATTTTAACAAATATTTATGTCTATCTTTAAAATAAAAACAAAGATAGAGAATAATAATTTATTTATTTTTAATCTAATCAACTTAAAAGTTTGTAGTTTTTCATTTTCAATTACCACATGTGCTGTACTCCATAAATAACTTCTCTAAAATTGAATTTGTCTACGTGGATTGAAAACTATATATCGATTGGCAAAAAAAAAAAAATTGAATTAATGAAAATGAAATATGAGAGACAAATAAATGAATACCATGCAAATAATTATTAGTTTATGCTGTGTCTTCCCGTCTTAATAATCAATGGTGGATCATTTTCCATTTATTAACCAACAAATGCTAACAGGGGAAATCTACAACTCTAGGCGTATCAAGCATACCTAGATTGATTATACGTGTTTGGCTTTCTTTGAAAAGAATTGTTTCTTTATCCATTAATTCCAAGTCGATGGAATTTAACTTTCTAGGCATCCAAACAAAAAAGCATCATACTATATATATACCTATGCATTCTACAAAGTCATCTCTAGCAAGCAAGCCATCCTCGTTGAGCAAGTCATCTCTAAAAATTTAGTTCCACACTAGTTTATTTTTTGTTTTTGATTCTTTTTAAGTATATGAATTAATTTTTGAAAATATCAAACTCAAAACAATTAACATATAACAAGTTGATAATTTCATAAACTAATTTGTATATTAAAAAAAATCCAAGACTAAATCAAAATGGATGGATATATAAATTCAGAGCAGACCAATTTTATATAACTTAACAAGCATATTATAGTCCTTAAAGAAAAGGACGCATTACCTTCGTCGATCAAGCAGCCATGCCTCTAGAATACCCTAATATATTATATATCAATAGTTCAACACTAAACATGCTTGTTAATTAAATATTTATTATTCATTTTTTCATGTTACGATTAAGGGTTTTTTTTTTTTTTGAAATTATATTCTCTTCTCATACAATTTTAAGGGTGCATTTTTCACGTTAGAATGATACTTTTTTTTTTCCCAGTAGTGGTAAATTGGAGAATCTTCAAACGAGAAAATACAAAGACAATAACATAATCAAAGAACATTTTCAACTTGCAAGAAAACAACAACTAAATAAGTTGAAAGACAAATAATAAAGATTATATATATAAGTGAACATTCAATAATCATTTTATCGGTGAAGACTTTTCTAAGGAAACCTTTACGAGAAATTTGAAACCTAGCCCTAAGAATCTCTTAATCAAGTTTCAGAATCTCATTCTCATTCTCTACATTATCCGTTTGTGATTTTTCTTTTCACGATGATCAGCCATAAAATCACAGCCCACTCCTTGTCACGTACACAAACCTTCTGTCAACATTGAAGTATTCTAGAAGAGCCTTAACTTGTCCCAAAAAAAGAAAAGAAAAAGAAAGAGCCTTAGAAACGATGAAATGCTACTCCCACAGAAAAAATCATGATATATAGTCGGCTTATACAGCACATTATTGGGTCTTTTTTCTTTTCAAACTACTGTCAATTTCTTTCAAAAATACCAGAAAGCAATAGGCTTTGCAGGAGAGAAAACCCTAGAAATAAGATAAGATAGCATCTGATTTTTTTTCATTTTTAAATATCAAATGTAGTTGTAGTGTTTGTGTCTTTCCACGCACACAAGTTATCGAATCAATTATTAAGTAAACCGATTGCTATATCTGTCTCCACAATATTTTTTAAAACCTTCGTTGAAACTTATAAAATTACATTCATATAATTTTAATTTTAAATTAAAACAAAACAGCCATAATCTCTATTTACCATTGATTTAGATTTGACCAAAGACAGATAATTTCACATTTAGGGTGAGGTTGTACTTTGCAGCACATTGGGCGAAGCTGTAGTACCATATATATAGTACTGAAAAATGAAAATGTACCGAGACAAATTAATGATGGACGATTTGCTTTTAGGTAGAACCTAACAATCAGCGAGGAAATTGCACATTTGTTTGTTTGATGAGGTTGATATTTGCTGGGTAGGTTTATTCCGTCAATGTCATGGCATCACTTGAAACCAACACAAATTATAAGATATTCAAAATGGAATTATTTTAACCAAATATTTAAATTTTATTGTTTCAATTTCGAGATAAAATGTATCGTGATTACATACCATATGCGAGTATAATTTGGTTAACTTAATTAAACTCATTCGAATTTAATAAACAAATTATTTTAAACTAAGAGTATGTTTGGTAAAATAAATAAATTAATTTATAATTTATTTGATTAATTTATAGGGAAAAATGTATTTTGCCACCCTGAATTATTGGTGCAATTGCAATTTGTCCTCTCTTCTTTTAATTTGAATAATATTCTCCTTATTCTTTCATATAGTTGCAATTCACTCCCCTGCTATTAATTTTGATATTAAATCCAACTTTCGAAGGTGAAAAATGTCTAAATTATTTTTAAAATTTAAAAAAAAAATCAAAAAATTGTATTTTTAAAGGGTAGTTTAAACATTTTAAACCTCCAAAAATTGGGTTTAACTTTAAAATTAACAGCAGGGAGGTGAATTGCAACTATATGAAAGAATAGGGGGGACATTATTTAAATTAAAAGAAGATAAGGTAAATTGCAATTACAATAATATTTCAGGGTGGCAAAATGTATTTTCTCCTAGTTTATAAACTTGTTTGATCAAATTAAAAGTGTTTGGTAAATGAATTTATTTAAATAATTTAAATTAGGGCTCTATTTAACAAAAATAACTTATAAATTAGTTGAAATCTTATAAGTTATACGCTATTTGAAATAGTATATAGTTTATAAATTTTTAATTAGTTTAAATTATTCAAATAAAATTATTTATCAAACACTTATAATTTGATCAAACAAACTTATAAATTAGTCAAATAAATTATAAACTAATTTATTGAATTTTTCAAATACATTTTAACTGAAAATTTATAAACTATACATTATTTCAAGTATCATATAACTTATAAATTATTTTTACCAAACAGAGCTTGATAGATTCATGAGTTAATTTTTAAAATAATTTTGAATTAATTGGTTGAGTTGAGTGTAATTTTTTAAATTTTATTCAACATAATTTAAAATTTTTATTAAGTTTGAATGTTAATTTTTTAATTTAAATATATTATTTAATCACGTTGAATAACTCGACGGACACTCATATCTAATAAATACTTACCAACAAGTGATCACAGGAGAAATCAAATCAAAAACTTTTTAATTGAACTAACTTGATTTTATTAATTAAACCAATTTTATGGAAAAACTGTAACTGTTTTGAAAGTTTAATGAAATACTTTTTTTTAAATTCAATCAACAAATATTAACAGGTACAAACATTTTACAAAATTTTAAATCTAACTTATTTCTAAGCTTCTAAATAGAATTAAAATATTTCATTAATTTTACAATTAAAATAAAATATACATAGAAGAATGTTCATGAAATATATAACTCACCTCCCAAATTTTTTTTTTTTTGAGAACTTTGTTGCTTAAACAATACTTTTTTGTTTGGATGTGAAAATCATTGTTGCAGATTTCGTAAAATGAGTAGTTATAAATTTTTTTTAAAAATATAATTAAACATCAAAATTATTACTAAGAAAAGAGAAAATAAAAAAATTATAAAAAAAAAAGGAAAAGACATGAGGTCACAGCTTGGCGGCAGCCCAATATGCTGTGGGGGGTTCTTAGCCATTTATCTAAAAGTAACTCACGAAAAATTCAAAAATTGGTTTACATAAAGGGTATCCTCGGCGACTAATTTTCTGAACAATTGAGATGGTTAAGGGCTCGTTTGATTAAGGAGAATAAATTTTAATAGAAATTTAAAAAAAAGGAAGACGTCTATTATTTTATTTGATATATAATGAAAAAAATTGATGTAGTATGATATTTTATTATTTAATATAAAAATAAATTAAAAAAATAAAAATACTGTATAAATATAAAGATTAAATTACTATTAAACTTTAAATTATAAAAAAATTTATTCTAATATAAATTAATTTAATCTTTATTAAAGAAACAAACGATTTTTTTTATTATACTTGAGTTCATCATTTCTTTTATTTTTTTAAATGCTTTTTATTATTTTATTTTTATTTTTATTTCTATTGTCATTATTTTTATTTTTATTTTTATTTTTATTTTTATTTTTACTAAGAATAAAGCTAAATACATGTTTTATTTTATTTTTTTCATTTTTGAGGAAATATCATATTCTACTTATTTTTTGAAGGATTAACTTTTGTATTATATAATCACTACAACAAAAATAAGTTTTAACGACAGAATTTTAACAACGGTTAAAAAAAATTGTTCTGAAAATATAAAATAACGACAATTTTTAAAAAATTGTAACTATTTAGTAACGATTTTTTAAATAACTATCATTCAGTATTATTAATTTTTATTATTTTTAAAATTATCAATTTTTAACGACAATTTTTTAAAAATCATCACTAAAAATTATTATTTTTGGTTCACATTTTAAATTTATCAATTTTTAGACACAATTTTTTAAAAATCGTCATTAAAAATTGTTATTTATGACTCACATTTTAAATCAGTCAATTTTTAGCGACAATTTTTTAAAAATCGTCGCTAAAAATATTAATTCTGATGCGTTTTTAATGACGATTCTTTAAAAAATCATCATTAAATACACAAACTTTTCTATATATCTTGCACGTGTCCCCCCATTTTTCATCCTCATCTTCCTTCAATTATTTTTCATTTAGAAAAAAATTTTCCTTTCAATTGTGCTATTGGATTTATTGTGAAGAATACTTCTCTTTATTTTGTCTCTATTTTTTTCATGAAAAAGCAACAATGTGCAAGTCTTTGTGAAGAATGTTTCTCCCTCATCTTTTCTCTATTTAAATATCAGTTTTAATTCTAAAATTTAGTTAATTTTTTATTGTTAAATTTTTTTTATGGATATTATTATTATTACAGATACAATTATAATAATATTAAAAAATATTAAAATAAAAAATAAAAATAAACTGGCAATCTATAAACGAAAGGAAGAATGTGTAGCCTAATCTCTATCTATAGTTGAAGGATTGACTATTTGATTTTATTCAAAAAAAAATCGTTGCTAAAGCAAAAGATAGTTTTAGCGACAATTTTAAACCATCACTAAAAAACTGCAAATAAAACAGTGTCACAAAAAAAAATTTAATGACGGTTTCAAAATCATAATTAAATTATCGATTCTACGATGATTTTTGTAACCCTCGTTAAAAAATTTAATGACAGTTAAAATCATTGTTAAATTTTATTTTTCTTATAGTGAATGAAATATAACATTTTATGGAATGTTCTATTTTATCTATTTCATCCAACCAAACTATAGAATTTAAGATTCTATCTTTCATTCTTTTTTCATTCCATCTAACCAAATGGGTACTAAAATAGATATATCTCTTCCAAACAATTTTAGTCTATACACATAATTTAAATTTAAACTCAGAACAACATATTTAAATAATTCAAACATATACTACTTGTATTAGTTATTATAATTTTTTTAAATAAAAAAATTTCACACATCATATTACATGGAAGATTTTTTTTTTTTAGTTTCAAATTAATTTATGTGAAGGTTTTATTTCCCAGTAATTTCTTTTAAAAAATTTGGCATTAGTTCTTTAATTTCAATCAGTGTTTTTTCAACTATTCATATAGTCAATTTAGGTATACTTTTTTTTCAATGTAAAATAGAACCAAACGTACCTAAAAATCGCAGACAAAGGTTTTGGAATTTCATTTTGAATGAAATTATTGCAACACTAATATTTTATAATAAAATTATGTTAAATAATTATAAAATTTAATTCTTAATTTTATAATAAAAATTATAATATATTATATAATTAAATTTTCATATGTGGTAATTTTAAAAAAATATTATATAACCATGCTTGAAAACGTAATTTTTTAAAATAAAATATAATAATCTGCATATAAATATAACACTCAAGTATAATCTAAATTTATCTGTAAAAATTTGAAAAAAGGATTATTAATCACTTTTCTCATGAGCATAACAAGATGGCCAATATCACTTTAACCAAAATAAGTGGAAATAAAGTACTTTGTTGACAAAGGATTACAAATCCCTTTTAAAATTGTTAGTGATCATGACTTGTTATTTTAACCAAAATCAGAGGAAATAAAGCACTTTGTTGAAAAAAGGATTACATATCCCTTTTAAAATTGTTAGTGATCATGACTTGTTCATCAAAATTTTAGTTAGATCACTATTTAGAAGAGAAAGTCTTGCTTAATACTATAACTTTTGATATTCTTTTTTTTGTACAACAAAAGGAGTCTAATGGACTACAAAAGGCAAAACCTTAGGGTAGATCTACCCTTCAGGTCGTCCAAAAGTAATAGGCCTAATCCATTCGGAGGATTCTCGAAGGTTTAAATGTCTAGTCAATGCCTGTTAGTCTTACGGGCCATCCAGTCTACTGCCTTGTTAACATCTCGAAAAACATGCAATATCTTCACTCTCCAACTCTTGTCGAGCAAACACTTGATGTGCTCTACCAATCCTGCATAGGGTGGGTGTTGGTGTATTCATTCTTGCAAAGGTCTACTGCAACTGTAGAATCCGATTCCACCTCCATGTCTCTAACACCCAAGTCCTAGGCCAGGATTAGCATTGTGAGGATTGCCCATAATTCGGCTCTAATTGTGCTACAATGGCCTAAATTCCTTGTGAATCCATAAATCCATCCACCCGTAGCATTTCTCAAGATTCCTCCACAGGTCGCATGATTCGTTCTATTCACGAATCCATCAACGTTGAATTTCACCCAAGTGTGATTAGGTGGGCTTTAGCTGATGTCCTTGACTGCACAGTTCCTCCCTTGTATCTGCGAGTATGCCTCCATTGATTTTAAGCATTCTCCTGCTCTGATTAGGCAGATGAAGTAGAGGTCCCCTGATCTAGTGTTTTCGGGTTGGAAGACAAGTTCACGTATGTGAATCCAAATATTCCATATGGTGATTCCGAAAAGTGTCTTCCAGCTTATGTGCCTATTTTCCTCCCTTCCCCGATTTCTTATTAGATTTCTGTCCAGCCATTCCTGTGTGTTCCCACTAAAGAAACAATTCTATTTTCCCAGATGAACTAGTCTTAGTTAGTGGATCTTGGCATGATCACAGTCCTTTATGTAGTGCATTGTGCTTTCTTGTTCCCTCCCACAAATTTGGCATAATCCGGTTGGGTCAATGTGTCGATTGAATCTTAGTCTATTTGTTATTAGGCTATTCTGGCCAATAAGCCAAATGATCGTTCTGATTTTTAGGGTCCTAGCTAGCGCCAAACCTTTTTCCATAGGTTTGTTTTGGTAGTTAGTTTCCTATCCTGGCTTGGTGTGCAGATTTCACCTGAATTGGCCATCGCTGTTGTATTTTCATCTAAAGGAGTCCTCTTCAAATTCCGTCCTGGGGGTGGCAGAGGCTTTAATGTTAACTCTTGTTTCCGGGTGTATGAATAGGCTAATCTTGTCCCATTTCCATCGTCTCGAATCTGTCACCATTTCTGCAACAATGTACTTCAAAATGTCTTTCGAGATGGGTTTGACATTCTACAAAATAAGTTTCCCGCACTCTAATATTCAACAAATCTGTTCATGTAGATTATCAATTAGCTTAAAAAGTTCTAATTTTTTATTCGAAGTACTTGGTGGCTTAGTGATGGTATTCAACCAATCTGTTCATGTAGATTATCAATCTGATGGGTTTTTTCGATACTCATATTTTGTTTCCACTAATTGGTCGTTTTGAGTATTTCACTCTTTCTCCTATAAAAAAATTATAAGTACATATTTATGTGCTCATCAATTGCAAAGAAGGGGACCATTTTTTTCGATGAGTAAATTATGTTTATTAGATTAAGGTTTAACTAATCAATGTAACAATTTAATTACCTTTTTGTTATGTCATATAGGAAATTTAAAGACTATGTAAGACATAGTTTAAGAAGTTAAATACGGCCCTATACTAAGATAGATAAAAAAAAAATTCATAAAAAGTTTGTTTCATAGTTTTCTTGTCATGTGAGTACATGTCTACTGTTAATATATACATCAATAATAAACAATTTAAATCATCACTTTTTTTTGTTATTTCAAATAAATGATGTCAGCGGGTCTCATTTAATTGATATGAAATTTCTTGTCCTTGAAACACTTGATAAAGCAAGGCGATATAGTATCCCTAATTAAGGAATAAAGTCCATTTGACAAATTTTCTTTCATCACAGTTAGTGCAACTTTAATGATCTTCATGTAGCCATTTGTTACTTTAATCAAACAACCTAAGGGCCTGTTTGATTTATTTATTTTTTATTTTTATTTTTATTAAAAATTGAAAATAGATATAAAGAAACATTTATTTACTATTTTTTATTTTTATTTTCAAAAAATATTTCTTGAATTTCTAAAAATTTTAAAAACATGAAAAAGATGTTTTTAAAATTTTCAATTCTGTAGTGCATTACAATGATGTCATTTTCACAATTATTTCAAATTATATACATAATATTTTATTATTTATATAATTATAAAGTAATAAAAATAAAAATACAACAATATAATTAAAAAATAGTGAAAATAAAAACAAAAGTCAAATGTCTGTTCAAAAATATGAAAATTTAAAAATAAAAATTATTTTCAAAAACTAAAAATAAAAAATAATAATAGAATATATTTTAACGAGACGAACGCACCCTAAATTGTCAAGAATCCACTCTTTTTGGCCTTCATTTGATGAATGTAGTAAGACCTCAATAAAGTCAGACTTCAAAAGCCACAGAAACATCACCTTGCTCATATTTGTTGTGCCTTTGCTTCTTTAGCTGCTCAAGGTACTATCTTCTAAAATGTCCGAAGTTCTTACAGTATTGATATCTTAGCTTGGACTTATCAACATTCTTTGATAACTTAGATCTTGACTTTCCCTTTTTCTTTGAACCCTCTCTCTTTTTCAATCTTCCTCTCACATTAAGAGCCTCGTTGTTGTTTCCTAAATTTCCAACCTTTTTCTGCTTGCATCAATTCTAATTTTTTTAATTTTATGGAAAATTCCAACTCACTCATAGACAAGGTTTTCTTGCTATACCGGATAGTGTTTTTCAATTGCCCATAAGCAGATAGCAATGAGTTTAGTAAGATAACGGCTTAGTTCTCATCCTAAATTTTCTCACCAATGTTCTCCAAATAAATCACTATCTTAGTAAATTCATCAAGGTTCTCATCAAGATTTCTATACTTTTGCATCTTGAATCTAAAGAACTTAGCTTTCAGATAGAGTTGATTAGTCAAGGACTTAGTCATGTACATGCTTTCGAGCTTTGACCAAACACCAGCTGCAGTGGTTTCTTTTAAGACTTGTCTAAGGACATTATAACATAAGTACAAAATTATTGTACTATATGGTGTCGTCCATCATTTCTTCCTTCTTAATTGCAAGCAAAGATATAGGTAATTGGTTGGCTCCTGGAAGTGCCAAGGCAACCTTTTGTTGCACTAGAATAGGCCTCGTTCATTAGCGCCATATGTCAAAGTCGCATTTGCCATTGAACTGCTCCATCTTAAATGTCGTCAGCCCACTTTGTAATCCAGAATCTTCCTTGAACTAGGATCTAATGCCAATTGTGATGATATAGCTTAGACAATTAGTAAACTCAGCTTTACCAACTAGAAAGATGATTCTAACTAAGAACCAAACCAACACCAGTTCTAGAACAAAATTCAATTTGGCAAAAACAACCAAGAAAAAAAAGAAAACTAGAACACAAAGAATTATAGGGCTTGTTTGATTCTGTTTTTATTTTTTTATTTTTAAAATTGTTTTTAAAAACTATGTTTAAAAGTTGTTCTGTAGAACAAAAAAAAAAAAAATTCGTTTGATAAACTGTTTTGAAAACATGTTATTTTTTACTTTATTTTTCTTCTGGAAACAAAAACAACTTTTCATTGTTTCTATTTTTCTGTTTTAAAAACAACTTGTTTCCAAAATTTGTTTCCGAAACAACAACAAAAAACAGTTATCAAATGAGTTTTTTTGTTCTGAAAACAACTGAGAACAGAAAACAGTTTTTAAAACAGGAAAACAAACAGACCTACTTCTGCCAATGATGTCTATATTCACTTTCTCTCAAGAGACTCTCAATTTCTTTCCTTTCTAATTCTAAAGTAAAAACTTATTAAGTAATCTCTAACTAAGAGCTTGTTTGATTCTGTTTTTGTTTTTTTGTTTTTAAAACTGTTTTTGAAAACTATGTTTAAAAGTTGTTCTGTAGAACAAAAGTAAAAAAAAAATTCGTTTGATAAACTGTTTTGAAAACATATTTTTTTACCTTTTTTTTTCTAAAAACAAAAACTGAAAACAAAAACAACTTTTGATTGTTTCTGTTTTTCTGTTTTAAAAATAACTTGTTTTCAAAACTTGTTTCCGAAACAACAACAGAAAACAGTTACCAAACGAGTTTTTTTGTTCTGAAAACAACTGAAAACAGAAAACAATTTTTAAAACAGAAAAACAAACAGACCCTAACTCTCCTAATGAATACCTTCCCGTTGAGCTTTATTAATTAGCTCAGATTTTACAATTCACTCAATCCCTGCTAACCAAATCAACTACCCTTTTTAACTATTTTAACTTACTTGGTTGGCAAACCAAGGACTTTGGCTTCCAATGTTGTGCTACCTCATCATCTAGTTACTTGAATTAAAACCACATGTCATACATGCTCTTAGGATTAGAGCAGAGGCACTTGAGTTTCAAGGATAGAGGGTTTGAGACTCGAGGATGAGGCACAAGGGCAACCAAGTTTGAATGGACCCAAATCTCAAGGATGGAGGTGCTCAAAGCCTAAAGTAAGGGGGATTGAAGTCTTGGGAAACACAAGTGTTCATGTTCTTGAGACTAGGGTGGTGGGCACCCACGGGCGTTCAAGGTCCAGGGACCAAGGTGAGGAGCAAGGGGGCATAGGTTGAGATTTCAAGCTCAAAATGAAGGTACTTTTAAAATGTTAAAAGATATTTTTAATAAAAACAAAATTTCAAGTACTAAATCAAATTTCTCTATAAAATTAAAAGATTAAAATAAAACTTCACCCTAAATTAAATAATTTCAAATATAAGTGTATGAAGAATTACTTTTGACCTTATGGTGCATAATGATGGAGCCCTTTGCAGAAGGCAATAATCCAACATGTAGTGATAGAGTTTTGGCTCATACAGACGTCGTTTGGTCTTCTAACAGTGAATTTGCAAAATGAAGAATGGTTAGGATCTTAGTGAAGTGATGACTCTATCACAAGCTTTGATGTTTAAACAAATAAAGGGGTCTATGACTATGATTGAGAAAACTTAGAAAGAAAATACAATTTGCTAAATGAGAGAGTCCTTCTTAGGATAACAAGAAACTACCCGTCGGTAAATAGGTGAACCTAATGCAATTTTGGTACAAGAGAATTTTAGTTTTCTATACACTTGAAAATCTATTTTTAAGATGTTTGAGTATAATAAACATGAAATTTTAAAATTTAATCTCCACACAATTTTGCGGGTTGGATTGGACTGAAATTCTCCAACCCACGGTATAAAAATTAGATTAAAAAATTTCCTCAATTAAGATACAGTTCAACTCGCAAACACTGTTTCATGGACCCAAATTCTACTGTATTAGTTTGTGTGAATGGAAGCATGTGAAGCAGTGAAGGTAGCCCCACAAAATACAAGGCAAAATTCAAAGTTGCCATGATGCCTTCCACTATACCTCTCTGTAGCCTCCTCATTACCCATTTTCCAGATAGAAAAGTCCAACCAATGATGACCATCATCCTCACCACCCACCCCTCCGGGGGCCTCTTTTTTTTAAAAAAAAAAATATTTAGGTCTTGCCTGTACTCTTTTTTTCTTCATTTACACTTGGAAATTTTTTTAAAATATTTTATTTATAAGAAAATAAATATATTAAATGCATTTTTTTATTAAGATCAATTTTTAACATATATATATATATATATATATATATATATATATATATATATATATATATATATATATTTGTAATTTTATTTATTTATTTTTAAAAAAAACTAAATTGATCTAATTCAAAAATTTATGCCCTTTGAATCATCACTCATCAGGGACCATTAACGACATTAAAATTTATCTAAATAATTTGCTTTCATAAATTATTAACGAACTAATAATTCATATGACCTTTTATGTCTTAAGTTTCATCAAATTTTACATCTACAAATTAGTTAAGCTGATACTGGCCGGGTCTGAGGGTTCTCGGTGCGAGGATGGATCCAAATTTGGGGGATTAGCCGAACTAACAGAATTAATCACAGTGGATAACACGTCTAATTGGGTTGGACATAATCCAAGTGTCGAAACTTTCACCATTAGTTTATCAAAGTGATAATTAATTTATACTTTTAAATTTAAAAAATTAAAAATTTGAAATTTAGACATAATTACTCTAAAGATCCAAACGAAATTAATCATATTGTAAGAATTCCTTTGATTTTCACAAAAAAAATAGCTAAGCAAAACTTTAAAATGCTTTATTTAGATCAAATTTAAATTTAAATTTAAAATTTAATTAAAATAATAATAATTTTTTACTTATTTAATAAGCATATTAAACTTAAATATTTTAAATATATATATATATATATATCTATTATTATTTTAACCATGAATTAATTATTATAGTTATTTTATTAACAATTAATCTGCTTATTTGTGAATTTAATAAATTAATATCAAATTTTATGTTTGACTTTTTTAATTAAATAAAATTTAAAAAATGATTTAATTTATTTTCGTGGATAATTTTAATTTATCATTCAGATTATAATATTTAATAAAAAATAATATTTTTTAAAAATTATTTTTATCATATATTATAATATAAATATTATTATTATATAAAAAAATTGTACACTAAGATATAAACTCACGATATTAATATATTAACCAAAATTGTTCATGTTATGATTCTGTAATTCTCGGGACTTGTGGACTCTCCCTTACACTTTCTTATTTTTTTTTTTTTTTAAATTCTTTTGAATAAGCAAAATTTATGAAGGACACAAAATTTATTTAAACCGTTACTTCGTTGGACGAAAACAGAAAAACAGAGCTTCCGAGAGCGCCGCTTTAGGCAGTGCCAGACAGGAAAAAAAAAAAAAAAAATTCTTCGATTATTCATCACCGTTTACAGTAGAAAATCCATCATTGATTCCCATTTCTTTTCGTTTATTTTGGGGATTTTATTCTGATAAAGCACAGTCCAGAAGAATTCTCTTCGTAACTTTCTCTCTCAACCTCTGGGGAGCCCGCTGCTTCTTCTGCATCCATCTCCGGAACCTCTATGGCCTTTGTTCCTCCGCTTCAATCCTAATGCCATAATATATTTCAGGTACCCATCTCTTCTTTCGTTCAGCATTTGACAGTTTCGTAATTTTGGGTCTCAGATGTTCATCGATGTTCCATTTTCTCCTTTATAATTTTAGCGGTCACCATTAACAGTATCGTTGAAGTTTTGGGTGGTTTGTAATTTGCACGGTTTTTTTTTTAGGGTATTTATAGATTGAATGTAATCTTTATGCGATAGATTTTTCCCCAGCTGAAGGATCTATGGGTGATAGCTTGGAATGTGTGAATGCCGTGTCTGGAAATGTAAATTAGAGCAATGGTGGTGAGATGAGTTCATCCTAGTGCATGCCTTAATAATCAATAAGCGAAGCTGATGGTTCCCTTCGAGATTCATGAGAATGAAACAGGACACCAGACCATAAGCATAATCCAGTGAGATAATTGCAAATTCCAGATAAATAATTTAAATAATTGCTTCTTTAAGTTAGATGCAGAGTCAGGAAAATCACAACATAGGATTTGAGTAGCAGAGTTTTTTTTAAGCTAAATTGCTAATTTAACCTTTTAACAGCCTGCTTATCTCTTCTGACAAAGTCATCTCACTTATCTTCACTTTTATTTTCACCATCTTCCAAATCCCCACTAGACGCAGTTCTGGATTCATCTGGTTCACCATGTCAATTACTTGAGCAAGTATCTGTCGTGAACATACTTTATGTCTATAAATATACACTTGATTGGGTCAGCTGATCAAATTCAATGTGTATTGAGAACTAAGAATCAAGGGAGAAAAGAGAATGGAAAAGACCAAAACAATGTAGGGGAGTATCCAATGTTCATTAAAAATATAAATACCTGGTTTATGCATGACGATGGAATATGATTTTTCCCCATACGAGATGGAGTACAGGGCAAGATTACTTTGAAACAGGTGAAGAATGATTTAACAGGCCTCTAATAAACTCAATTCTAGCGTGGGATTTTCCTTTTCTTAACTTTGGTATTGTTCTTGCTAGTGACTTAACTTCTTCAATTATGACAGTTTTTCATGCTAATGATTTAGAATTTGTTGTTGTGTCCTTTGTTTTTGAATAGCTTGAACGAGGGTTACTATTTGCTTTTGTTTCACATATTCACTTCAGTGACTTCACAGATCATGTATATTTTTACAGTTAGTGTGAGATCATCTGATGAAACTTTTTAGCCTAAAAACGGATACTCTGAATTTTATTTTATTTTTTTAACTGTTGCGGTGCCATAAAAGTGTAGCAATGGATGACAATGGAGGCTCCAAATTGACTGGAATTAGGCAGATTGTGAAACTAAAGGCAATGCTTCAGAAGTGGCAATCAGTCACCCTGCGCTCAAAAGTTAGCAATCACCATCCTGAAGTGGAACAAGGAGGCATATCGCCTATAATTAAACAAAGGCTAGCAGATGTTACATCCTGTGACTCGGATGAGGAAAGCTGCTTCAGCCCTAGCCCTGGACCGCCACCTGATGTTCCCAAAGGTTATTTGGCAGTCTACGTTGGGCCAGAGATGCAGAGGTTCATCATTCCCACCAGCTACCTTAGCCATTCTCTATTTAAAGCATTGCTGGAGAAGGCTGCAGAGGAGTTCGGGTTTGAACATAGTGGTGGGCTCACAATCCCATGTGAGATTGAGACCTTCAAATACCTCCTGAAATCTGTGGAGAAAGAACAGAAAGATGACGATGATGACAGCTCTGGTAAGCCAATTCCATTATTTACTATCCTTTCTGATAGTTTCAATGGTATCCCAGCAAGTAAATTACAACTAAACTTAATACTCCAGTATCTAACTATCTAACTAATAATTTGGCAGCCATAACCCAAGATTCTTGCTAATAAGTAATCACATTTCATATTTATTGAGCATCTGATGTTCATCATTATTATATTGCTGAATAGGATCAATGAATCTGTGCTTCACCCATGATAAGTTAAAAAAAGAGGAAAAGAAAAAAGAACATCTATCCTTGTTTGTTTGTTGGTTTTCCTGTTTCACTAATTTTATACTTTTGGTGAAATTGCAGCCGGGAACTCAGGAACCATGGAAGACTAAGTAATTAATCCGATCTATGTAGGGGTCCAGATCTGAATAGGGCTGTTAAAGTTGTAAAAAGAGGTTCTCTTTGCTTCCTTTTTGTTTGATTTCTTCATTTCTTATGTGAAGAATGATAGGATACTTTAGTCAGAAAGTTTTTTTCAGCCGTGTTTAGCAACAAATTGCTGGTAGGACTGTGATGTCAATAAAATCTTTATGTAATCTCTCCCATGGTTATGTGACCTGCATCCAGTGTCCCCATGATTCATGTACTTGTCTAACTAAAATCTGTTGCCTTATTTAAATGGCACAGCTTTGAATATTCGTGATCCTTGCAGTTATGTGGTTCTCATGCTGACCATTTTGCCTGATTAGGCTTTGTTACCTCTTATATGTGAGATTCCCGGTGCTTTAAGTTCAGAGCTCACCATGAACGTCCCTTTCTCCCAACAAAAACAAAAAGTCCCCATATTCATTTTTGTATTGGTCATAGAAGAAAGGAAGAAAAAGAAAGAGATCATCATCATGTGCTTCTGCAGTATGATCTTCAATCAAATCCATTTTTGAGCTGTCTCAACTCCACTCAGTTTCACATCCTTTATTCCTCAATAAACAAATAATTAGTTCTGCAGTCGATGTCTTGAAAATTATGCATCTCTGTTTCTCTGCATCTCATCTGTGCACATGATGGAGATATCATAGCATGATTTTCCAAAGAAGATCTGATTTTTAATTTTTATACAGCCAAGATATTTTATCGATGAAACAATTTTGTCCGGGGACTCCACCTTGCTGTCCTGCACCCGCAAGGGGATCTTGCCCGTGTTGGTTAGTTAATTGAAGAGCTGCTCATTACAAATAGAAACGACAACTTTTTCTGTTCGTGGAGATGCGTCCCGTATAAGAGTGAGGATAAGCAATACCTTCTCAATGTGGGTTAAATTTTTCCTTGCTAAAAATATGGGGACTTGGATATATGAAATAACTAGAATGCTCGTATATTTATATTAGTATTTGTACATTCATAATTTATTTTAATAAATTTTAATATTTATTTATTTTTAGAAATGCATTTAAGTTTAAAATCATGTTATTTTTTGTTTTTCATAATTTTACATAATTCTTATAAAATTTTATAAATATGAGAATTTTCTCAAAGCCCTCGTACTCTAATCGAGAATGAAAATGAAAAAAATTGTTCCTCATAAAAAGAAATAGGAAGGATAAGAATTGAGGGCGGGAGAAGGCCTCCCCATCGTCCTATTGCAATCCCTAATTACAAGCAAATCAAATGAGCAATGTGGTGTTTTAGGCCCAAAAATGGGGAAAAGTAGTGTTGACCAAAAATTATAACAAATTACATTTTATTTATGTGATTTAATTTAAAATTAGTTTGCCCTCAATGATTATCACTTAATTATTGTGTTATTTTTTTATTTAAATTTTGATAAAAATACTATGTAAACATTAAAATAATAAATAATTTTATTATTAAACTTTATTTTATTTATATCTTGAATAATTGTATAATCTTATGAGATTTGCGTGGTGGCACGGATCCGTATATGGTGGCACATGGAAGAAGAAATATGGAACAGAACCAACATAATAGGAATTAGGAGCTTCGAAGGTAAAACCTACAATTTCACTGACTGTTAGGTTAGGGCCTCTACCATGGATTGGACAATACATGGGCTTTTGTTTTCAGCCCAATATAATACATGGACCACTTATGCCTCTTTGTCTCTCTCTTGCTTATCACACTAATTTCTCTTTCTTTGATTGATTCCGATGAGTAAATTTTGAGATTTTTTTTTTGCTTTTGGTCTAATGTGAAGATTGGGCCTGTAACTCTTTACTCAAACTTCACCTGCCCAACTATTTGAGCTAACTTTGTCCAAAAAAAAAAAACAATATTTGAGCTAACTTCAATTGTCAATTTTTCTCTAATCATTTTATAATTGTAATTAAATATTGAAGCAATAATACATATACATAGGATAGGGTTCGTATTATATTCAAAGGCTATCTAAACTAAATTATTGAATATTCATGGTATTTAAATTAAGAATAAAATATTTTTCTTGATTAATATCTTCATTATATGATTTTATTATAAAAATATACAAAAAAAAAATTAAAAAATTAAAAATTAAAAGAACTGTTATATACTCTTAATTTCAATACTCTCCAAATCTCTAAATTTATTAAAAATATCTCAAATAATATAAATATTTATCTCTCTTCTTTAGTGCTTATCTTTACACAAATACAACCATATGAAATATTATTCCATCCACCTTCTCCTTCTTCATAAAATAGTAACAATTTTGGAATCGTGTTTTTGCACATCTAGCACTTTTACTCGTTCTTATCGGCCAAAATTAGATGGTCAACTCAATGAATCAACAAATTTCTTCTCTCAATCACATTGAACTTGTTTTGATTTATTTCATATAAAATATCAAGTGCAAGTCACTTTAAAAATTAAAATATAAGTATATAATTATTTATAAAAAAAATAACACAATTATTTTTTTATATAAATTTATAAATTATTTTCCATTTTTTACTTCACTCTCTCTTTAAGTGTACCATATATTGTACAATTTTAAAACATCTATTAAACTAATAATCCATATCCATTCACGATAGAAGCTGACTCTTTTAGACGATGTAATTAAGTAACTATGGAGGAGTTAGTTACTTTAAATTTTATATATTTCATAGTACAAGATTTTATATGGTGGATAGAATATTTCATGTGTTAGTATTTATGCAAAGATTGTTAGAAAAGAAGACGAAGGAGAAAGCATATTTTTATTATTTTGAATGTTGTTAATAATAGATTCATATAGATAAGTGCTATTTTTCTTTAAAAATATATGCTATAATTTAACTCAAATACATAAAATTTCTTTCATGCAAGAAAATAAAATAATAAAATATCTATTGTCTTTTTCATTGTCCTTAAATATTAATTATTTCCTATCAATTATTTTGTCTTCCTCTCATCTTTATGTTAAATATTGTTTCAACATATAATAGAAAACTATATAATAATTATAGAGGATTGTACATATATTTTTTCTCAACTAAATTAATATTTATGTAGTCAAACTCAATCCAAAAACAAGTGTCAAAATCCATATTTTAGTACTTTTTCTTAAAATAAGATAGGTATTCAAGCTAATACGAGATAATCAAAGCGCCAGGAAAGAGAAAACATAAAAGAAGGGATAGATTTATATTTGAAAAATAAGACCTAAAATATGTAAAATAAGACAGTACAATAGAAATGAGAAACAAATGCCATGAAGTATTTATGTTGTTTGTTGGAATTTTAAAATACCAATTTCATCTCCTAAAAAATTGATTGAAAAATTGTTCTTTAATCATAATTGATAGGTGATATTATAATATTTCACGTTAGTTTTTTTAAAAAAAAAACATTAAAAAATTAACGGCAAAATCAATTTGTATTAATTTTGTATTTTTTTTAAGAAACTAACTTGTTTAAAACGATATTTTCTGAGATTAAAAGTTGGTATAGTGTGTTTTCCATATACCATTTTGTATATCTAGTTTAATTTTTTATCAATTAAAATAATAAATTTTTATAATAAAAATATTTTAATATAAAAATCAAGGGGTTTAGTTAGTAAAATTTAATACATTTAAGTGAAATTTTAAAAATAAAGTTGAATATTTTTTAAATTTTCAATTTTAGTTGAAGATATTTTTATCATAAGAAAAATAATTTTTTATTTCTGACTCAAAGAAAAAACGATAAATTCTCATTTCTTTATTTCAGCTAAAAAAAATAGATTATGTTGGTATTTAAAAATAATTTTGTGTCTTTGTCAAATAAGATAAAAACGTGACAAACTTTTTTTAAAGAAATTAAGCCAAAAATGCTTTTAATAATTTAAGAGAGGGGGATGGACAGATTTGGATCGATTTTGTGTTTTTTTCCATAAATAAGTAACTTTTTTTAAAGGAAATTAAGCCAAACATATCACATTCACTTGTCTTCTTGTCTTTTGGTTTGAATTCTGGTTGGAATTTTGTGGCTACAACGTCTTATAAAAAATTTAGGTTGTTAGGTGAAACCAACCTTTCCTTCTGTTCTTGTTTTCTTTTCCCTTTCCTTTTTGTGTTCCTTGTGCTCCCCGTCCTTTTCTCCGTTTTGAACGACGCAATTGCCCCCATAATTTTTTTTACTTGTTTTAAATTAATAATAATAATTCATTTTTTGTTTGATTTAAATCATATTTTCTTTGCACCACAGAGATCAATTAATACTATGTCAGAGCGAAAGCTCCATTGTAGATTTACACAACGAGAAAAATTATTAAAATAAATAAATAAATAAAATATGAGAGAGCCAAATGAATAAGAGAGTTTCAATATTGTTCCATATGTATTCAAGAAATTAAATTTTTTTCTTTTCCATCGAAACGATCGAAACGTTTTTATTTTTTAAGTCACCGACACGAAATAGAGTTATCGAAATGAAACGAAGTGTTTGTTAAGAAATTATATTATTTCAATTAAAATTACAATATTTTGAAATATTTTAGTAGAAATACTCTTATTTCAATGAAAATTTCGGTGGAAATACTCTTACTTTGAGTTATTTCAATAGAAATACTCTTGTTTCGAATTATTTTAATGAAAATACTCTTATTTCGAGTTATTTCGATGAAAATACTCTTATTTCGAGTTGTTTTGATAGAAATACTCTTATTTCAAATTATTTCGATAAAAATACTCTTATTTCAAATTATTTCGATAAAAAAGTACTCAACTAATTTAAAAAAATAAAAAAAAAATTGACAATTTAAAAATAAATAAAAGTAGCATCATATCACATCCAACACCAAATTATTTTCTCTCACAAGTCACAACATTTTTATTAACTTCATACTCTCCCCCTTTATTTTTATGACATTATTTTCCTTCATTATTTTCATTTTAAAGAGGAAACTACAAAAATGATGAAAAGAGAAATTGAAAGACAAAGAGAGAGAAAGATATCTAAAGATAAAGACAGAATTATGGTCGATAGAGAGAAAGACTTAAATATAAATGTTATAAAAGAGTTAAGAAGAAAATGGAGAGATAGATACAAGAGAGAGATTGTTGTTGAATGTTATTAAGATTTGAGTTGTAGTCCTTATTGTAGTAGCATGTTTACTTACTATTCAATTATAGACATTAATTTGAATTAATTTTAATATAATTTTATATATCTATATCATTAATATTATGTTAAAAAAATTTAAAATTAAAAAAATATTATTTGAAATTATTTAAAACGTTTTTTTAAAAAATCTTTCGTTTCCTCGAAATTTTTGAAACGTTTCGAAATATTTCTGTTTCTGAAGTCATCGAAACGATATTTCAAAACGAAATTTAGTACTTTATTTGTATCTTTAGAATGGATCGATAGCTCAAGTTTTTATAGTTTTTATTGCTCCACGGCACCATACTGATAATTAAGGTTTATGTAATTTCCAGGCCTCTCCTCTCAATTCCTCCAATTTTCCATTTTTCCCCTCCCCTTCACAACCACCTTTCATTTTTTCCCTCTCCTATTTGGCTTCCCATCTCCTTCCTCTCATCTCTTTCTTCTATCTTCCATCTTCAGTTAATCTTTTCCATTTGAGATTAGTAGTTTATTTAGAGCTTAGTTGTGGTTAGATAAATTTTACAAAATTCAAAATGTGAAATTATTTTCTTAAGTAGGAGTAGAATAATTATTTTCTTAAGAAATTAGTATGATAAATTGTTTAAAAATATGATTGTGGCTTGGTTATGGTTAGAAAAATTTTAGAATATGTGAATAGTTAACTTAAATATTTAAGATAAATTTTAAAAATATCAAAACGTGATATTATTATTTTTACGAAATTATTGAGATTATTTATGTGTTTAGTAGAGGTAGAATAATTATTTTCATAAGAACTAAATTAGTGTTAGAAATTTTTTTAAAAATTATTGTGGCTTGGTTATAGTTAGGAAAATTTTATGACATATAAATAGTTATGTTAAATATTTAGGATAAATTTTACAAAATTCATAATGTAAAAATTATAATTTGTGTGAAATTTTTAAAATTATTTATATGTTTAGTAGGAGTAGAACAATTATTTTCTTAAGAAATTAGTATTATAAATTATTTAAAAAATGATTATGACTTGGTTATGGTTAAAAAAGTTTTTTGATAAGGGGTTGGATGGGGCAATCCACACACCCCCTATCCTATCTCGCCACGTGGCATCAGACTGGTCAAATGAACTGTTTTTTGAGATTCGCTCTATCTTAGGGCTAATCTTTATATATATATATATATATATATATATATATATATATATATATATATATATATATATATATATATATATATGTGTGTGTGTGTGTGTGTGTGTGTGTGTGTGTGTGTGTTTGGGGGCGCGCGTGTACTTTTAATTTCAAATTATATAAAAAAATTAATATTCAAATAAGTATATTTCCATACAAAAACCTTGATAAGTAAAATTAAAATTGTTCTTTCTATTAGGAAATAAAATAGTTTGAAAATAAAATTGTGTTCAGAAATGTGTATAAACACACTATTTTTGTGATATTTATTTTTACTACATTTATTATAGGGTATATAGCAAATCACTTTTAAAAATAATCTTAAATACTCAAAGATTAATAGACAATAACTTCTACAATTTTTCTTAAAAAATAGTTTTAAAGTTTTAGAGAAGACAATAAAAAAGGACAAATGCATTTTTTGAATTAATTTTTTACTCTGTTATATCACTTATTTATAATTAAATTCTGTACAGACATATTTCTTTTATAAAGTTATAATCTTTTTGAAAAGTTGTAATTTTTTATAAGTTATGATTTTTTTTAAAATTATATCTTTTTAATTTAAAATTTAAATTTAAAAAAATTATTGAATCTCACTCAATCTAACGTACACGCGCGCGCGCGCGCGCACACACACGCATATATATATATATATATATATGTATATATATATATATATATATATATATATATATATATATATATATATTTACATTCCTTCTCTTTTAAATATTTATTTAATATGTAGTGTGATAATTAACATATAAAAATTTAAAATTTTTTATAATAATTTAACGTAGAATTTTAAAATTTTTACACAATTTTTAAACTAAATATTTTTTTAAACACTTTTTATTGGCGGCAGCCCCTAAAATTTAAACTCAAAAATTATTAAAATAGAAATAACACTTTCTAAAACACTAGACTAAACTCGTTTCTTGTAAGAACTACCTGTAAATAGACCTATAAATTTTGAAAATAAATTATTAATTTACTTAATTTTAAAACATTGCATTAGGGTGTTTGTCACTGACGCCCATTTATATCTGGATATGAATTGGGAATGTTGACTGTTCGCTGAGAAGAGCAAAGCAAGAGACTCTATCACCTTTCGCACAAACATTCTTTTTTCCACTTACCTGCCATTGGCTATTCTCTCTTTTCAATGGGTTAATCATTTGGCCTCTTCTCACTTTCATGCATGCATGCGTCTGATCTGTCTCTCTCTCTTTTCTCTTTAACACTTTTTTGGTGAATCATTCACGTCTACATCTTTCTGCATTGGAATTCTTGGTTCTGCAAATGCCAAAATCCAAACAAGGAGATGACAATATTGTAGTATTCGCTCGGTACCTTTTGGTATATTGCCAACTATCCTCCATTTCCACCTTCATGCCTTTATGACTCATCCCCTTTGGAATGTTGTGACTACAAAACCTAATCTCTTACTCCCTTTTTATCTTTCATTTATCAAACAAATTTCAGAAATGATTGATCAGTTGCTTTCCAAAGCATGCACACCAAGGGATTGATATATTAATAATGCTTTCTTTTTCTCTCAAAGTAATGAAATAAAAACACTTGAATAATGTTAATTAGTTATACAATTTTTCTTTACGATTGTCAAAATTAACATGTTAACTAATGCATAAAGTTATATTTCTGCCAAGTGGTGGACAATGGCGGTGCAAGATCATGCATTGTCATTAAAGAACAATTAATTTTTAACAGTGATTTTCACAACGACTTTTAAAACCATCATTAAATAAATTAATTAAAATAATTTTATAATTTCAGATATATAAATACATTTAGCAACGGTTTTCTATTTATATTTTTAAGAAAAAAATATATTTTACCACCCTAATATATTGGCACAAATACAATTTTTTCTTTTTCTTTTTTAAATTAGAGTAATGTCTCCCTTATTGTTTGTATTTGTAATAATTTTTCTCCTATCCTTTAATTCTTCTGTTAAATCTAACTTCTAGAAGCATGAAATGTCCAAATTATCTTTGACTTAAAAAAAATCATTTTTTTTATTTCCACAAATATTATTTTATTTTAACAAAACTAATTCCCTTTTTTTAAAAAAAAACTCATTTGTTTTCAACATCAACATTACATCTTCTTCCACCAACATAGTATTCTGAATGAGAGCACTAGCCACCTGAGGAAAAAGAAAACGTGACCATCGGACGAGCTGTAATGACCATTATATCGTTGACCCAGCCATCGCAAGTTATCCAATAACATCTGACGACCACCGTTTTCCCTCAATCTATTTGTATACTCCCTGGTTCATATACATTTTACGTTTTGTTATTACCTAAAGCTTTAATGTCTATATGTAGAACTAAATACAGTCACAGAATCAAGAAGTGAAAGGATCTTCGTAGTGTGCTTGTTTTGGATTTCCAAGAAATAGCTACTCACGGAGGGTTTGATGGTTCTCATGATGGTTAAGTCAACGGTCTAGTGGTCATTGCAGCTTATATGGTGGTCACGTTTCCTTTTTCTTCATATGGTCGATACTCCCATTTAGAATGCTCCGTGCACGACCAAGATTTTAAGGAAAGATGAGTTCCTCGAAGAAAAACAATAAGTTCCTAAAAGGGAATTGATTTTGTTAAAATAAAATAGTATTTCTAAAAATAAAATATGTGTTTTTTTTTTAAAAAAAAATAAGGGCAATTTGAACATTTCACGCCCCTAAAGATTAGATTTAACGGAAGAATTAAACAATCGAAGAAATTGCCACAAATACAAACAATAAGGGACATTGTTCCAATTGAAAAAAAAAGAAGAGAAAAACTACAATTGCACCAATATATTAGAGTGGAAAAATACATTTTTTTTTAATTTTAACTCTTTTTCTTTTTATTAGGACCAAGGGCAGAGCGTCGTATAGAGTTAAGGGGGCTGTAGCCCCACAAAGGTGATGAGAAATTTTTATAATAGTATATTATTTATTAAATATACTATCATTAACCCCCTGCCTCTCAACTCAAAAGCTAATATAAATAAATAAAAACATTAAAACTTTTGTAGATGAGCAACTTTCAAATTAGACTACATTTTATAAATAATAATAAAATAATTTAAACTCAATTCTTTAACGTGTTGAATAAGCCAAATTTTTACTTTTTCTTTCTCTCTCTCTCTTAAGTCCATCTGAAGCTTTCTTCCCACTTTTTCCACTTTCCTTTTTCCCTAGACATTGGACTTGAGACTTCAATGCTTTCACTGCTTTGATTTGAGTAAGTTGTTGTACATTCTTTTTTACAATGCTTGGAATTTTTCTTTCATTGCCAAGTGCCAATGAAGGCTTGATAGTTGATAGATATAACCTCTGAATCTTGAAAGAGCTATTGATGAGTTTTCACTGTTTTAGTTTTTCGGTTGATAATTTAATTCGTGTTTGTGTCATGAACTGCATATTTTTTTTGCTTTAATTATTGTATAGATTAATATATTCTTCTATTCTCCCAGGCTGTCTAGAGTTCGGACTATTCTTATGTCTGGCATTTTGAAAACTATTGCTCACAAGTCACAACAAAGAACATCTAAAGCCCATAAAGGTATTATTTAAGTTCTTTCCTATAAGGATTTGATCTTCATAGAATGAGACTTTAAAATAATCATATGTGATATGACTTTCTTTATCTTTGATGAAATTGTAGTCAACTTAAAACTCTACAGAGTGCTGAGTGAAAATTTTTGGCCAAAATTATTATATCTTCTTGCATTGCCTCTAATTTTAGAGTTGACAGTTATTATATAATGTTATGTTTCTCTATTGTATTAGAGGTCTTAAGTTGCTAGAGGCCTGAGCTTAATCATCAATCTTTTCTATTTATTTTGTTATATTATTAAAGTTCTCAATAAGAATATCTACTTAATTGATGGCATGTGCATAAATGAATGCAGTTTCAACCACCTTTTTTGAAGAAAGGTTGTTATGATACCTTGTGAATCCTCTGTTAAACACATAATCAGTTGATCATTACTAAATTATCTTTGGTTTAAACAGTATTGTCTTAGAGAAATGTATTTGATTACTCTACCTCTGCATCATAAATATATATCCATTATAAAAAAGAGATTCTTTATCTTAAATTTTTGGTTTAGATTTTTGAAGTTGGTGATATAGCACTCTTGGATGACACAAGAGATGTTGGTGCAAGAAATCATCACCAACTTGTTGCACTTTACTGTGGTGCAAATGCAAGATTTGAGGGATAATGAATAATAAACTCATGGGACTTCATTTGGTTCTTTACTCTTTGAATAAGCTACTAGACATACGAAATTTAATGTATCACTATCAGTACTTGACCAATCTAGGGAAAAGGATAAAAGCACATAGGAATCACCACAAAAAGTACTATAAGGATTAATCTAAGTAGAAGAGGTGGACGATTGCTGAGGTAAACAGAAATAAATAATAAAATAAAATAATACTCTAATAATTTTTTGAATTGATGTCTATTAGTCGTTCTTCAAATAATTGTAACACGATATACTAGGTGAAATTCGTGTTTCAATGGCTTTGCATTGTCAACTATCTCACATTTATATTATATATGGAATGGAACAGAGCACTTGGTTGCTGAATCACCACTACCTATAAAAGAGGGTCTTTTACTCTTGAGGGAGTTTTGGCATTTTGGAGAAGAAGTTTGGTTATTAAGTGCTTTTTTTTCTTTTAACATTCTCTCCACTTCTATTTACTTATTCTTTATGCTCATTGTCTCAATGTTTAAATTTTTATTGCTTGATATTTTTAGTTATACAACTAAACTAAAAAATAGATAATGTATGATTTTGAAATTTTTGAACTAATTCTTGAATATAAAATTTTGTTATTACTTATTATTTGTTTTCAAGTTTATCATTTACACATGGGAAAGTTGAAAACCATTGACACATTCTTTAAAAGAAAAGATGAAAAGGATCAAGATGCTTCTACTACACTTACATTAGACAAAGATCATCCAACCATTGAGTCTTCACATATTAATCCTTCAAATATTGAATTGGCTGTTAGCTCCATACATCTATGACTTAATGCTTCACAAATGGATGCTCGTCATTTAGAAAGAGATCCTATATTACGTCCACTAATTTGGCAATTTCCTCCAAATGAAAGATGAAATTCGTCGAGTTTATCTAAAAGCTGGATCAAATCAACCAAAGCTTGCACAATATCCATTTTCTAGTGGTGAGAATCAATGTCGTCGGTTTCAATTTTCTTGGTTTGATCTATATCCTTCTTGGTTGGAGTATTCTATAGAATATGATGTTATATATTGTTTGCCATGCTACTTTTATGGTAAGCCATATTCAGGCCGCCCAGGTTCAAATGTATTTATTGAGCATGGTTTCAAAAATTGGAAGAAAGTCAACAATGGAGTAGATTGTCCTCTTTTGAATCATATTGGTAGAAGTCTCAATTTTCATCATTATAATTCTATAAAATGTTGTGATGATTTGATGAAGCAATCACAACATATTAATATTCTTATCAAAAGGAAAGCTTCAAAAGAAATTGAGAATAATCGACTCAGACTCAAAGTTTCAATTGATTATATTAAATGATTGACATTTCAAGTTTGTGCATATAGGGGTCATGATGAAAGCCCAAGTTCAAAGAATCAAGAAAAATTTATTGAAATGTTAAAGCTTTTGGGATCTTATAATGACAATGTCCAGAAGCTCATTTTGAAAAATGCTCCAAGAGTGGCAAAGTATACATCAAGGGATATTCAAAAAGACATTTTACACATTCTTGCAAATAAGGTGAGAAATTCAATTAGAGAAGAGATTGGAGATGCTAAATTTTGTATCCTCATTGATGAAGCTCGAGATGAATCTAAGAAAGAGCAAATAGCCATTGTTTTAAGATTCATTACTAGGGATGGTTTCATTCAAGAAAATTCTTTGATCTTGTACATGTTAGTGACACTAGTGCAATGACTTTGAAGAAAGAGTTAGTATCTGTTCTTTCTTATCATAATTCCCAACTTAAAAATATTCGAGGTCGAGAGTACGATGGTGCTAGCAATATGCGAGGTGAATGGAGTAGATTGCAAGCCTTATTTCTTAACGATTGTCCATATGCATAATATGTTCATTGTTTTGTTCATAGATTGCAATTAACTTTAGTAGTTGCTTCAAGAGAAGTTGTTCAAATTCATGAATTTTTCACACAGTTGACTTCCATTGTAAATATTGTTGGTGCTTCTTGCAAACGACACAATCAATTATAAGAAGTTCAAGCTATTGAAATTGCAACGATGATTGCACTTGATGAGGTTGAAACAAGTAGAGGAGCAAATCAACTTGGGACTTTGCAAAGAGCTAGAGATACTCGATGTGGCTCTCACTTTACTTCTATTTATAGCTTGATGAGAATGTTTTTTGCAACTTGCATTGTTGTCAATAATATTATTGATGAAGGGGCTACTTATGCACAAAAAAGTGATGCTTATGTTGTTAGTAAAGTATTACTATCATTTGAGTTTATTTTCACATTGCACTTAATGCATGAAATCATGGGAATCACTAATGATCTTTGCCAAGAATTACAACATCACTCTCAAGATATCTTGAATGCAATGCATCTTATTTCTACCACAAAATTACTTCTTCAATAATTGAGAGATTATGGATGGTCTAATTTACTTGAAAATGTGAAAGAATTTTGTAAAAAACATGAGGTTGAGATCCTCGATATGGGTTCAAAATATGCCTTAGGCAGAGAAAAATCTCGTCAATTAAATGTAACAGTGGAGCATCATTTTCGAATAGAAATATTCCTAATAGCAATAGACTCTCAGTTACAAGAGTTGAATAGTAGATTCAAAGAGCAAACAATAAAACTTCAAACTTTAAGCTATGCTTTAGATCCTAAAGAAAATTATAAGTCATTCAATATTGAAAATATATGTAAGCTAGCACTAAAATTTTATCCTGAAGATTTCACAGAACAAGAAAGAAGTCATTTGAAGTTTCAATTGTGCTATTATGAGCTTGATATACTTCATAATCTATATTTTTAATATATTATTACACTTTCTCAGTTATGTCAGAGATTAATAAAAATAGGAAAGTCAAAAACTTACCACTTAATTGATCGATTAATTCGTCTTGTTTTGACTCTTCCTGTATCTACAGCAACTACAGAGAGAGCCTTTTCAACAATGAAGACAGTCAAAATAAGACTCCGAAATAAAATAGATGATGAGTTTCTTGTAGATAATTTAGTTGTTTACATTGAGAAAGAAATTGCCTCTACTTTCAGCACGGAGTCCGTAATTGTTGAATTTGAATCAATGAAAAAACGTCGAGCACAGCTCTTTTAAACAATGATTGTAAGTAGTCTTTTATAATTTCTTTTAGTTTACAGGTTATATATTATACTTGACTATTTTAATTTTTTAGTTATTGAATATAATTAATATACTTTTATTGATACCTTTAATTTTTTTTACTCTTTAGCCCCCTCAATGAAAATGGTCTAGCTCCGCCCCTGCTTAGGACAATAGAAGAGTTTAAATATTATCATTAATTTAAACTTCTAAAATTTACAAGTAATCGTTTGAACCAATTTGTAAAACAACAATTAATTAGGTAGCATTATAGTGAAGTGGTGGCGGCTCTGCGATGAAGTCCAATGAGCAAGGCATTAAAAACTCCATAGTTGAGAGCGTTCTAGAGGGAAAAAGTATGAAGAGGGAGCGAAATTAGATAAATGAAAACAAGATATTTGAAAATTGCCAAGTAAATAGGTCAAACTTTGAGTATTTTAATCATTTTGGCCTTAATAATTACGTGTCATTTATGCAGAATGTGTCATTGGTTAAAAATAAATCGCTTAACATTAGAAGAGTTGGATAAATTCAATTGAGCCAAATCATGTATCATTAATACATAGTAAAATAAAATATGATTTGTTGAATTCAGAAAAATATTATATATAAGAATAAAAATGTTACTAAAAAATTATAGTAATGGCATATTTCAAAAATTATTGTTTGAACTTCTTTTGATAATAGTTTTTTGGGTTTTTTTGTTTGTTACTTTCAGGTACATCGTATTTCAGAGCAGTGTTTTAAGACATTTCACTTTCTTTACTTACTTCATTTTTTAGGCATCATTTTAGAATTATTTAAAATTTTAGAAATTAAAATAAATCTCATAAAATACCATTATAAAATATAATATCTCTATGATATCAAAAACTATTTTAACTAAAACAAACTTAAGTCCCTTCACATTTTGTCTTAAAATATGGATAAATCATAAATTTATTATACTTTTTGGTCATTCAATTTAAAAGATTAAATTTGTTGAGTGAAAATTCATTAATAATTTTATTATAATCTCTAACAAATAAATGCCTAAAATGAACTCTAACTTTTTTATGTATTAAAATTAAAAAAAAAAAGCAATAAAGTTAAGAGAAATCCATAAATAATCAGATATTGAAATTCTTTAAAATTCTTAAAAAAAACTTTATATAATAAATTTAGAGAGAAAGATACAATTTAAAATACTATTATATAATTAGTAAGTCTCATTAATTTATTAAATAATATTTTTATTTTTTAAAATTTATCCTATAAATTTATTTTAAATTTTTAAAATATCCAACCATCTGTGTGATTTTTCTGTAGGTTTTTTTTTTTTTTTTTTTTATGAAACGATTTCGGTAGTTTCTATAAACCATAAAAAGGAAAAATCATTACCTAACATGGGTTCACGCGTGGGGGGTCCGACAAAGAGACGAAATCCGATTCCTAGACCCATACCCACGTGGGCTGCTCCTCTGCCCCTGTTTGACCGACCCACTTGTAAAAAGACATAACTACCCTCGAGCCCTTTTGATTGGTGGTGGGGAGCGGGAGCGGGAGCATCTCCGCAAGAGGCGCCCTTTCTCACTCTCATGCAATCTACCTTCGTCGTCTTCGATCCTGACAATCTAGCGGCTATTAATAATTTGTTGTTTTTTTTTTTTGTTATTCTCCATATATCATATAATACATTTATTTAACGAGCCACTTAACTTGTTTTATTTCTGATCAATTCAATTAGTAAAACTTTGTAGTAAATGTAAATTTTAATTTCAAATATTTCTGTTATTACAGTAAATAATTTTAGGAAAAATGTAACAAAAAATAATTTCAAATATATGTTTTCTGTTATCATTGATTTTTTTTTCAAAAAAAAAAATATTCCACTTATAATAATTTACAAAAAACATATATTTAATTTTTTTTCACAAAAATTTCCAAAAAAAATCACATTATTTTGTAATTTCAATTAATTTATAGATTATGAAAGATAAATAATGCCATACCTTATCATAATTTTATTTTGAAAAAATAACTTATCAATTAATAAAAATATATAAAGTGATAAATTTTTGTATGAAAAAGTCATAGCTAAAAGCTAATACATAATATATATAGAATGGCACGATGGTTGACAAGTAATAAAAAGTAGATGATATTTGAGTTCAACATTTCTTTTGCTTTGCTTTTGAATTCTTTGATTTAACCAATATAAAATGGTTTTAATTAATTCATAGTTGTATAAGTATTTTTAAAAAATTATTTGCACTCTTCAAATATAAAATAATTATTTTTTAAATATTACATTTTAACAAAATTAAATTCTTAATATTATAAACACTTAGCTTGGTTGGTGTCCAAACCCAAGAATTGACCCATATAATTATAAACGGCAGGTGAAAAGTTAAGTTGTGGACTCATATTATTTCTGAATATCGTCATAAATATTATCCAGCTTTTGAAATCTTCAAAGATGCTCTTAGAAAAAATTAAAATAACAAAAAAAAAATTGCCACAATCCTTTAAGGTGATCACGAAGTATAAATTAATTTATTTTTTTTAAAAAAAATATAATTAACTTTGTAAGGTCAATATAGATATAAATCTCTTGATCCCATTTTTGAGTTTATAATTATTTTGTTAAGTCAAATATTAAGTATCAAAACTTTGGATATTTTATTGTATATTTACTAACTAAATAGTATTGTAGGAATTTTTTATCCATCTTCTTTGGCAGTTTTTAAAGACTCGAATTAATACAATATTTTATATTTAATTTTTTTTTATTATTCAACTATATTAATTTCTTTTAAACTGAATATATACTCTTAAGATAAACTACTTTCTCTCATATTTTGTGACAAAAAAAAATTTTTTGAGTAGTGATCCGAAGTAGTTCCTATGAAAAATACTGAAAAGAAACATAGTTTTAAACATTTTCATCCCTCTTCCTTCATAAATCTTTAATTTTCACTATATTTTTGTTTAAATAATATTAGTTAATATACATTTGAGCTTTAATAATTTCAAATTTTGGGGTTCAATTTTAGATCAAATTCATCTATGTAAGCAAAAAGATTCACCCGCATTATATAATTCTTGTCAACTTCAACATAATATAATACTTTTTAAAAAAAAAGAAAAGTAAACCTTTTTTTAAACTATTTCCTATTCAACTTGACCCCACTCTAGGGAACATGTCTTTATTTTTCATTAAATTGATTTCTCTCCTTTCCCAGTTCTAGAAATTAAAAAAAAAATTATATTTAAAAATTTGTAATTCAAGTAATAAATAATTTTAAACTGAGAAATTTTTATAATATTAAAAAATTTAAATTGATGGAAAAAATATTTTTAAATAAAAATAATTCGATAATAAAAAAATATACAAATACTCATGTCTCAAGATAATATATATATATATATATATATATATATATATATATATATATATATATATATATATATATATATATATATATATATATATACTTCTCCCGCTCCTTCTCCTTTCCCTTTCCCTTTCCCTTTATTTTACACAAATTCTCCTTCCTTTTTATTCTTTATTCCTTTTTCTTTTCCTTTGTGAGTCTTCCAAGGGTGTGTGGTGGGGGAGGTTGCGTCTAACATTCTAAGATACTAAAGATAAACCACAGCTGGCAAGCTGTTCAAGTACTCTTCATGTTCAATCTGTAGAAAAATTAATAAAGAAGACTAGCATTTTTATATGTACCTCAGAAAAATGACATTAGAAAAACCCAAAGAAAAAGACAAAACACAAAGAAATATTAGCTCTCCTTCCCAATCATTACCAAATTCCATTTCAAGTTTTCATAACACTTTCTTAATTTTATATGCACTGTTCACGTTCACATTTTTTACTTATTTATTACTCTCTACAATTTTACTCTTAGACTATCCCAAAAAACATTAAATTTAAATTAATAAAAATTGAATCCCTTGTCATCAACTCATCTAACCCTTTTGGAAGTTTCTTTCTTATCTAAATCGTGATTATCGGATCAATCAAAAGAACCACCATTGTTGTGGTTGGCAATGGGAGCTAGCTAGCTTGGCAACGCGTTGCACCCAATTCCAACATACAGCACAGCAGCGGGACTCGTGCGTGTACAAAACAACTTTCGTGTCATCCACTTTGAAGTCTTCTATCAGCTAAAGCTTAACCAAAATGCTCTGTTTTTTCTTTCCCATACACATACAACCTCTGCGTATATTGGGCAAAAGCATCTCTTTTTCTTTAACTACCTAATCATTTGTATCATAAACTACACATTTCTTTTGCCTTTATGCATTTACCAATACTTTAGAGTTTACACACTGCATTTAATATGAAGAAGCTTTGCTTTCTGCCTTTCTGGTTCCTCCCCCCTTAAAAGCTGTTGACTTCACTGCTGTCTCAGAATATAGACTTTTCTTTAGCTACGAAGGGTTTTCTTCCACATTGCCAGGGACTAAATTCTTGATGATTTTCTTGCCTAATCTCTTACAAAAGCTTACAAAACATTAACACTAAAATAAATATTGTGATGTGTAGTATCAATATATAATATAAATAGTCGGCGTTGTGTTTAATATAAATATTTAGAATATGTTAAACATAAACCCAATTTATTTTTTTATATATTTTATTAACAAATTTATTTACTAATGTTGGATACACATAATGTCGGAGGCACCGCCGTATTAAAATAAATTTATCAATAAATGATGTAGAAAAGTAAACCTACACAAGAAAATAAGAATTATTTGCCCTAACAATCTTAAAGATAAAGTCAGTTACACTTACCTAATTTATTTAGATTGATAAGAAGAGATTTAATATTTCTTTACCCACTATCTCCCTTGATTCTGCCTTGCTGGTTTGCTTTTAAGCTTTTATGTGTTGAATTTTTCAGTACCGTATGTAGCTCAGAGACATTAGAAAATTCAGTACCCCAGCCAACAACCCGTGTTAATTTATTTCCTTGACCACACCAACCTCTGGATGTTCTGGTTTAGTAATAAATGATTAAATGCCTCTCCCACAAAAGGCATAGTGTTTTTGTTTCTCTATCTCTCTCTCTCTTCCGATGCATATAATTGACTACCTTTGAGTAAATAATAATGAGATATTCTCAAATCTCTCTATTCCACCCTCAATAACTGATTTATTTGATAATAAAACAAGTCGGGCAGTCAAAGAGTTAGCAGAGTCCATTACAGTCTAAGACCAGCAACTCTGTATTATTAACAAACACTTAATGGCTCTGCCATGTTACCTTATCTCCAATAACTGTAGGTGATGTAACTAGTGAATGTCATGTAACACAACGCCCATCAATGGCCGAACAATTTTTTTTTTTTTTTTTACTCACAGCACCATCTCCTCAGTTCATCCAAAGGGTAAGCAACTATTCCATTTTTTTTTTTCCTTCTAGTAAAATGGGGCACCTCAGACCAAATTTCTGGGAAATTCCAATAATGCTTGTGTTGTGTGTTATAATCAAAAGACCCACATTGGGAGTCTGATAAACAAGTGTAAAATTTGAAGCTTTAACCTGCAACACACACAAACCTAAAGGAGTTAGCTCAGCGTTGGTAAGTGAAGATCACATCACTTCTTATCAACCGAGCTAATGTAGGAGAGTATGTCTTAGAATTGTCCGAGAAGGAAATTTAGTTTCGGCCAAAATAGAAAACACCCTCTAATGCCAACTGCAAAACATTCTTCTTGCACAAAAATTTTGGTACATTCCCATTCACGTGGATCTCATAGATGCTTTTTAACAAACACTTGTGGGGTAGATAGCATATGAACCCTTATAAAAGAAATACTGAACAAGTATAACCACTTACAATTGCTACAAATTTCCAACCCACCAACCCAATAGAGATTCTTCACATTCATTCCCCAAAATGCTCAACATACTAAAACAATGTTATTTCTAAGAAAAAATAAAAATTCTTGACAATCTTTAAGAGAAGAAATGTACAGAATTCAAATTAAACTTGAAGGAATGAATCACTATCCCCAGAATTTAATTATTACTACTAAATTACAGTCACCAATAGGCAAGTATACGTATGTAATCTGTTTAATTTATGGTTCCCCTCATTGGCCATTGCCCATTTCGGTGCTAGCAATCGTAGAACTCAACGAGCTCGTCCAGCGACTCGGGTTGTGGATCGGCATTCTCTAGCATCCAGAGCAAGTGCTCGAACAGGACAACCTCGCATGCGACATAGATTGTGTCGTCCTCGGAGTCGCGGGACCTCTCGACCAGCTCCCGGAAGAGAGGGTGGTCGACTACGTCGGAGCTCACGAGGTAGCGCCGGCGAGACTTGCCGACGTAGACAGGGTGCTGGTCTGATCTGGAGACGGAGGAGGATTCGTCGTTGGCAACGGCGCTGATGCTGGGGCGGCCCTGTTTGTTGCCAAAAGAGTTCCATTTCTTGAGCACTGACTTGAGCTTCGTTAGCTTCCCGCCTTTTGCCATCGTAGCTCAGGCAAATGTTCTGGTTAAGAGGTTGAAGAAGAAGCAGAGAGAAACGGAGGGAAAGAAAAGAGAGAGAACGAGTATGAGGGAGTGAGAAAGAGCAAGGTTCGTATTTAAAGGGGAGGGATGGGGTAAATTGGTCAAAACAATCCAGAAGGAGATGCAGATGAGAGGTCCGGCGAAGTGGGACCGAGGATTGTGTGAATTCTCACAAGATAATGAGAATGAGCAAAACGAACTGCCCTTTTTGGCGTTTGGTCAGAACTGAGAAACGTGAACTGTCGTTTAATTAAATTCTTAACCACCTTCTTTTTTTTTTGCTTTTTTTTTTCGAGTGAATTGCTCTTTGTTTTCCAAAATATACATATTATTTTTAGTTTAATTCATTGAAGTTTAATTTTTCATTTCAGTTATCAAAACATTATCTCATTTTTTTAACAAAATTATGTTAACTTTATTAACAAATTTAGTTATTTATTCTAACCAAAAGTTTAATTCACTCTTAAATGATTTTTACCAAACATGCTGATGCACTAAAATTTAGCAAAAATTAGAGATTTTTTGTTTAAAAGAATAAAATGAAGAGAAAAATGTTTGAATAAATTCTTAATATTGAGTTAAACGTAGAATACTAAATTAGGTTAAGTTATTTCAGGATAGATAAGTAAATTTGTTTACAAAATTAATGCAAGGGATAATCTTTTAAGGAGTAAAATGAGAAATTTAAACTCCGAGGGATCAAATTGAAAAGTCTTTATTTTTACTTAACGAAAAAGAGATTAATTTTTTTAAAAAAAATTTAACTACTCACATCTTTTATCAATACATCACACTAAGGTGTAGTTTTCGTATGAAAATTTCTAATTTATTGTCTAGTGGTATGCATATAAAAATTTAATTAGTTTTCCTTAAATTTTGAATAATTTTTTATTAAAAAATACTTGCATTGTCAAAAATTATAAATATAATTTATATCAATAACTTTTGAAAATATTGGTAGAATAAAAACACTTAGAAAAACTAAAATCTCATTGGTAATTTGAAATTAAATTACCTACACTTTGTGAATAATTGAATAACATAAAAAAAATTAAATTCTTAAAAAAAATTGGCAAAAAAAACTTATATACATAGTAATCATATTTTCTTAGATAAAATTTTCTAAAATATCTATTACAATTCCTACGTAAAACCACCCCTAAAGCTTGAAAATTTTAAAGAAAAGTTGGCCCAATAAAATTAGTTATGTGAATCCTAAAGACTAGAGTCAAATAGGAGCATTGGTGTGATTTCCATTTTTGTTCATAGTGAGATGATTGACTAAGTTTTAACCGGATAGCCCCCACACACGTGCAACATGAAACACAAGTCTTGGAAAGAATAAAATCAAAAACAAAATCGGATGATTACTACATATCATCATTCTTACACTGACTTGAAAATCTCTCAACTTTTTCAAGTTCAAACAAATCCAACCTCCATCACCATAACCAAAACGCCACTCTTTAATCTTTAATTGAAAAAAAAAAAGTTTCGCTAGAAAAAGGATTGATTTCTTAAGAGAAAAAAAAAAACTACAAGATTTTAATGTGACTGTTCAACGAGCTGATACAAATTTTAGGAAGTTTTCATTCGGCTTTTATATTAATTGACTGTGCAATAAATTTAATTGGTTTGAGAGATTAAAGTACGTTGAATTTACAAAAATATTTTTTTTATTTTTTAAAAATAATTTTTAGTTTTTAGTTTTTATATTTTTTAAAATATATTTAATTTGTGTTTTTATTTTTATTATTATTTAGTTATATAATTATATTTTTATTTTATTTTTAATAATATTATTTTATAATTATATAAATAATAAAATATTGTATATATAATTTAAAATAATTATAAAATTACCACAATTATAATGCGTTACAATACTAAAATAAAAATTAAAAATAATAAATAAACGTATTTTTATATTTATTTTTAATAAAATTAAAATCAAACAAATCAAACATATCTTAAAATTTATTTGAAAAGAATTGACGGGTGAGATAAGGTAAATTTAATATTTAAATTACTATTTAGATATTAAAAAATATATTAAATTATATTAATTTATTTTGAAAATTTTGAATAAGAGAAGTTAACGTAATTTTGAGTATAAATTTTAGTCTCAATTTAAAACTAAAATAAATATAAATATAATTTTTAAAATTTTCAAAAAAAATAAATGCAGATCTAAAAAATAGTAGTTAGGATAAGTTAAAACCCCATCTTCCCACACTCTCATTTTTAAACTTCTCCAAATTTAAAGATTTGTGATGGCTTGAATTTCTTCTGTTCTTTCGTTTACTTTTTTATTTTAAAAAATTTATATAAAACCTAAGGATTTTACCATTTAAACCCATTAATGACTTTGTACCTTTCAAACCATAAAAAATGATGAATTATTATCCATTTTTAATAATAAAAAAATTAAATTAATAATACAATGAAACTCTACCATTCTTCTATTCACTCAATGTTATATTTTTTTAAAATTAAATTCCTTTTTTCTGTTAACAAAAAATTTAGATTGATAGTATGGTGCTCCAATTTAAAGTGAGAATAAACAAATTTAACAAACACTCACAAAAAAATTTATTATTTTGAGATAAAAAAAATTTTAATAAATTTGAGGGACACATAAAGAAAACAGTAGAAATCCTGTTTAAAAAGCTGGGAAAATCCACCTGAAATTTCTGTGTGTTTTGATGGGTCATGCTGAGTGCTGACCTTCCAACTAGACAGTAAATGTGTCACTGTCTAAAAATGGTGATTTACAGTGTCCATTAATGTGAGCCGATTTTAGAAATGACTTCATCTTTTTTTTTTTTTTTTTTTTCTCGTACCTCACTGAAAGGGACAGACATGTGCGCCTATTTTGCCAAGGCCTCCAGCCTATTAGTCTATTACCCTTATCTTATCTTTTTTCCAATCTACCAATTGTCAATTTTAATATATTTAAGATTATTTATTTAAAATAGATTAAGTTTAAAATTCAAGTTAAAATTATGATTATTTCATAAAATAATAATATTTTTTTAACAAATGAGCGAGCTTAATAAATTAAACATTAAATTTTTAAGATTGAATCATTTAATTAAATAAATTTAATTTAATTCCCATTGGTGTTATCTATAATTTTATAGTAATATATTATTATTATTATTATTATTTAATTAAAAAAAGATATACCCTCATGGTAAAGGAGAAAAAAACTATGAAAGCTTTTTTATTTGTTTATTAAAATTTAAATATTTCTATTTAATGAATAATACTATTCTCAACAAAATAAATTATCAAAATATTTTAAATATAATAAAATTGTTCTTGTTCGGGTAATAGCATGTTTCCTATCGCATTTCGTTTTCCTTAAAAACAAACAAGGCAGTATTAATGCAAATACCGGGCTGCCTACAAAATCTTTCCATGTTGGCTTATTTATGAATCTTGATAGAGACGCGCGGCTCTCGGGGGGCAAAGCCATTTGAGCAACACATGGACACTGCGGGCTTGTTTGGAAATAGTTCTCAGTTTTTGTTTTTGTTTTATAAAAATAAAAAAAATTGTTTATTATGTTATTTTTATAAATTATTTTTAAAAGCTATTTTATAAAAATATAATTTAAAAAACAGTTTTCAAGAAATACTATTTTTTATATTTCTTATTTGTGTACAAAACTATTTTTTATTTAAAAAAAACGAAAATTACTATTTCATTATAATAAAATTATAAATAATTTGTCAAAATTAATCATTAACTATCATACAAATTATTTTATTTTATTCTTAAATATTATTTTTAAAATTTACATTTTAAAAAAATTGTTTTAAAAAAAATATTTTTTAAAAATAATAAAACAAAAACACTCAAAAATACTTCTAAACAATTTTGCATGTCCTTAAATTTTTTTTTAAATTAAAATTTATCTATGAAAAAAATCGATTGAATAGAAATATATAAATATAAATTTTTCGGTTAAGATTCACTTTTGTTATAGTTATATATTTATTTATAAGTAATTTAATTTATCTATTTTTAATAAATTGGATTTATCTAATTTATATCTAATTATTGAACCATTATTTTTCTTGTTTTTAATGAATTTATGGCGCCCATTCGTGACCATACTTTTCTTGACACAAATTATGTTTTATTTTTGTCTGACCTTACAATATTTTTTTACCATTGTATAGTAAAAATATTTTTAAATTAGTTTGTCTATCATTGAAGGCTAAATTTTTCTTTAAATAATTTAAAGATGCACTTTTTATATTGGTCTATTATATTTAATAAAATAATTTTTTAAAATACTAATTCCAAAATTTAAATTTAAATAATTAAAACAAAAAACATACTACGTATACAATATTAAACATTATATACTTCGAATCTTAAAAATATGGATAATTAAAAGCAGACAACGACCTTATTAATCGCCGAACATACTTTTGTCATTTTACGACAATCTAAGTTCTGATTGGTGATTATTGTTGCAAAAAATTAATTAATTAATTAAATTTAAGATAAAATTTTATAAATGTCGGCTGTTTGTCAATGCAATAAAACAAATTATTTCAAAGTGGCTTTATAAAAAGGAAAAACATGCGAGCACGTTCCATAAAGATTTCTGGAATGTATTATAGAATTTAGATTCCTCATGTCATTAGTTAAACTATAAGTAATTATAAAAAATAATAATAATTAGACAGTTAATTTAATTTAATAATAATAATTCAATTAATGAGGGCCAAATTTGATTTGGTCAAAATCAATGAACAAAAGCTAACCAATTTGGACCTTAATGGAATCTGATTCTCATATCTATGGAGAATATTTCAGCATAGCAATCTAGTGATCATCTCCTACAACTCCTTTTGGCTTCTAACATACATTTTTTTAATTTATTTTCTTCCCCTTGAAAAAAGTATTGCTCCTCATGATTTTGATGTAAAATATGAGTTTATTATTTTCGGATACTTTCAAAAATATTGTACCGAATCATATAAAAGGTTGATTCCATAAAATATTATTTTAGTCCCTCAAAATTTTACTCTTTTATTTCAATCATCCAAACTTATCTTGTTCCATAAAATACCATTTGAGTAATTTGTTACTCAGCCTTTCAAAATTTTATTTTCTTATTTCTATCTTTTCAAAATTATTTCATTTTCAAAATTTTCTTCATATTTATTCCATTAACAAGTATTTAATTAATAGATTTACTTTGTTACCCAAAGTAAGAAAGAGCTCATCTAAATTAGGTAAATTATTGAGTTAGGGCAAATAAATACATTATTAAATAACTTTTAACGATATTAATGTGAGAATATTTTTAAATATGAAATTATTTTTTAAGAATAAAATGAGAAAATAAAACTATTATTAAGGGGTTAAATTAAACATATGTATTTTTTTTATTGTTAAAATAGAAGTTCACTCGATCTGAACTATTTTAGAACATTGTATTTTTAAAAATATCCTAATAAAATTAAATCAAAAAAATTATACGAAAAAGTGATATATGTTATGGAAGAAAATATAAAGAAGACCAAGAACGGATACAAAATGGCTTTAATTAGATATATATTTAACATTTTTTTTTATTTTGGTTATTCAAAATTTTACCTTTTTATTTCTGTACTTTAAAAATTATCTCACTTTTAGAAATATTATCATTTTTTTAATAAATATTTAACATATTTACTTTGTTGGTCATCAAAGCAAGAGCTAACTTCAATCACTTAAAATGTTAATTGGGTCAAATAAGTAAATTTATTATATAAATGTTAACAAAACTGACATGAAAATATTTTTAAATATGTGAACCCTTTTTAGGATTGAAATAAAAAAATAAAACTATTAGAGACTAAATTAAAAATATTTAACTTGCATTTTCAAAACAGAAATTCACTCAATATTTTTTTAAACATAGTATTTTTAGAAATACCTGGATAAAATTAACTCAAAAAACATTACATGAAAAAGTGATATATTTTATGGAAGTATAAAGAAGACAAAGAATGGATATAAAATGGCTTGTATATGCTCTATATATAACTTTTTTTTTGTTTTATACAAGTATTTTTATACTTTTAAAATATAATACTAATCTTATTTAAAATATTAAAATTGTTTTTTTTTTATAAATTTAAATTTTTAATATTGTAAAAATATTTTAATTACTGAATTTAAATTTATTTAGTATTTAAAGTGCAAACTTAGTAGGATAAATAAGGAGAGCATGTGATTGTGGAAGACAGAAAAAGAACCGAATCAGAATGGGAATGATTAACCGTGGGATTAGCAGCTTGTTTCCCATGTGCTTCGTCTGTTGTTTATGTATTAGAAGCTATTACGTAGCATTATGTCTGACGATGGAGATCTTTGGATTCCTCTAACATTAATTTCAATCCTCAGCCTTATACTTATCCTCGTTCGATAATGGAAAAGCCTCTCTTTATACTTTTTTTTTTCAAAAGGGCGATTTCAGGAGAGTTTTACCTCTAAAAAATGCGTTATTCATCACCTTTTCTGGGGGGAAGAATCTCGGCATATATATATTGACCTATACAAACTAACATAAATTAATATTTCTCCATTGCCCCTACTGTGCAAATTATTTCTTTTCAATATGAAATATATTTTTTTTGGCTATGAGGCAAGAGCTGAATTTCTTTTTTCTTTTTTTTTGTAAATAAAAAATTGTTGTAACTCTACATCAGAGATGACGAGTTATGTTTAATTTTTTGTTCAAATATATTATGTTAAAAAATGTTATCATTTGACCCATAAAGTTGACCTAATTCAATCTTATAAATAGGATGAAATGAGTTGATAGTTCATTTTAACAAAGGCCTTATAGCGTAATTCATCCAGCCCTTTGAGTCAGATCAAACTGACTCATGTGAATTTTTTTTTTAACACTTTCAAACTTAAAAAATGTGGTAATTTTTTAAATAATTTCCAAGGTGTGAGAAAAATAGCATTAATATGGAGTATGGTGGAATTCTGAATTTTCAATTTTTTTTAAAATCTAATTATGCATAAACCACAACCTGGTATAGAAATTTACCTTCCATAAACCCAGGTCGCGATAAGGCCATCCATATGCACAACAAACTGCTCTAAATAAAGATGGATTTGGACAATTATTGCTGAGTTGCAGCAAATCTTCAGAGTCCAGTTGCTTGCTTAACCACACCATGATTCATTTCCAGAGTTATAAATAAATTCGAAAGTCATCAAATCCCAAAAGCTCCCACTATTTTCCCTTTTTGAAAAGAAAAAGGTTGAAAAAAAGACGGCTAGTAAGGGCTATCAAAAGTTTGCAATAAAAGCAACAGAGCCCATGATTAGACAGCAAAAGATAGATAGCATATCCATTTTACTCTCACAAAAGTTAAACAATTTTAAGGGTGGCCTAGCGTATAAAAAAGAAAAAAAGATTGAGTTGGCCCAATACAACCCACAGCGTGCAAAAGGTTGGGTTAAAGGCTATACTTAGATTTTTAAAAATTATTTTTTATTTTTAATTATTTTTAAAATAAAAAAATTCATTTAATAATTATTTTCTGTTGTTATTTCAAAAATAAGTTCTAAAAATAAATTATTTTTAAAACAACAAATTTTTTTTTTATTTTTTATTTTTGTTTTCAGAATATAAAAAAACAAAAAATAACATGTTTTCAAAACAGTTTATCAAACAAATTTTTTTATTTTTGTTCTACAGGACAATTTTTAAACATAATGTTTAAAAATAGTTTTTAAAAACAAAAAAATAAAAACAATCAAACAAGCATTTAATCTAATCTTCTTTTCTCCAAATCCTTAAAAGTTCAGTTGACTCAATCTATATTGACAATGATATTGATAATATATATTTTAAGTCAATTAAATCTAATAAACTAAGTCATTGTGCGATTCTTTTATATTAAGAGGAAGAGTTCCAAAATGATGAAATGAATGAAAAGGAGAGAGAGTCTAAAAGTGAAATGCAATCAAATTGTATTTGTTGAATAAATAGTGTAATACAAGCAACATTATTTATAGAGTTTGAGTCAATTTGTTTGTGCGTTGACTTTATAGTATATACTCCACTTGAATTTCTTTACTTTGCACCTTTTCTCTAGTAAAAAATAAATCCAATTCTATATGTTTTGTTTGAGCATGTAGAATTAGATTAACTATCATAAGCACAATACTTAAATTATCACAAAAGATGATAGGAGATTTGTATGGTTGCACTCGAAGTTCTTGTAGTAAAGATTTTAACCAAAGTGTCTCAACTACTGTTTTAGCCAAACTTTTGAACTCTGCCTCGATTGATGATATAGAAATAACTGATTGTTTCTTAGATGCCCACAACACCAAATTTTTGCCTAAGAATATACATAAACCTAAGGTATACCTTTCGATCATCAATATCAAAACCTAGTTAGCATCATAGCAGCCAATTATTTGGAGGGTCGTTGATGGTTGAAAATGTAAACCCATGGAAAGAGTCCCATTGAGATATTTAAGTATCCCTTTTACGGTTTTCCAATGCAAAATAGTAGGATTGTGCATGAACTGTGAAACTTTGTTCACACTGAATGCTATTTTTGGTATTGTGATTGTTGCATATTGCAATGCACTAACCATAGACCTATAAGTACTAAAATCATCAAATGGTTCACTATCATTGAGATGAAATTTGGCTGACGCAGCCGTGGGAGTGGGTAGAGGATTAGCTTGAGTCATCTTAACCCTTTTAAAAAGATCTTTTATATACTTTGATTGTGAAAGGTGTAGTGAGCCATCCAAAAGATGTTTATCCTTTACACCCCAAAAAAATACTTAGGTGCCCAAGATCCTTTAGTGCAAAGATACAATTGAGCTTAAGAATAAGCTCAGTTATGGCCTGCTTTGAACTACCAGTGATAACTATGTTATCCATATAAACAAGTAAAATTGTAATGTGTTAAAGTGTACACCTTATGAACAAGAAGGTATCACATTTGTTAGATACAAAGCCTAGTTTAGTTAAGGCAGATCTTAGTCGCCCAAACTAAGATTTGGAAGTTTGTTTGAGTCCGTACAGTGAACGAGTTAGTTTGCATACTAGATTAAGATTGGAGGATTCAAAACCCTCAAGCTGACTCATATATACCTCTTCTTAAATATAACCATTGAGAAATGCATTGTTTATGTCAATTTGGTGGAGATGCCATCGATTGGTAAGTGCCAAAGTGAGAATTACTCATACTGTGGTTGGTTTTACCACTAAACTATAAGTCTCATTGAAATCTACGCCAACTCGTTGGTGAAAGCCTTTTGCTACAAGGCATGCCTTGAACTTGGCAATGGAGCCATCAAGGTTTTCTTTGATCTTAGACACACACTTACAGCCAATGGCTTCTCTATTTGTAGGAAATTCACAAAGAGTTTAGGTGTTGTTCTTTAAAAGAGCATTATATTCCTTTGTCATAGCTCTCTACCACTGAGGTATTACTAAAGCTTGTTGGACTGTTTCTGGTTCTTGTATAGCTTAGTAGATTTTAGGTTTGATGATGCCTACTTTATTTCTAGTTATCATAGGGTGTTAAGGTTGATGTAGTATGCTGTTTCAGGATATTGGTGGATAAGTGTTAGAATTTGAGAATGTTCTAAAATTGGGTTGTAATTGTCAATGATATTATGAGAAGTACTTAAAGAGACAATGGTTTGCTGATTAGTGTCCAAAAGATTATATCTTGATCCTTGTAATGGATTTGAATTACTATAATCAGAAATACATGGAAGAAGATATGGCAAGCAATGGTTAGAAGCATGAGTAATCTCTATTGCATTGTGTTGGTATTACTTTCTAGAAAATAGAAAATGAACTTCATTAAAGATCACATCTCGAGATATGTAGAGTCTCTCGCTAGGATGTAAACACTTATATCCTTTGTGTTTATTAGAATAACCCACAAAAATGCATTCTACTAATTTGAAGTTGAACTTGTATTTTTTGTAGGGATTTAGATTGGGGTAGCAAGCACATCTAAAGGCTTTGAGGTGTGCATAATTTGAAGTTTTGTCAAATAACTTCTAGAAAGAACTTTGTCTTTTAAGCACAGATGTTGGCAGTAAATTTATTAAGTAAAATGCTATAGTGAAATTATGATCCTAGAATTTTTGAGGCATTGATGAAGCAGCTAATAGGGTGAGGGCAGTGTTTGTGAGATGCCTATGTCTCCTTTCTATAAGTCTATTTTGTTCATGAACATAGGGGTATGATAGTTGATGTAGAATACCATTTTGTTGTAAGAATCTTGTGAAACTCCTGTACTAACCTCCCCAATTTGATTATAGACACTATCTTTTGATTAAATTGATTCTCAACCAAATATTTGAACTGTTTAAAAATTTCAAAAGCTTGTGACTTGGTTTGCAAAGGATAAAGGCAAGTGTATATAGAAAAAGCATCAACAAAAATAATATAATATTTGTGTCCAATGCTAGACATCAGAGGTGTTGGACCCTAGAGATCGGAGTGGATAAGCTCCAGGGGAAGATGATAAATAGTTGAGGATGTAGTGTAAGGCTGCTTGTGAGATTTTCCAATATAGCAGTGTTTGCAAAAAGGAGAGAAATTTTTATTATTTATACTACACATTTGCAACACTTGAAAAATAGTATAATAACTATAATGTCCTAAGTTATATGCCACAATGTAAGAGGTGGCATATTATTACAAACTTGATTGACAAAACCAAAGGGCACAGTTAAGTGATTTGCTGTTACTTGAGCTTAAGAGTTATGATGCACAAGTGGAAAATTAATGAATTGGTTAAGAGTCCCTTCTAATAGTATTCTGTGTGTATCATAATCCTTGACAAAACACTTAGTTGCAGGAAATTCCAAATAAACATAATTGTCCCTTGCAAAACATGAAGCACTTAGTAGATTTTTTGTCATGGAAGGCACATAGAGAATGTCTTTCAAGGTTAAACTTGTAAAATTAAAGGGATAATGGATGAGAGACTTACTCGTGTTTAATATTCGTAGGGGTGTGCAATTAGCTATATGAATTTTCTCTGAGCCAATATATTGGGCGTGATGCATCAAGTTGCTTGCTTGTAGGGTCACATGATTGGTTGCCCATAATCAATGCAGCAAGCATTGTCAAAAGGTGCTTCGAGTGTTATAGCCATAGCAGAGCGATGGCTTTGTGATTTGAAAGTGGAAAAACTAGACAATGTAGGATTGTCTTGATAGGAATAGTCAAAGTGGTAGTAGCATTGAAAAGTAGTGTGTCCACGCTTTCCACACACTTAGCAAGCTATAGAGAAACATGGATTAAAAAATCTTCCTCTATCCTTAGCTTTGTAGTCTTTAAATCAGAGAAATTTCTTCCTCTATAGCCTAAGTAGTTTCTACTAGATTGAGGATTATAACCTCTACCATGCTAATTTCTTAATATTATATTTGCTTCCACATTATTTACACTTGCTGCCCTACTAGAACTCATTGATGTAGGATTAGTGTTGTTAACATTGTTTACATTTTTTGTAATTACAATATTTATAGTTTTTATATTTTCCTCTGTTTTAGTCTCCTGTGCTAGTAATAAAGCTTCTATTTCTATAATTGAATAAGTCTCTTTCCTTATCAAGATTGATGTCACAAAAGTGTCATATTCAAATAACAAACCAATAAGTATAACTTTCAAGTGATGATTCGAATAAAATAGGTGAACCTATAGAGGTTAGTGCATCAACCAACGCCTTAATTTTGAGTAAGTAATCAACCATAGTGAGGTAATTTTTTTTAATGGACCTTAACTGAACCTTAAGTTGACATATTCTTGCTCTCATGAACAACTCAAAGAAATCTGTTAGTCTATTCTATACCTAAAACGAGCTATCACAATCCATGATTCTCGTGAGCATAGTCACTATCATAGATGGACGTAACTAGGACAAGAGAAATTGGTGTCACTGTCATAGATAAAAGTAGCTAGGACAAGAGAAATTGGTCTTGGAGTTCCCATTCTGTGAACTCTTTAGAGATTTTGCTAATTTTTACATTGCCTTGTGACTAAAATTTCTGCGGCATTAAATTTTCATCAAGACAATGAGTAAGCTTAAGTCCTTCGATAGCAGCTAATACTTGGTGCTTCCATAAGAGAAAGTTAGAATTGTCTAGCTTGATCAAAAACGAGGAATCGAACATGGTTATTTTGCCTCGAAACAAGAGAAGGATTTTGTTGATTCTCCGTGACTACAAACCTTGAGATTTGAAAACTTATAGCCCTGATACCATAATGAAATGAATAAGGGGAGAGAAAGTCCAAAAGTGAAACGTAACCAGATTGTATTTGTTGAATAAATCTGAGTGTAGTATAAGCAACATTATTTAGAGAGTTTAAGTCAAAGTATAGACTGCAGCCTAAGCTACTACACCAAGCAACTATTTCAAACTAAATTGTAACTACAGTAATCGTGGCTCAACTACTCTGCCACCTAAGCTTAACTACAGCATCATCAAATACACTTTTAACACAAAAATTCAAGCATGCACGACACTACCAAAGATAAAAGTTTTGATCGAATCATATTGACAGGAGCGGAGCGTAGTTATGCGTTGAGGGAGTTTTAGCCCCCCAAAGTTTTTAATTTTTTTTTTAATAATGGTGTATAATTTATTATTTAAATTATGATTTAGTCCCCCTCAATTAATGTCTTTAATTTTTTTCTCGTCAACCCCTCCCCCCCAAAAAAAGTAAAAGTTGCCTAGCTCCGCCCCTGCATATTGACATAACTATTAATTCAGACATGTGGCTGCTAACTAAGTCAATTGTTTCCAGCTAGCAAAGAGAAGACCAAAATGATCTTGAGTACTCACTAACACATAAACCTATAAAATATCTCAGTTACCATACTTTGGTAGCTTTTGCCCAGTTTTACATTCTTATTTTCATTCTTCATTACTTCTCTCTACAGGCGTGCTATGTCTCTTGATTTTAATACTCTTTATAATAAAATTACAAATGCATATTTGATATTTTGTAAGATAAAAATAATGTGTTTTTAAGAAATTTATTTGCAGATATTTTTTAAATTTAATGTATATGTCAAATAACTGAAGAACTTAAAAATATTTTCAGTAAGTACAATGCTAAATATTTTTTTCAAATTTAAAATTATCAATTTGAACTTATAAATATTTTCGTTTTTAATTTCATATGCTCAATTAATTTATAATAATCACTCAAATGTTATTGTTTATAATATAATTTATAATAAATTTAAAAAATTATTCATCAGAAATTAGAGATTAATGTTAATTATTTAATTTTAATAAATAAATATAAATCTCGTAAATTTATCTAATTTTAAACAATATAATAAACCTCCTATATATACAGGTCCAATATAGAAGGATTGAGGAATAGGCCTTTTATATACAAGTCCAATATTGAAATGGGCCTTTCTGATGTTTACCAACTTGTTCGTTTATGAAAAGCAAGAATTTAATTTAATTTAATTTTTACTAAATAAATCAAAAATTATTTATTTGAATTGTGAGATTTTGAAGTTACATTGTAACACTGAAAAACAAGGTACTCCAACAATATATATATAATTTTACATCCATCCAGTAAAATATTTTACTTTATTTTGGGATTTGAATACAATAACCTTCAGGTTCTTTTAGTTTAATTATCAAAATTTATTTGAAAATTATACTTGAATTTTTTTATAAAATAAATATTCAAAATAATTCCTCAAAAAAATAACTATAATTCTTTGAAGTTATGATTTTTTTAATATATTGTAATTTTTTAAATTAAAAAAATTCAAATAATGGACAGATTGAATGGGTCTTATGCCATCCATATAAATGGATCAATAGATGACAAGATAAATTATAGATGGATTAGATGTTTTTTTAAAAAAAATATTTTAATAAATTTTAAATGGGCTAATGGACATATATAATTTTTTTAAACCTCTCATTATAATTTAATTTAAAATTCGCCCAACTTTGTCACCCCTATAGCCTATGATTGAATCATACTGATGACTTTTCTGTTAATAAATTTTAAAATATTATTGGATTTCATTCCGGAGTCCCACCAAAATAAAAAATATAAAGAAGGTGCAATCAAAATCAAATATTTATACTTGATCGAAGAAAAATATTTATTGTTATTTGACTTAATTATGTTGCTGATTAGGATGATAGTAATAGTTATAATTTATGTACAAATTCTTAATCTATGATTTCATTAAAAAAAAAAATTTATCGACAAATTTTAAAAATTACAGTTATATTTGATAAAAAATAATTAATATATTAATTTAAAATTTACAAATTAAATAAAAATTTAAAAATTATATATTATTTAATATTTTAAATTAATTTAAATAAATTATAAATTATTTAAATAAATTTATTTATTAAATATATCTAATTTAGTCAAATAAACTTATAAATTAATCAAATAAATTATAAATTAATTTATTTGATTTATCAAACATATTTTATATGTACCAACATTAATGTAAAAAAAAATTAGTGGTAATTTTTTTTAATCTCACCAATACATTTATTTTTTTATTTTAAAATAATAAAGATTTTCAATTATTTTTATAATAACATCTCTTAAAATTTAAATATTTAATTTTTTTCTTAAAATAGTTGCCTTCTCGAAGACCAAAACGGTATAATTTTACCTTCCTATATTATTTAAAAAAAATTGAAAAAAAAAATCAACGGTGGAAGAAACATTTTCTAGTCTTCACGATTTAATTATTGCTATAATTTGATAGCTTATCGATCCCATCTTATCTCTTGAATCTTGATAGCGAGTTTATAACCTAATTTTTTTTGTTTTTTTCCAACCTAACCTCGCCAATTTCCCCCCCACCGACGGTGGAAGAAAAAAAGAATATCAAATCACAAAAGATTTGGAACACTCTTTTGAACGCCAACAAATAATGTGGATGCAAAGATCGATGTAGATGTGACTTCTAAATACAAATAAAATTATGAAATACTTCCACCGTAGGATGCATCTAACAAGAAAATTAGTGGACTAAAAGAAAGACAACTCAGGAAATTGGATCTCAAACCCAGAAAGAAAGCTATTGGACAAATTGGTCTAAAGTCTAAACTTGTTCGTACAAAATTTAAACTAATTAACAAGAAAAAATATTTTAACTTTACATTCGCCGTGGCTCGTGATGCGTTACGAGAAGATTAAAAATAAATAAATTCAGCTCCGGTCACATAACAAAAAATTGAATATTGATGATGAAGAAATATTAATTTATGTTAGCTTAAATACTCTTGCCATCGATTTTTCAATCCAAAATCACATCCACAATTTTATATCCTAACATATTTATTTTTATTTTTATGTGCTAACAAATTTTAAGTTCATTTTCTTGAATTGTGCTTTCTCAGTTGTTGCTATTCTATCTCGCTCCCTCTTCCCCCCCAAAAAAAAAATCCTAGACCCTTCAAATTCCTATTCATTATATCTATTAATCCTCATTACGCATTCTTAGTCAAAATGGTATTTTAATTTTTATGGTTTTAGTTTTGTTGTGATTTGATAAGTGAAAATGAGATTGTTCAATTTTGATTATGGTATTAAGGCAACTTAGGCCAGTCAATTCTACCATGATATTCTACGAGATTTTCATAAGTGAGTTCAAAATTGATTCAAACCGTTTAAATCAAATTGAATGAAATCAAACTCTCAAAAAATAATCAAAATTGATTTACATTAGTTTAATTTGATTTTCTTCTAATGAAAACCAAAACATTTGGTTAGTTATTGATTGAAAAATGAATTAAATGGAACTATTAAATATATTTTCATAACTTATAATTTTTTGTTAATTTTATTTATTAAACACTAACTTTGAAATTAAATATTTAAAATTTTATAAACTTTGGTATATAAAGATTAGTAAAAAAAATTTTATATATATATATATATATATATATATATATATATATATATATATATATATATATATATATTGTAAAAATTATCTTTAATTATTTATAATTTAAATAAATTAGGACTAAATTAAAAAAATAAGAAAAAATTAATAAAATCGAATTAAACCAAACAAATTGTCAATTATTTAGTTTGTTTTGATTGACTCAATTTTGAAAATTCAAATAAATTCACTTTTGTAATAAATTAATTAGTTTATTTTGATTTAATTTTGATTCAAAATCACAATCAAATCAAATCATTGTACACTCCTAATTTTCATGAAACTTATAGATTGTTAGACTAACACAAAGTGTTTTACTTATAATTTAGTTCAATCTTATAAATAAGATAGAGTAAATCAGCAATTTATTTTAATTAAAGGCTTTTAAGCAAGTTGATCTAAGTTTTAAAAGGCCAAATCAAATTGATTAAGGTAGATTTACACTCCGAACGTTAAAAGATGTTACCCACAATGTCAAACTCTCCCTAATATCAAACTTGAAAAAATCACCCACAATATTTTTTTAGCAACTTAGAGTCGCCAATTCCCCTCGCCCACTAACGGTGGAAGAAAGAAGGAACATCAAATCAGAAAGGAACTAGAACGCTACTTTGGAAGCGAACAAATAATGTGATGAAAAAGATTGAGAGAGATATAAGAAGCTATTGGCCTAACAGAAAAATTAGTAGACTAAAAGAATTTATCAGAGAAACAACTATTACACCTCTATTTGAGCTTCAAACTCAGTCTTTAAATCGGCCATTTGCCAAAAAGGAAACTAAATAAACTTTATTCCAAATAGAATTGGCTGGATCCAAGTGGGTTTTCTCCGCTATTTTATCAAATTCTAGCCTATTATAAAAGAGAGTTTCATCAACGATGTTGTCATTTTCAAACCAAGTTCATTTGTTGAAAGAATTAATTTAAATAAATATTATTTTGATTCTAAAAATGAATGTCTGCATGCGATCTTTACAAAAATTTCAGTTCGTATAACAAATTAAAAGAATTCATAGGTGGATTCATTTCTCTATTTCAAAATGCTTTCTAAATCCTCTTTATGCCTAATCGCCTTGAAAATAATCACTAACCAGTGTTTCAACCTAAAATCACGCCAACAGTTTTATGCTAAAAATATATTTTTGTTCTTGTTTTTTAGGTCTTTAGAACAATAATTTTAAGTTTAGAAATCACTCCCTCTTCCCCCACCAAATGCTAGACCCTCCAAACTCCCGTTCATTATATTTATTAATCATGATTATGCATTCTTAGTCATGATGGTATTTTAATTTTTGTAGTTTTGGTTTCGTCGTGATTTGGTAAGTGGAAGTGAGATTGTCCAATCTTGGTTATGGAATTGGAGCAGTCTACGCCAGTCAATTCTACCATGGCATTCCACGGTGTGTTCATTAACATGTTCAAAATTAATTTAAATCATTTTAGTTTTATTTTCTTCAAGTGAAAATCAAATAGTTTGATTCAATTTTTAATTAAAAAAATGAAACAACTGAATTAACCCACTATTATATATATTTTAATAATTTATAATTTTTTAAAATTTTATAAACTTTGGTATATAAAGACAAGGAAAAAAATTTTGCACATAAATTTAGTCCAATTTTATAAATGGCATAGAGTGAATTCAATCCACGGTCAATTTTAATCAAAGACTTCTAGTCAAGTTCATCCAAACAATGTGAACTTTGTTTTTCACAATTTCCAACATTAAAGGTTGTCACCCACAATATCAAACTCTCCCCAGTCTTCATGGATATCATTTTCCATTTTTATAGCACATCGATCCCATCTTATCTCTTGAAAGTTGAAACCTTGATATTGAATTTATAATCTGAATTTTTTTTTCCAACCTAACCTCCCCAGTTCCCCCCTCCCCCCCACCACCACCAACGGTGGAAGAAAAACAGAATATCAAATCAGAAAGATTTTGAATGCCGACAAATAATGTGAAAACAAAGATTGAGAGAGATGTTATGAAAAACTTCCACCGTAGGGTGCAGCGAAAACAAGCTGACAGGAAAATTAGCAGACCAAAAGACAACTCCGGACATTGGATCTCAGATCCAGAAGCTATGGGTCTCACAGAATAATTATTAGACTACAAGAATCTATCAGAGATTCAGCTATCTATTTGAACTTCAAATTCAGTCTTTAAATCGGCCAATTGCAAAAAAAGGAAATTAAATAAACTTTATTCCAAATGGAATTGGATTCAGCACCCTCTCCAAATGGATTCTCTCCATTATTTTATCAAAATTTGGCCTATTATGAAATAGGAACTTTCGTCGATCATCTTGTCATTCTCAAACCAAACTCACTTATTGAAAGAATTAAATAAAAGAAATATTATATTGGAACAGGGGATTAAACTTATCACTGAATGTGTTACTACAATAACATGTAGACTCATTTTGAATAGTAGGGCTTTTGAAGGTTTCCTTCCACAAAAAGAATTTAGACAAGGTGATCTATCAGCAATGCTCTAAAAAGAAGAGGCAACGGGTAAGAAGCTATGTGAGCCAAAGAACATTGGAGGGATAGGGTTCCTGATCCTAAAAATTGAGGAACAAAGCTTTTCTAGCAAAACAATTAATATTGGAGAACAATGGACTAGCCAAATTCTCTATATGGAGTCGCCATTAGAAAGAAATTTGGATATTTGAGTTTGGAAATGCAGATTGGCTCGTTTGGAGTGGAGCTTCTTTAGGTAAGTATTCAACAAAAAATGGTTACCATATACTATGCAATCAAATTCATCAAATAGGAATGGTCTTAATAGTCATTTGGAAAATGAAGCTACTTTTGAGAATCCTATGTTTCTAAGAAAATTATGCAATAAAAGACTATCTTTCAAAGAAAAAATAGTCAAAAGAAATTTTAACACGTAATTTGAATTAAACAATTTGGTTCAAATATGATTAGACTTTTAAAATTGATCACATTTATAATCTCTCAATCGTTAATTGAGATATGCTTATCTCACGTAGCAAAAACTCTCAAACACCACTAGTAATAGAGATGTTGGAAATAATCACAATTGGTTGCTAGTGTATCTATCAACATAGGAATGAAGTGACCTTGACAATATTATAAACTCTCAAACTATGAAAGTATTTTGATCAATATATAACACAAATTAGAGTGGTTGGATTCTTTTTTTGTGTGAGGAGACATAGTGAGTGTTATGCCACAAAAAAAGTCTCCACCATTAATTTTATTAACTCTTTTAACCAAAATTGAATGGAGAAATGAAAGTGATGTAAAAGTAAACTTTGAAATAACAAATTGAGACAAAAAAAATTAAAAGAGTAAATTAATATTAAACCTATTTTTAAAGGATTGAAATAGAATTTTATTTTTAATTCTATTGTCAAAATAAATTGACAAAACTCATTGATAAGAAAGAATAATATTATCTTTCAATAATTTAGGTATGTTTTCTTTAATCACTACTCTGAATTTTATTTTTAAATGTAGCAAATTAATAAGCAAGTTCATCCTTTGAGAAGAAAATTTAGATTTAGTGCAAATAAAGTCAAAGATATTTTTAATCACAATAAAAAAAATGAGATTATTCAAACATTTTTTTAAGCCTTTCATATTCTTAGTTAACAATCTGTAAAAAGAGGGGGGGGGGGGAATTCAAAGACTAAAGAGGAAATACCCATTAAACCCACATTGGGGATCTGGAATGATAGAGACGAGGCACCTCTTCTTTTTTATCCTATGGATATGGTTGCCCTTCTCAAAATTAGGAGTAGACAAAGGAAATGAATAAAGCAATGAATTTATGCTCACAACTCACAAGATAGGGGTCCACTCCTATTTGTGCCATTTGGTGCAAATCATCTCCAAAGGCTTCAAAAATTGGAAGAAACAACACGCTGGCTGGCTAAGTCCATCTTTCAGCATTTTATGCTTTTTTTTTCTTGAATCATTATCAAATGGACTTAAATTCAGATTTCAGAACATTTCAGAGAGAGAGAGAGAGAGAAAAGATGATGATTCTCCCACTCCATGTGTCTCATAAGAAGGAAGCAAAAGGAGGATTAGCCTTTCATGGCAGCAATTTTTGACCTTAATCATCAACTCCCCACTAGAATATAAACTGGCTTTCCGCCAAAATTTGGCTCTAGATACCTTAAAAGGCTGCGTTTCTTGGAAATAAGAATTTCTTATCTACTCTAGAAATTCTTAAAAAATTCACAAAATTTAAATTTGCAATTTCATCCATGGTTAGTTAATGTTCTCAAATTTTGGGCACTGATAAGTTTAGTTTCTGAAAAAAAAAATTATTTTTTTATTATTTAAAAAATGTTTTTTTTAAGTTGAAAATTTGTACATCTTCCTTTATAAATTGACATAAATGACTTAAATAATACTTTATTTTTTAGTTTCATCAGAGATTATTTTAATTTTTATGATATATTATTTTTTAAAATTATAAAAATTGGATGAGTCATTTTTTGAAAACATGTGAGCATCTTATTTTAAAAAACTTGAACAAACACATTTTCACTATTTTTTGCTTTTAATAAAAATAAAAATAAACAAATCAAACAACTTCGAATCTCCGAACAATTTTAGGAGTACAATCGTATTCAACGGTTGTATAAGGATTATTTGGCTCCATGTTGGACCTCACGTGTAGATATATCATATATTCGGGTTCATATCATTAATTATTCTTAAAGAATATATAAGAATTTTTTTGTTAAAAAGAAAAAAAGAGCCCCAAGCAACTCAAACTCGAAACGTGGAAGATATACGGCCCAACACAAACCCATCTGAAAAAAGTTGCTTTTGCCACTTGTGAATTAGACTGCTCGAACGTTGAGAACTTGACAAATATACTAAATAAGCAAAAAAATGTTCTCGAGTTTCATACTTTATTTTCAATTTTCAATTTATTTTTTTTTTGGGTCAATTCAAATAATTTACTGCCTTATATTTTTCAACATATTAATCAATAAACACATATTTCGTTAATATATGTAAATATTTTTGTTAAAAAATTTATTTTAAATTAATAAAAACATTAAATTGATGAATATTGAATAAATAAAATAATAAAGTAAAAAATTAAAAATGAGTGATCAAATTAAAAAAAAATTACACCTTTTAGAAACAAAATCATTATTTCATTCTTATTCGAACTCGTTCTTATTCTCAATCCAAAACGACCAGTCGTCCAACTAACATTTTACTTTATAACCGGATCATTTTTTCTTTCGTGTTTTAAAAAATAAAGGAAAAGAAACTATAATTGATAATATAAAATTTCAAGGGTAGAAGGCACGGCTTAAAATTGAATTGATAGGCAAAACAGCCCCCACATTCATAGATTTCCAATCAGATCCAATAAATGGATCAAAAACAAAACAGAAGAGAAAAAAAAAACAGAAAAAGACTTTTTTTTTCTTAAATTTTAAATCCAAATCCTAATCACAATATAAAAACAAAAGACATTATTTATATTAAAGAACTCGGGAAAACTCCAAATTAGATAAAGCCGACTCTTCCATCTCTTCATCTACTCTACTGCCTCGATTTTACTCAATAGCTGGGGGCACTGACTCGGCCTGAAAAGTCACCAAAATAACAAAAGTTAGAAAGTTGAAAGATGCATATTATAATGTAAATTTTGATCAAAGAGTCCCAACATGTGACGCTGCGTCGTATTCATTTATTTTAGTTTAAAATTTTGAATAGAAAATAAGAAAAAATATATACCAATTTGCGGTACTTGAGGGCGTAAAACATCTCGAGATAACGGCGGCTCTCAAGGCGGTCAAGGTTGGACACATGCTTCCAGAAGCCATAGACACCGGTGAGAGTAAGGAGCCTCTCAGAGTAAATTTGCCATGTGTACCTGTGGAAACCAAAGCAAAAGAGCTCAATTATGTTGTTTTTTATGCAACATATCCGATACGTGTCTAGCAAACATGCTTACTTCTCATGAATACGCTTTAGACCACCATGGGAGATGTTGTCCCAGTGAGATGGGTCTGCCTTACACTTCTCAAAGAAATCAACAAGGATATCGGCAGCCCGGTCGCCGTGGTAAGGATCGATATTGAATCCAGATTTGCCATGGACAATGATCTCTGCAGGACCACCGTTGCAAGTAGCAAATGTTGGCAACCCACAAGTCATGGCCTCAACAACAGTCAAACCAAAGGCTTCATACAGAGCAGGCTGCACGAAGGCTCCCTTTGTGTCGCAAATGACACGGTACAGCTCTCCGTTCCTCACTCTGTTCATCTGAGAAGAGATCCATCTGAATTGGCCATTCAACTTGTAGGTCTCAATGAGACCGTACATCTTCTTCATCTCAGCTTTTTCTTCCAAGTCCTTAGACTCCTTCCTCCTATCTCCGGCCACAACAACAAGGTTCACCAACTCCCGGAGGCGAGCATTCTTCCCGTACCATTCGACAAGTCCTGTAATGTTCTTCACACGATCCAATCTTGCCATGGTGAAGATAATTGGCTTGTTCCGGTCTTTCAACACGCAGCTGTTAAAGAATGAATGAAGTTAGGCACACATGTTCAATGGCATAATGTAAGGGAAACATAAAGGAAGAGTGATACTTACATGTGCTCTTCATTCTCCACCGAGCTGTAAAGAAGCTCTTCAATCTCCGGGTGGAAGGATGTCAACCTCTGCTTAGTTTCAGTGTATGGGAAGTAGATGCTCATATCGGCACCAGGAGAGACAATGTTGAACTTGGGATCGAAGACGTCAATACCGTGAACAACCCGGTAGAGTCCGGGAAGGGTGAAAGCCGTGTGGCTCTCGTATTGTCCAACAGTGTCCTTGCTGTAAAAACACAAACGGAATATAAGAATTTTAGTAACCAAAAAATCAATAAATAAAATATAGGGAACAAGGGGTAGAAGATCACCTTCCAGCAATCTCCTGGAAGGTACTGGTGATGATGAAGTCGGTGTGGTTCATGGCAAAAAGATCAGCTGTAAATTGGCAGGAGAAGTGGTATTTGTCTTCAAATTTTTTCCAGTAAATGTCAGAATCAGGATACTTGGTCTTCTCAAGTGCATGAGCAATGGTACACTGGATTAGGCAAAAACATCAAAAAGAAAAAATTAGGCCTCCAGGTACCGAAGCATAGAACATAAATACAAAGTTTCAAGCAGACAAACCTGGGTTACACCTAATTTATGTGCCAACAAAGAGGCAACAATATTTCCATCACTGTAGTTTCCAATGATCAGATCTGGCTTGCCTTGCAACTCTTTGGCAAGTTCATGAGCAACATCCTAATGATGGGAAAAATATAATTGGATGTTAAGGTCAATATCAAGTGAAAGGCTTAAAGCACCGAAATAATCATTTTACTTGATCCAATTATGAGTACAAAATTTTACCTCGGTGTAGGTTTCTAGGTATGGCCAGACTTCAAATCTTGAGATCCATTTGCGAACCATTCCCTTCTCGTCTCTGAAGGGAACTCGAAGAATATGAGCATGCTCTGTATCATATACCTTCTCAAGGCGTTGGCCACAAGTAGTTCCTACAGCATCCGGGAGAAGTCGGGTGATCTACATAAAACGACACCACAAACATTAGCTAGAGAAATTTCAATATAATATATGCCAAAAATGGACCGGAACATACAATGAGAATTCGAGGGGTGATGTCCAAGCCTTGTTGCTTGATGCGATGAAGCATCTCGTTCTCTAAGGCACGGACTTGATCCAATATGTAAACAACCTGGATTCGAAAATGAAGAAAGAATAAGAGATAACCTTAGGGAAAACAGTATGATTATGAAAAATAGCACATAAGGAGCATCAGAATTAACCTGGCCACCGGTATCAGGGTACCCCAAGACATTATCTTGGGCAAAGTAACCATGGGGGGAGAGGATAACCACGTTAAAGACCATGGGGATCCTCCCCAAGAATGTCTCAAGGGTGCAAGGGTCAGGTGCCTCAAGAAGATCCAAGAGAAGTTGAATCATCTCGAGGACACGCTCGGCGGTGTCACCCCACCCTCTCTCCAAACCGATCTCCTGGAATTTGTGTTCGAATTCCGAGTAGGGTGTTTCGGGGACGAGTGTGCCAAGATAATCCTCGGCTTTCCTTAGAACATGTTGAAGAGAATTCAGATTGTGAATTCTGTCATTCAACATCATAGTCTGCACATGAAAAAAAAAATGCTTTGTTCAAGAAAATTGCAAGAAAAAACGAAACCAAAGCACAAATTAATGAACTCAAATACTAATAATACCTTTCCTTTGTAGCTGTGAAGTCTGAGAAATTCCAGAAGTGGGTGCATGCTTTCCTTGTCATGGAAGAGTTTTGCAGAAAGATGGCGGTTGAGGAACTCAACGCCATTTCCAATGGACTTGTTCAGAGTTGGGCGAGGAAAGGAAGCATTGAATGGTTCGAAGTCCAACTCAAGCACGAAATTGCCATTAGTACTGTGATTTAATAATTAAAGAGTGAGAGAAAGCTCTTAATTTGAGCCTAATTAATTAACATTGAAGCAATAGAAATTGAAACCTTTCTTTGTTCTTGCTTACCTTCCATCAACAAGTTCTTCCTTGAAGCGTAGATACTCAGCAGCACGAAGCTCCTCAACAACAAGAGCGTGAACATTTACTTTCAGGTACTCCCAAACTCCAGGCCTAGGCCGAACAGCCAGAGCAACCCATGGTGGCAAAACTATGGCTTCCTGTATAATAGAGGAGAAATCAACAAAAATGAGAAGAATTTTTCATAAAGGGAAACAATTAAAATACCCCTAAACTGATATATAAAGTTACCTGGGTGGATCTCAGAACTTCTCCAAAAGCCCCATCAGTGAGTTTCTGTCTGTTCTCTTCTGGGATTTCCTCGAACTCTGCAATGACCTGATGGTGTTGCAGAATCCCCTTGCCCTTAGCTTCAATCCTTCAAACCCATAAGTTTTTTGAGTTAAATTGGTAGATTTTGATGACAACCCATCAAGGGAAAAGAAAAAAGAGAAGATTTGGATCACAACCCATCAAGAGAAAAGAAAATAAGAGAAGATTTTGAGCAGCTATACCTTGAAAGGAGGGCCAAGATTTCGTTCCTGTGAGCTGTGAGAGTTTCATCAAGCCTCTCGCGGAGACTGTGAACACGAGTAAGGCGATCGTTAGCCATTTCTTCAGAAGATCCTTCAACTGCAAAAAAGAATAAGAGTATTAAAAAACCAGATCCAGATTAAACGCAATTTGGCACCATGGAGAAACTTGATCACCAGAAAGTCAAAACTAAAACCAAAACAATGTGCTGGGAAGAAAGGAAAAAAAAAAACTTAATTAGATTTCAAGACCTACCCACCACCCTCACCAACCACCTGTGCATATTATTAATTGCAGATTTTATACCTTTGTTGAACTAAGATTTCTGCCTTATACAGTGCACGAGAATAATTGCAAGATGAAGGTTCTTATGGAAGCATAAACAACTTTTTTATATATTTTTTTATTAATTATAATACCAAGCGGAAACAAAGTGGCTGCCAGATATAAAGTGTTTGGACTTTGGTTGAAAACAAAATACCAAAACTGATTACAGCAAGCAGGCTTGAACCCTATTATACTGAGCTGAGTATTCCTCCCGAAACAACCAATTTTTAATAATGAGAAACCAACAAAGATTTTCCTTGTTCTAGGCCAGGTTGTTGAAGAAAAGGTTATATGATTTTTCTTTATCCAGCAAAAGTTTGAGACTTGGGGCCAAAAAGATTAACCCACCGACAGAACCTCATTCCCGGAAACAGAGTTTAGTCTTAAAAATAGCAATTCCTATGTAAGATGAACCAAAATCCAACAAAGACAGCATGCAATAACACAGCTAGACCTCCCCATGTTCTGATATGGAAATTTTACAAGAAAAAAGAAAAATTGTAGAGATCCTGATTCAGATCAGAGACTCTGATCCAGTAGGGTTACTCTACAATGAGCATGCAGAGAGAGAAGCCAGATCTTTCAGAGTGAAAGCTACCTAAGCAGAGAAGAACACCCAAACAGGGGAAAGAGATAAAAAGAGCAGAATAACAGTAGGAAAACAAGAAGAAGAAAAAACAGAAAGAGCAAAAGAGAAATAATACCTAAAGAAACAGAGTAAACGCAAAAAATAGATGGGGTAAGGAGAAGGAGAAGTGAATGAATGGAAACAGAGGAGGAGGAGGAGCGAATTTATAGAGAAGGAGCGCGAAAGAGAAAGAGAAACTCACAGAAACTTAATAATTATAAAAATGGGAAAGAATTGTAAGAGATTCACAAAAGGTCAAAAATCTTTTTCTCTTTCTCTCTCTTACTTCTTACCTCCACCGAGAAATTAGCGGTCAAGGTTAATTTTGTAAATTAATAACCAATAGCATATTTTATTTTATACACGTATTTTGCTATATAATAATATAATTTTATACACGTATTGGCTTTAGAATTCTACGTAAATCTATTTTCATTTTCACATAAAAATTTATTTTTAAATTTTTTAAATCACTGTTAAGAAATTATAGTCGAAGTTTTTTTATCATGTTTCAGAATTGAAAGTGTATTCGAATTTTATATAAGATTATTTTTTTATATATATTAAATATATGTATAATTTTATTTTTGAAATAATCTTCAAGAAATAAAAAAAAAATGTATCTGTATTAGCTTTAGAACACTACGTAAATCTATTTTTATGTAATAAGTATATTAATCAAAAATAATATTTTACTCTAATTTTTAATAAAAAGTTGTGTATATTTTTTTAATGAAAAATGACAATATAATAAAAATATTAATTAATAGAATAAAATTATTTTACTCTTATTTTAAATATAAAAAAATTGTATAATTTTATAATAGAGAGAAAAGTCTTATAATAAGAATATTAAAATAAATTTTTTTTAAGAGAGAAAATAATAATTTATTCTTTTTTTATGTTTGAGAATTAAAATAAAGTATTCAAATTTTATATAATATAAATTTTTATATATTTAGCATATTTATAATTTTATTTTTAAAAAATTAAAATTAGGTTGATGAAGAAAATTGATATTTTTATCATGAATTAGACTAACTCCTTAGATATAGTCAAGTAAACATTTCCATATAATAATTAATTTATGTAAATATGTTTATGAAAAGAAAATAGTTACAAGTAATTTTAGTTTTCTTCTTCTTTTTTTCGATTTTGGCCAAAGCTATTTGCACTAAGAGACGATTAAGAAGTTGCCTAAAACTTTTAGGTTCTTGGTAATCAGGAAATTTAATGACTTTTCCAACATTTCTAACTTTCTAAATTATTAAAAATTTCCCCTTAATTTTTGTCTTCATATTAAGAAATTTATTTAATATTTTTTATTTTTACATTTATACATAACAATCAACCGAACAAATATTACACAATTAATATAAATTTTAAAACAAATTTAATTAAATATACCACTTTAGATATATGCTAAAAATATTTGCTTTAATTTTATGAAAAAATTTAAATTCTCTAACAGTGTTTATTTCTTACCTAAATATGACTTAAAAATTAATAACTTATTCATAGAGAACAGTTATAAATTTATAATAGAGTTGGAGAAGTGACATCTCCTTAAAATAGTATGAATGTATTATATATAGATAATAATTTCTGAAGTTATTCTACTATAGGAAAATAGGTTTAGTCTTATTTTATTATTATTTTTCCATTAAATAGGTTTAGTTACTTTTAATCAATAAACTTCAAAAAAAAAAATTTAAGGTTTTGACATTACAAATTAAAAATATGAAAAAAAAAAAAGGAAATAAGGACATCAATTTGTAAACACTTACTTAGCACTAATTTAATTATAAACTCGTCTTTAAACAAGCAAATTAGCTACAAAATGAAATTTACTTTGACATTATTCATACACATACTTCGAAAAGTGTAATGGCTATATAGAGTAAATCATTTTTAAATTTACACTAAAATTACTTATAGTTTCAATTTATAAAAAAAAATCTATTTACAAAATATGAATAAAACTTATATTTTATAAAAAATTTCTTCTAGAAACTCATAAATAGTCTAATTAAATACAATATAAATTATTAAAAAATAAAATTAATACTTATAAAAATGTAAAATAAAAAATATTAGTATAATTTTTTTTGAAAATTTGAAGGGATGTGAATGTATGTTTTATAAGTTTCATAAGAAGCTATTATCTTAATTTAAAACCAAAAAAATGAGTGTAATTTTAACAAATTTTATGAAAAATGAATGTAATTTATAAGTAACATAAGTTATCTTAATATTTTGTAAGGAAAAAAACGCACAAGACCTTGTTGTTTGTGTCAATGAAAAAAAGAAAGATAATTCATTAATGAAAAATTCAAATAATTTGCAACGAATTTTAAATTCAATACTATTTAATTTTATATTAAAAAGGGGGTTTAAATAATTAAGTAGTGTAGCCATGAGAAAGATCTAGAAAGAATATGCTGAAAATTAAATAATTGAGAAAAGCTATAATGAGTACGTTACAGTGCCTCCCCCATGCAAATATCGAAAATAACGAGAATTGACGTTGTAACTTATATATGGATTTTTTTATATATAAATACCAAATTGCAAGTTGCTTGCCTTCAATTTCAAGTGGCCAAAAACCCGGAGGAGGAAACAAAGCAAATGCAGGAGTCAAATAACAGAGACAAACACAACAAAACAAGTTGCAGGCAAACAACAAATTAAAAGCAAAACAATGAGAGAAAAGAAGGTTTAATTAATCAACCTATTAGATTCTATAGTTTCGAATTACATTTTTATATTTTAAAATATTAAAAGTTCGTTAATTGATATTAAATTAATAATATAAATATAAGTCACGTATGTTTATAGTAAATATATTGATAGTAGAATAATAATATATAGTTAATTAAAAATATATTAAAATTATAAAATCTCAATTTTATACTTTTAAATCATAAAAAATTATTTAAAAATTAATCGAAACTACACAAATCAACTGTGTAAGTATAACACAAAATTTAACCTTAAAAGCAAATGAAAATGTAGATATTATATGAACATGAGAGATGGGTTTAGGAGCTCTTCTACAGTGAAAACAAGACCAGAAATTTTTAAATAAATTTAATTTGTCAATACTTGAGAAATTAAATTAATTATTAATATATATACTTAATAAAATGTATTTTTCAAATATTTATATAATCCATAATTAATTTGATTTATTAAATTTTTATAAACTAAATTTATATAATAAAAAATAAAAAATTCTTCTGATACTGGATGATAAGAAAAATGGGGGTACATACTGGCACTCATCATTATCATTCTCTCTGTGCCTTCTCTCAGTATGGGGGTGATGGTACGTATTTGAATTAAAATTGTCACGTAGGATTTAAAAAGTAGAGTTCTTTTAGTTTAGATAGTTTCATATTAATTTTTTTAAAATTAATTACTAAAAAATGTTTTAAATATATTTAAAATTAAAACTCCATTAAAATTAATAAACTTGCGATCAAAGCCTCGATTTCCGTGAAAGACTCATTATTACGGCCAACCATTTTGTGATTTGTTAACTATTTTCACAAAACCCACTTCCTCTCTCTGAGTCAGCACTGTTGTTTTTAAACTCATTTCCTTATCCACTTTGCCCTTACCAATTCTGTACTCGAGTGCTACGGCAACAATAATTTATCGTAATTAAAAGTTCTGTCTTCATAGCTGATTAATTCAATTTTTTTACTAAATAATATTTTAATGCATTATTAGTGTCTTTTTTTTTGGGCCCTTCAATGCATTATTAGTTTAAGACCCTCTTGGTTTTCCTGCGGTTCCCTGTAGTATTTGACTCTACGCTGGTGTTTGAACCTTCAAAGGTCAGAGTCCTGTTGGGTTAGTTTATTTAATTGTCCTCTTCAATGACCTACTTTGCTTTACATTATTATATTTGAATACATAAATTAATTTTTAAAACTCATTACATATTAATTACTTTATAATTGATTAAAATTGTTGTATATTAATTTTTTTAAAAAAAAAATAATATGTTAATACATAACAAAATTTATATTTTCAAAAACTAAATGAATCTATAAAATTAAAAATTAAATTATTAATTTACTTAAATTATAATAATCTAGTTGTCTCCCATGATGCATGACGTTATAAATAATATTGAAATTAATTATAATATTAATTAAATATTGTTTTAAATATATATAATATAATGATATTGATAAAATATTTGTTGAATATTGATATATATATAAAATAAAAATAAAAAATGTTTTTCCATTTTCACTTTTCTCCTAATCAAGTGTATTTTTTCTTTCAATTAATTAATTTTTAAAACTGTCTCATTAATATATATAAAGAAAGTAAAAGAAAAAAAAATCACTTGTGAACAAATGAGAATGTGACTTTAATGACTTTATTTTTTTCAATTTCATTAATGCTTTGTAGTTTATTAAATTTTAAATATCTTTGTTGAATGTTGTAATTATATATCATTTTCAATTTATTAATTATAATTTCAAAATTTTAAAAATAGATATTAAAAGTAAAAATTTAAAGTATTGATCGTCAATAAATGACATTATAATTTTAGTAACGACTTTACTTTTTAACTTTATTAAATATATTTAAATTAAAGTTCTATTGAATGTTGTGATTATTTATATATTTTTAATTTATTAATCAAAATTTTAAAAAAATTAATAAAAATTTAGAGTGCCATTTATACAATGTAACCGGAGTGATGCTTATTTTATTATGTATAGTAGTTAAAATTTGACTGTAGATTAGTTTTTTTATTGAAAAAAAAAACATATTTAAATAATATTTTGATAAATTAGATATGTAATATTTCTAAAATTATGATTTTCTGAATTACATTTTTAAGGATGTGTTCTAAAAGCTCCTTTGGCTTTAATATGTGTGTATAGATACTCTTATTTAATTTAATTTGTTAAAAAATGATTTTATATAAAGATTTCTTTTATTTTATAAGAACGTTTACTTATTATTTACATATTAAAATTAATTTAATAATTTTTATTTAAAAAAGAAAAAAGATAAGGGTTTTATTTTCACCTGAAAGTTGCAGAATAAGAGAGCGACAGTTACGGTACGTAGACGATGATGCCGGGGGATGACAGAGTCATTAGGTCGGAAAAGATAAGCGTAACCCACAAACTCTCAGATCTTCAACAACACTCGCGTGGCATATCTCTATTGGATCACGTAGAACCATGACGTGTGACAACACGGGGGATGAGCCTATAAGAATTTTAGATAAATTGAATAATTTTGCATGGTCCCCACGTGGGGTCACAGGCTCACATCCTCAAAAATACGTTTTCCCCCCTTACAAGGAACACAGTGGCTGACGTGGCAATTACCACCGACATTATTTTTTTTTACTTCATTTTTTTTACAATAACAATATCTTCAAAATTAGTTTATACATTAATAAAAATTGAATTTTTTTAGTTAAATTTTATACTAAGATTATGATAAATATAAAAAAAATTTATGTCATTATTCATAACACTGGTTATAAAATATTCGATTATATTTATTTTGTTTTTTAAATAACTTAAACATGTAATTTTTTTTTAAATTTTTATAAAAATAGATGGTGAGATGACGATAAAACCAATGAAGAGAGAGAGAGAGAGAGAGTATTTTATGAGTCAGTTTTCTTTATGCCCAATCCAAAACCAGCGGCCCCGGCCGTACATTTGTGGAACAACGCGGTTTTAGAACAGAGTTTACGGTTAATCACGTGGTGCCAATATTTTATTTCATGAATTCATTGCATTTTAATTTTAAATTGCACTCCTATTTGTTTTAAGTTATTGGATAAATTATATTTTTTCACAGCTAATTTTTATTTTTAATTATATTTTGTAATTAATTAATTTTATAATTAATCTCTTAATTTACTTATTTTATTGTACCTCATTTTTTATAGTCTAAATTAAAATTTAATTTAACAACAATTATATTTTAATAATTTCACATAATTATTTTTTAATTGATATCTAATTTAAACAGTAAAAAATAAAATGTGATTAAGTAAATAAATTAAAAAATTAATTGTAAAAATTAATAAATTATTAAAAAATTATATGTCCTCTCTTTAGCAAACTGTACTCAAAATAAAGAAAATATGCATTTTAAGATCAAAATATCATTTACACCTGACGAGAACCTAACTAGAAAGATAAAATATGCATTTGAAATATTAAATAAAAAGAATACGTTTAGTTCGTGAAGGCAAGGTTACGTCGTTAGACAATAATAAGGTAGAAAAAATTGGGTTGAGTTTGAAAAATAAGAATAGTAACGAAAATAAACACAAGTTAGGTTGACGAAGAAGAAGGAGGAGGAGGGTAAGTGGCAAAAGGAGAACGCGAGGGAGGGGTGGGTGGTGTGGATAAAGAGCCGGGGTTGGGCCCACTCCAACCTGTCTCAACGGACAATTTCTGGTTTCAGATTTTAAAGTCCTGTTTGGCGGGTCCACTTTTAAAAAAAAAAGCCATTTGTACCATAGTCTACTTATAGGATATTCCTTCTATTCTCCCTCTGAATTAATTACTTATCAAACTTCACTCGTAGTTATCTAAAATACACGTAGTTTTGACCCCTTTTTTTCGTATATATAATATAAATATTTCAGATTTAATAATAAAAATAAAATATTTAATTTTTTTATGGTAAAAATACCTTAAAATTAATTTATATTAAATATTTTTTTCAAATAATTTTAAAAGTATATTCTGATGTCAGTCTAATACATTTAAAAAAAATTCTTTTAAATGTTAATTTTAAAGTTTCAAATTAAATAATTAAATAATGTTAGACCAATCACTTAAAATTAATATTTAATTTTTTTTTCTTGAGACTACAAAATAAATAAAAGCTTTACTAATTTTTTAATTTACGTATTCAAGAAGAAAAATTGCCATTATTAACATTGTTGTTACTTTCACGGCATCATAATATTTCTATCAACAAAAAGAAAAATTACTAATACTCGTTTAATGAAGATACGAACTCTAACTTCAATTGAAATGACATTAAATAATTATTTAATCTAATAATATACATCAAAATATTAAAAAAAATTAAGATCCCTCATAAAAAAATTTAAAGAATTTACTTGCACAAAAAAATAAATAAATAAATAAATAAGAAAGAAGGAAGAGTTGGCATAATATAACTAGCTAAACATTAATATTAAATCATTTCAATCTTGAATATTATTAAATAATAACCTTCAATAATAATAAAAAAATCAACAAATTAAAAATGCAAAAGAAAAAAAAAATCTATTAGTTTCATTTCAAATTTGCATCCAGTTTAGAATTCCAAATTCTAGAAGTCATTGGAGACAAATCCAACAACGACTATTCTGGTTTCTGAATTGACCGCTGTTTTATTCTGCGCTTGTTTCTGGATTTTCAAATGCTTTTCCAGAGAACGTCATAGCTGGAATTTGAATTCAATGCCAGATAAAAGATATGCGATTTTGAATTTGATACTTCTTAATCAAAACCACGAGCTACGGTTCCGTTATATTTTTTTAATTTATAGAAGAAAATGTTTTTTGTTTTTTTTTTGGGGTTCTCCTCCTGAACCTTATCCCTTAGCAAATCCATACGAAGAGCACGTGAAGCATGCATTTTTTTAAGTCAGGGTTTTCTTTGTTTTCTTCTGTTCATCCTTTCCACCTACACAATTCCAATATTACATTATCTAATTATTTATCTCTCGCTTATTACATTATAGTATGGCACGGAGCACTTAAAATAATTCCACTATTTATTAGTGGTTTTAAATAGATTTTTTTTCTTCCAATTTGTGTGTTAACGCATCATTTTATAGAACGTACATAATCTAACAATCTATTTAAATTTTATTAAATTTATTAAAAAAATTATATTAATTAGATCGATTCAAATTAATTAATTTAAATGAATTATATTTATTAAAAAATTGAGTTTATACGAACTTGACATACATAATTTTTATTTTTATATTCTCGTAAAATTTAATTTTTTTTTCAAATTTAAATTAACTTATTAAATATAGCTCAAGTTTTGGGATAATTTAAAACTTTAATTAATAATAAAAATAATTTTTTAATTTAAATATTATTGGATTAAATTAAATTTACAATTTAATTTAACGGAATTCATGTTGCTAACTACAAATTTTTTTTCTTGTAAATGAAACTCTTACGCCAGAGTAAGTATCAATGAGAAAGCAATAAAACATATTCCAGATTATATCTACGCACGAAAATGAAGACAAGTGTACACCAAAAAAAAAAAAAGGCAAAAATATGTTGATAAGATCCCTTAGTCAGATGCCAGCTAATAATTGGTTTCACATTTTTTTTTTTTTTGTTATCGACTTGCTGGCATTTCTAAATGTGGGACCCCAAAACACAATGAATTATATATAACTTTTACAATATTTGTATTTATAAATGTCAAAAAAAAAACTCAAACTAACCAATAACTGGAATAATTTATTATTTAAATGGAGTATTATTTTATGAAAAATTAATAAAATAATATAATATGGATAAAATGAACATTTCTCTTTCTTTGTATGGATATTTAAATTTAATAAAAACAAAATGATACATTTTAACAAATATATTATGCATTAAAATAATTAGTTACACTGATTTAATTTTCAAACAATGTTATTTCAGAAAATTATTGGTTCATTATCAAAAAATCTTCCATCTCCTTCTCTTTTAAATAAAAAAAATTCTTGCATGTATAATTTCCCTTTTTAAAATATACATTTAAAGTTGAGCTTGGACTTGTCAGGCTCTGTTATATAAATATGAATAAAAGTACAATTATGTAACTAACGAAAGTGACTAATTATACTTAAAAAAAATTGTGACTATTTATAGTTGCTCTCCCACTATAAATATTTGATCAAGTATGATTTATATTAAATTACTCAAATTCCTCTATCTAATCCACTTTAATTAGTAAACATTTTAAGAAAAATTGTATTTTTTTCACTTTAATTTTTGTCATCAATTGCAATTTTTTTTTTTTGAAATAATAATTTTTTTATAATTTATCTAACCTATTACATTTAATTTTTTACTATTTAAATTAAATATTATCTCTAATATTAACTATGTAAATATACTAAAATATCCTTTTCATGAAGAAAATAACAAATTTTTTTATAATTTTGTATAATCAAGATTTGATTTAGATAATAAGAGATTAAATACAAAGGCACAAATAAATTAAAAAAATTTCAACTGCATGCAAAGATTTAAGGGAAACAGTATACTTTTTTCAAAATATTATGATACATATTTTATTTTGTTATATACTTCCTTCCAAACAATTTTTGGTAAAGACATAGACATAAAGTTAGAGAGAACAAGCAAGGGCCGGTGTACGGCAAAATTATCTATGTTTTGTTAAAAAAACCACTTTAATTAATAAAAATATAATGAAACAAAAACAAAATTTGGTACGTAGACATAGTGAAAGACATAGGGTCGGAGAGAAAAAACAAGGGTGGGTGTACATAAAAATTTGCACACCAGAAAAGTGGGTGAAACTCGACGTTTTCTTATATATGTTCGACAATTAACATTGTTATTTTTGAGGATGTTTGGTTTGCCTAACACCTTTTCTTAAAAGTCAAGGCTTTAATTAACAAACCACCCACAAAACAGCTTATTATAGCTTTTGACACAACTTGAGCACCCTTTCGTTTTTTCCTCTTTTGATCAAAATGCAAAATTAATAATGCAACTCTCTGCAAAATATCTCGGGCCATTTTGCTCGTTCGTCGTCATGATTAAATCATGTTCTAGTCATCTCAAGTTCGTTCAGATTGTTGAAGTGGGTAGAAGTTTCATTCTCCTATTTGTAAGAGAAAGAAAGAAATAAAATAAATTCTTATAAGTGCGATCTAGTTTAATTATATAAATTTGAACATATTAAAAATTAATTTGAATTAACTTGACTTAATTAAATAGTTAAAATCATTGTTATAAAAATTGAATTGGACTTGAAAATTCAATAAACCAACTCTCTTTGGAAAAGAAAGAAGCGTTTTTTAAAAAAATTATGAGTTTGTTTGATTTTATTTTTATTTTTTGTTTTTAAAAATTATTTTTTAAAATAAATAAAAATTTTTTTTGATAAAATATTTTTTTTATTTTAAGTTTTCTAAGCACAAAAATAAAAAATAAAAATAATTCTCTTATTTTTTTATTTTAAAAGCTATTTACTTTTAAATTTATTTTAAAAAAAACAAAAAATAATTTTTTTTTATTCTCAACATTGTTATCTCGACATTGCATTTTTTAAAACTAACTTCCTTATATTCTATCAACCAAACACAATTTTTGAAGAAATAGGAATCAAAATTCTCATTCCCACACCTTATTTTCACCAACCAAATATAGCCTTAACTAATTGTGTTATAAAAGTTGAAAAGTTATGTGTTAAATATTTTTATTGTAGAAATTAATACTTTTGAAATAAAATATTTTAATTTTAAATGATAAATTTAATATATCATTTAAATATTTTTAAAAATTTATTTTTATATTGTGTTATTTTATTAATAAACTATATTATCTTTTACACACATATATAACTATATATTTTAGATAATTAAATATTATTTAAAGGCATTTATAGTTATTATTTTTTTTTAATTTTTTTTTGTTTTATTTAATTAATAAATATTATTTTTTTATAATCTATATATATATATATATATATATATATATATATATATATATTAAATACTAATAAATGTAACTCTATTATTTTAATAACTCTTTTAAATCTTGTTTGGTTCAAAGTTTAAAAAATAATAAGAATAAGAATAAAAATTAAAAATAAAATAGAATATTTTAATTAAAATTGTGTTTGATACGATATAAAAAAATTAAAATTAAAATTAATAAAAAATATGATTGAAAAATAAAATTATTTTAAATATTATAAATAAAAAATAAAAATAAATTATTATTAATATAAAAACATAAATTAAATTTTATTAATAGAATTGAAAATTTTAATTTTAATATATAATTTTTTATAAATAAAAAAAATAGTAAATGGTATTTTAATTTTTTTATTAAACTGTTTATTTTTCACTTGTTTTTTATTAAGGAAATGCCAATTTCTTTAGAGGAGATAATCAATATTTTGTGAAACCCATATTTTTTACTAATTTCATCAACCTAATGATAGAATCGAATTCAAATTTACATTTTATTACCCAAATTTTTGTTACCAAACTGGACTTTAATATTTAAATTAAACTAATGGTTAAATCACTAAATTGTAAATTATTGTTATTTTTAATTCAATGATAGATTCAATTTTTTAAAATATAAATCAAAATAATACAGAGAAGTGAATTATATTCTTCTTGCAACATCTTTTTTGGTGTTCAAATCAAACTAATATATATATTCATGTTTACATGTCTGCGTGCTTCATATGCGTTCAAATTTGAAATCAAATCATTGGGTGTAATAATGCAAGATATAATCTATTATTCACATTAATGGCCGTCGTTTTCTCTCATACATTGCTAAGCACTACATTACTTGTAATTATATAATATTTTTATTTTATATCTTGTGATTTGTCTTCATTTATACGTATAATAATACATACGATGACTTCATTTGAAGTGCACGTCCCTTCCAATAATGAACTTAATAATCTTTTTTAAGAGATCAGATTGGGAGAGCTCTAAATCAACCTTGATTGATAGCTCCTCAATCTTCGGTGGGTTATGCTAAATCTTAAACCACTTAAATTTTGTTTTTCTTGAATTTAATTATGGATAGTGAAAATTAGGGTCAGTTCAATACTTTTTAAAATTTATAAAAAATTAAAATAAAATTATTAAAATAAATAATAATTTTTTTTAAATCTAAAGTTCAATAAATAATTAAATTTTTTTAAGATTTAAAATTCTAATTTTATTAATTTTATTTTTGAGTCGGGCCCGATGAAAACATAATATTAATAAATTTGTTATATATTGTATAAATTTATAATATAATTTTTTATGTGAATTATATTTTCAGTACGAAATTAATAAGAGATTTTATACATATAAGTAAAAAATAATCAAAATACTCTTAAAATCATCTATAGACAAATTTTTTTACTTTTAGGTAAATATTTTAAGTTATTTTTCTCTTAATATCAACTATATATTAATTTCAAAGTCAAAATGTCTATAAAAACTCTTCGATGAAACTTGATAACTTTCCTAAAACATTTTAAGAGATCCTTCATCCTTATCATACAGTATATCACCATTAACTTATGATTTGGGAGAGTAAAAGAGTTGAGAATTAAAAGAAATGAGAAAGTGGGTGGGTAGAATTGGGATTTTATTAAAGAAATTTCGCCACTAAAATAACAACAAAAGTCATGACTAAAATATATTAAATAGAGATTTTATATAAATCGTCATTGAAATTTTTTTCATCAAATCTATAGTGACAAGATTGTGTAGCGACTTTCACAAGTAAAACTATAAAGAGAAGTTACTAAAATTCAAACTTTGGTGACAATTTTTATTATAATAATTAAAAATTTAATTTCTTTTTGTAGTGTCATTATCAATTATTAGTAGCATAACATATCCAAGAAATGACACTAATTTATTATATTGCACAACGTCAATGAATTATATGCCCCTCTGCATCAATGTCAACTTATATATATACAGACACACACAAACACACACTAATTTTTTGTTTGTTAACTATTAAAATAAGTTGAAACATTAACATTATTATTTTATTTTTTGAAGTATTGTTTATAAATATTATGATTTTCTTTTAAATATCTTCAATTATATATAATTTTTTATTATTATTATAACTTGACCTTAATTTTTTTTATTTTTTCAGTGTTTCATGGAATTTTTTTTTTCATGACTACTAAAATATCTATTTTTTTAATTAAATAAAAAAACTAATTCTGAAAATGAGAAATCCGACAATATATAGAGTGAATAGAAAGCACTAACCATTGTGACCCACGGATATTATAACGCAGTACGGCCAACAGCGTGAGATCCACCTCTGTTTTGTCTGGACCCTACGTCCTTCGGCCGAATGCAGTGTGCTAATTAATTGTGATTAAATCTAAAGCAATAATGATAATTTTTTTTTAATTATTTTTATTTGGGAAGACTTAATTTAATTTATAGGTTTGATTACATCAACTTTGTATATGGACTTCAATATTTTCCCATAAAAATAAAAAATAAAAAATCCAACCCCATCTGGTGGTAGAATATATATTTGACCTTTGGGAGTTTTAGCTTGAGTTTGATATTAAAAATTATAATTATATATAAATTTAGGTACATAAGAGCAATTAAGAGAATAAAAAAAAATGAAGGATAGGTACCCAGAAGAAGAACACATGGTTCTGCGTTCATTTGAAGCAAGAGAAAATGCGAATTCTATATAGTTGAGGCAAATCGAAAGTGAGGTAAGTAATTTTGAAAAGGGTAAGCGAACAAATTCAGATTTTAGATGAACTAGAAAGTAAATAAATATTTAAATTCATTTATGTATATAATAAGACCGAATAAATTGTAATTTATTTCAAGGGGTTCTTAACTTAAAATTAGTCTGTTCTCGTCTAATCGTTTTTTTATTATTATAATTTAATAATTTTTTATTTAAATTTTTTAAAAAATAATCATGGAAATATTATAATAATAAGCAAAACTTATATCTTTAATAATTTCATAATATTATAAATTTATTACTGAATTTAAGTTAACAATTTTAATTTTAAATTCAACAATAATACTATTCATCATATTTTTTAAATATTTATACGAAAATTAAGGATAGGATAAAACGGATAATATAGAACATGTGGGGTTCGCTTCTGGGGGCAGAGTATCTGAGAGATTGGCTTTTCATTATTAGCTTGGTTTTGCGCAAACTGCAAAATGACTTTTCTTTCACTCAAAGCGTCGCCCCCCTTAATCTGATTACACCACACTAGCATTATAATTTCCTTCTTGTTAGGACTTCGATAGCTCAACCTCCTACTCCTAATTTTTATTTTTATTTTTCAAAGTATTTTTAAAGTATATTTTTTATATTGATATAATATATTTAAAATTTTACTCTCAAAATGTTTTATATATAATTAAATTTAAATTAATAAAAAGAGATACAATCCTTTGATCTCTCTGCTATCTTCACAGTGCATACTTAAAGATTTTGCTTTCAAAATATTCTCTATACAAATTGAAATCAAATTAAGAAGAACAGATACAATTTCAGAGTGTATTTTTCTATGTTGACGTAAAATATTTAAGATTTTATTTTTAAAATATTTTTTTTTGGAAAAACCAAAGTTAAATTAACAATGAGATATACAATCTCTTACAGGACCTTCTAAGTGCATTCTCTGTACAAATATGATACATTTAGGAATTTATTCTAAATTTTAAAAAATAAAATAAAATAATTTACTGTCTAATAGAATAATAAAATAGATTATATTATATGAGAATAGAATTCTCTCAAGTGAATTAATAAAATTCACATCAATTCATTAATTAATTTAAATAATATAATATATCAATATTTTATAATTGATATTATTTAATAATTTAATATATAATTATTAATAATTAATTAATATTAATTCATAAATAATTATTAAAAAATCCAACAAGTGCCTCGTATTGAACTGACTGAATGTATTGACTCGAAACTCAGTACTCTCACCTAACACAACATGAATTTGATCTCATGATATCACGCCCTATGAATAAGTACACATGTCATATTTTACTTCAAAAATTACATTAATGATATTGCACAAACTCACTAGTATTGGACTACACTTGGAAAAAGCAAAATGCAAATGTTACTGATACTAATACCAACTTTAATATAGAGTGTCATATACAAAAACATTCTATTTAGGCTTGTGCCTAATAAGAACCTTAATAAATAAAAAATGATCAAAAATATATTTTTTTTTTTATAAAAAATTGAATTCAAATTAATAAGCAGAAACACAAACCTAATTTTACTTGGGAATTAAACATATTTAATTAAAAGTGCAAGAAGCACGAGATGAGATAATTTCACGAGAGCATGATCCACGAGCTAAAGTGTACAGCTTAGCTTTCTTCTATCCACCACAACTAAAGTGGGTCTGGGAGTGATGGTTACCAACCTCAAAGCTGCTCTCTCTTTTTTCACAGTCAATTTGGTAATGAGTTTACGCATAGCTGTCAACTTGTTTTCTTCATTTTGCTTTTTCAGATATTTTTCTTGTCTTATTTCACTGATATGCATGGATGAACTACCAGATTAGATCATGGAGGTTTCTCAATACCATGTTTAAAGAGCTTATATATACTGCAAAAAATTTGATACAATTATTTTTTTGGTTCCTCATAAAGCACTCTATTCTAAAACCATATCTTAATTATGACACTTCATAAAACGTTGTTTTGGAATACAATATTCGATGGAATTAATACTCAAAAATTATTTTTTCAAGAGGTTTCTCTTTTTTTTTTTAAAATGTTCTCTTATTAACTTATAATTAAAAATAATATTTTATTATTTTTAATATCTTAAATTTATGAACATAAAATATTATGATATCTAGAGTTTTATATTTAGACTATGTTTGACAAAAATAGCTGATAAGTTAGCTGAAAACTGAAAAGTTAGCTGAAAAATTAAAAACTAATTTTTAGCTGAAAGCTGTTAAGCTAATTTTTAGCTGAAAACTGTTAAACTAATTTATTGAATTAGAAGTGTTTGGTAAAATTAGCTATTAAATTAGCTGATAAGTATAAAATGACATAAAAGTACATATTTATATAAAATTTATTATTTTTTGTTAGTAATTATATTTCATTATGTAATCTCAAAAAATACAAGAATATAATTTGTTAGTTTTAATTTTTTTTTCTTTTACTCTGTGATTATTTTTAATCAGTATTTTAAGAATATAAACTCACTCAATTTTGAGAAATGTCGTTTGATTAGTAGAAAAAAATGCACAAAAAAAACTTGAAGATCAATAAATTGCATCAAGGGTCATGAGTATAATAGTGTTGGAATTTGAATAAAATAATAAGGATAAAAAATAAATAAAATTATAAACGCTATAAACTAATAGCTATAAGCTACTCAAAGTAGCGTATGATAAAACGCTATAAGCTACTTAAATAAGCTCGTTTGTCAAACACCTCTAATTTGGTCAAACAAGTTTATAAGTTAGTCAAATATGCTATAAGCTAATTTATTGGACTTGTCAAACACACTCTTAGGCTATATTTGGTAAAAATAGCTGATAAGCTAGCTGAAAGCTGATAAATTAGCTGAAAGCTGATAAGCTAATTTTTAGCTGAAAGCTGTTAAGCTAATTTATTGAATTAGAAGTGTTTGGTAAAAATAGCTGATAAATTAGCTGATAAATGTAAAATGACATAAAAGAGCATATATAAAATTTATTATTTTTTGTTAGTAATTACATTTCATTTTGTAATTATAAAAAATACAAAATAAACATATCATCTAGCGTTCCACAATAAATTAGCAATATTGTTGCGAATTTCTTTCATTTCAGTAGATGCCTCTAAATTTTCGTTAGTATTTGAGAAAGAAAAGTACTCAAAAGAAACCTGAAGATTAATAAATAGCGTAAAAAATTATGAGTATGATAATATTAAAATTTAAATAAAATAATAAGGATAAAAAAGGAATAAAATTATAAAAACTATAAGTTAAAAGCTATACGCTATTCAAAGTAGCGTATGAAAATACGCTATAAGCTACTCAAATAAGCTTGTTTACCAAACACCTCTAATTTGGTCAAACAAGCTTATAAGCTAGTCAAATACGCTATAAGCTAGCTGAAATGACTTGCCAAACATACTCTTAGTATAATAATTGACATGTACTTAAAATTCTTTTATAAGTAATTATTTAAATTGGATCTATGTTTACTACTCAGATACTATTAGTAGTGATAATAAAATATCTTTATTAATATTATTATTTAAAGAAAATAAAACTCTCAACGCATATCTCCCTACTTGTTCTGATAGTGGGAGTTTTTATTTTCAGTGGACGCTGTTTGATATTTTTAAAATAAAAAAAGTTTAGAGTTTGTTTGGTTGATGTGTTTTCAGTTTTTATTTTTATTTTTTTTGAAAATAATTATAAAAATATATATATTTATTTTTTTTATTTTTATTTTAAAAAATATTTTTAAAATTTTTTAAAAACATCAAAAATACGTTTTTAAAATTTTTAGTACTGTAACAAAATGTAATGATACTATTTTTTAAAATATTTTAAATTATATATATAATACTTTATTATTTATATAATTAGAAAGTGATAAAAATAAAACTAAAATAAAAATATAATTATATAAATAAAATAATAATTTTAATTATTTAGCCTAATCCGATCATTAATAAATTCAATATATGAATTATCAACTTCTCTTCAATTCCCTACCTTTTTTTTTTTGGTTAAGGATAACATACATTTATACGAATGGCCCAAGAGGCTTTTAGTAATTGCCTAATTGGTATGTGGTATTTGAGCATGAAAATTAAATAAGTAAATGGATGGAGGCGCCATTATTATTATTAATAAGAGACTTTGACCCATTGGCATCTTCAATTTGTTTTTGCAGCCTCAAAAGCAGTCAATATTAGAAAATGGAATGCTACCAAATTGGTTGGCTCGCGACTAAATAAGCAAAAGCCCTGTGGCTGTGTTTGCGACTCATTGCCATTGGTTGAAAAGGAACATTTGACTTCGGTGACTTTTAAATTTTTATTTCTTTTTTGCTTCGCTAATCCCATTTCCATTCTCGAAAGACCAAAGAATATCTCCACCAAGTCACACGGGAAGGCCGAAACAAAGAGGCAAAGAAAGAAAGGAAGAAATCAAATCAAATGAGGGTAATGATGAGCCCCTTTCTTTGTTTTGGGCCTAGGATAAACCCTAAAGAAAAAAGAGGGAGTATTTGATTTAGATTTTATTTAAAATCTTATTAAATTTAAAATTTAAATTCTTCCAAACCTTATTAAAAAAAATAATTTACCACTCACCTTATAATTAATTTTATGAAAATAAAATACAAATTTAAATGTAATTTTAAAGTGTTTGTTATCTGATTTTATAATAAAAACATAATATAAAATCATATTTTGATCTTTTATAAATTTATATATATTCGTTATCAACTTAATTTTTAACAAATCAAATAATTATTAAAATAGTCATTTACATAACATAATTTTTTCACACATTATTTTTCACACATAATTTATAGGAGACTAAATTAATAATAAATATTTATGAGAAATCAAATTAAAAATACCATAATATGTGAGGGACTAAGGTGTATTTTTATTTTAAAACTATGATGTGTAAATATTTTTTACTATTTATTATCACATAATTGACTCTTTTTTTTTAAAATTCATGTCATTTTTTATTGTAGAATCTCGTGACATACATTTAAGAATCTTGTCTTTCTTTTCTAATTATTATATTTTGTAAGTTGTGATATTAATATATTTTACTATTTTTTTTTTGTAAGCACAATTATATACTTGAATTTGATGTTTGATGTTATCTCATGCTCTTATATTTAAATATTTTAATTAGCTTAAAAATTGTAGGTTCAAATCTCGTTTAAAGCACATAAAGTATAAATTACAGGAAAGCACTAGAGTGTTCTCATTATTTAATTCAAATTTAAATTTTTGTGTGTATGGTGGTAAAAGATTCTTGATTTGAGCGCAATGTTAAAAGTATCTCTTTCCTTGGATCAATCTAAACATTTTAAATAAAAGCAATATGCTAAAGTGAATTTTTAGGCATCGTGGCCTTGCACTTTGTCTAAGAATCTTCAATCGACAATCTTTTGCATTACTAGTTGACTCCAATACTTTTTATGAAATAAAGTTTACGGGAATGACAGCAGCCATGATCACTATAATCTGGTTAATTCAATTAATTTTATTTGAATTTAATAAAAATATATTATATTAATTGAATTGAATTAGGTTGATTAGTTTAAAATTTATAAAATAATTTTAAATTAATTTAGACGAATTTTGTATATTTTTTTTAATTTTGACTTAATCAATATAATTAAATTTGACTTGACATAAGTTAAAATTTTTAAATAATTTAAAATTTTAATTAAATTTATATATTATTTTTTTAATTCATAACTCAAAATTTTAGTTGAATTCATATATTAATTTTTTGATTTAAATTTTTTTCAGTTAGATTGAATAACAATAAAATTATAATTATGGGGGTAAAATGATAATGATCGATAATCATAATAGTGATTGGTAACAATGGTAGTATATCATAATAAGATTATAGTTATAATATTATGTTAAATTAATAAATAAATATAAAAATATTTTTTGTTATTAAATAATTTATATAAATTTTTTTATCAAGACTAATTTCTTGTATCTAATTATACAATCATAATTGTATAAAAAGTTATAATTGTATAAATTTATACTATCTTTGGTGTCTATCAAATTTTATATAATTAAGGCCAGATTTTGTTATCTTATACTATTATATTTAATTTTATATGGTGCACCAATTGAATCTTACCGATATAAAATTAATTTCGTTTGAGAAGTGTTGACTACAATTTTTATAATTAAGATAAATTATATATCATATAAATTTTTTGGATTAATTATTTTTATTAATTTAAATAAATTAAGTTATTTAAAAGAAATAAAAAATCTTAAATAAATTATGTCTACCTGACAACTAAATTAATGAAAACATTTATATATGCATGGTAGCTAGAAACTTATTTTTCATATTAACTTATGTGGTATTAAAAAATAAGTACCATTGTTACTTATATTTTTTATATAGTTTATTTTTTAATTATAACTGAATTTGATGTTATAATTTAAGAATTAAATACTCATCTATTAAAATATTTATAACTATAATACTTAATTTATTAATATTTTACAAAAATATCCAAAATTTTTGACATATAAAAAATAAAATTAATTGAAAAATTAGCTCACTTTCTCCAAAATCAAATACAACCATTGTACCTTGCACATGAAAAAATGGTGACGTTGGATAATTAAGATTGATTTAATTTTTAAAAAAGAGTTATAAGTATAATAAAATTAGATAGAGTGTGGAATGGCCTATGTCAGATTTTTTTAATAATAAAAAAATTTGATATTATATAAAAAAAGTATACACGAAATATTTATCACGCTTCTATATTTTATAATTAAGTCATCACCATTGTTTTATTATCAAAATGAGTTGACCTAAAATACAAATTGAAATGGCTTCTATTTAGTGGATAAACGAGGTGGACTCAACCAGGCATCCTTTTTATTTAATTGAGCAAAAATAGAATAAAATAAAATAAAAAAGGTTGGATTCAAGTTAGGGTGCACCTAAATGCATTTTCCCCACATGTCAACTAAATACATCCAAAACCTATAATACCCACACACAAAAAAAAGAATCCAAAACCTGAGCCACTTTTGTCTTTTTTCTCACCTTGTGTTATTGTCTATCCTTTTATATATAGGTTGACGTTTATTTCAAATATATTTTATTTTTTACTTTTTTTTTCGATGTTTACAACAAAATTACCACCTTAGTATCAATTTTTATTTTATTTTTTATGATGGATATATTTTTATGTAAATTAAATAATTAATATTTGTCACACATAGTTTGAAAATATTTAATATATTCGAATTATAATTTTTTTAATTAATTCTCACACATTTTTTAATATAGTCATAGAAAAATCCTTCATGAGCAGCACTTCTTTTAGCTATATGTATATTTAGAAAAAGAGAGGCCCAAAAGAAAGAAAATCGCAAGTATTTCACTTAGAGGGCCCAAGTTTGCTTTACTCTGTAGCCCAATGTCTCAAGAGTTACCAAAAACAAAGGTCCAACTCAGATCCCCAAAAAAGGAGACGCAGGTTCAAAAACTCTTTTTATTTACCACTTATTAATGTTAAAAGAAAAAATGTTTATTTAATTACTGTTAGATTTTATAACTTTGATCAATTTAAATAAGTATTTATAATTTAAAAATTTGAAATTGAATAGTCATAGTTAAACTTTTATTAGATTAAGTTTGAAACAACGCTTTATTTCAAAGTCCTTTTAATTTTCATTGAGGTAGATCCCTGTTTATTTGTCAAACTATAATCTATATGCTTGATTGCCCGAAGGTCACCCACATCAAACTTTGCAAAATTGAGCTACTTCTGTTCTTATTTTTTTGCTTTTTTTTTTGGCTTTGAAAACATTTTAAAAAATAAAGAAGCAAAAAAACCCATTAGGAGGATTTGCTTTTAAAGCAGTTTTAAAATTAGAAAAAAATATTTATTTTTAAAATTTAAAAATATGGCACAAAGTTTTTATATTTATTTTTGTGATAAATTTAATATAAAAGAAGGATTAAAGCTTCAAATTTTGAAAGTTCTAAACACCAATTTTAAATCCTAAATTCCGAAATTCTTAAATCTTAAATTTTAAATGTTAAAATGTTAAATTCTAAATCTCAATACCTCAAATTAAAAATTTTAAATTTTAAAACCCCAAATACCAAAATTCTAATTTTTTAAATATCAAAACTTCAAGTTTTAAAATCTAAATTTTGAAACTTCAAAATTTCAAAACCTTAAACACTCATATTGTTTTGATGTTTAAGATTATAAGATTTAAAATTTAGAGCTTTAAATTTGAGAATTTTTGGTTTTAATTTTCAGTTTAAGATTTAAAATTTAAAATTTTTTAAATATAGAGTTTTTGTTATGAATATCTTGTGTGGATGTCCATCATCCCGATATTTCAGTTATCCTATCTGATAAGATATTATTTCCAGTAATTATCTAAGAGGATAATTATCACTAGAGAGTTATCCTACAGGTGTATATCACTATTAGGACTCTCTCATCTACTTGTATAAATACCTCCTCATACATGAATGGAAAGAACAGTTCACTCTCTTGTTTCTCTCTTACTTCTCTCTCTCTACTTTTAAGTTATTTCATAACACGTTATCAGCACGACGCTCTACCTTATGTTTCAAGGTTAGTAATCTTTAAATTATATTGCTATTGATTTATTTTATCCTTGAAGGACCATATCAATTTATATACAATTTTTTATTATTATTTAAATCTCTCTTCCTCTTGCTTCAAAATATATGTCCCTAAAGGACTACATCTATAAGTCTCTGAAGGACTGCATTAAATTATTTGTCCCTAAAGAACTGCACTTATATGTCCCTGAAGGACTGCACCAATTTATGTGCAATTATATGTCCTTGAAGGACTGCACCTATAAGTCTCTGAAGGACTACACTAAATTATATATCCCTAAGGGACTGCATCAATTTATATGTCCCTGAAGGACTGCACCAAATTATATGTCCCTGAAGGACTGCACCTATATATCCCAAAAAGACTGCACTTGTATATTCTTGAAGGATTGTACTAAATTATATGTCTCTGAAGGACTACACCTATATATCCCTTAAAGACCTCACCAAATTATATGTCCTTGAAGGACTATACCAACTTATGTGTAAATTCTATTATTTTAGTTTATCCCTGAAGGACCGCAACAATTTCAGTTGCCTCAAGTTTGTCCCTGAAGGACAATGGTTTAGGTATAGCAAGTCTATTTTATCTCTTCTATTAAACTTTATTTTTTTTTCACTCAGTATATTTATTTAGTTCTTTAATCAATTAATATGTATAGTTGCATGCATTTATTTAATATCTGTAAATAATAGTAATTACATCGATAGAAATGTAAAAACCTTTTTATGGTTATGCTTGACTAGGAGATTATGATAAAAGTTGAATATGCCTATTCAATTACAACTTCTTTTAATGAATATGGATGAAGATCATGTATATATGCTCTATGATTTATATTTGTAGAAATCATTGTTATTAGTACATGGTAAGTTAAGTAATGATTAGAATTTATCTCTTAATTAAGGAGAAAGCACATGTCTATGTTGATCGACATTAAATAATTATGCTTACAATACTTTGGCATAAAATAATGATTTTATTTCTCCTCTTAATAATAGATAGAAGGCTACCATGAATTTACATGTCTTAATAGATAGAAGATGTTTATCGACTAGCATTATATTTTATAAAAGTCTTAACATATTGAACCTTACAAAACTCGAATTTCTTCACCATTACCTTCATAAAGGGATGAAAAGTGAGTACATACCATAAAATACCCACTTGTTCTTTGAAAGGTATGACTACTAGAAAAATAAATTTAATCCAATTGACATTGTTCCATTCCCTGAAGCGAATGTAGCAACATATGACCACTATGGTCAGATTCAAATTTAAAGTCGTGGTTATGGTGATTATTCCAGGAACATACCTTCCCACCAGAAGTGAAAAAATTATATGGCTAAAAATCTCAATGATGGCTATGATTTAGATGTTACAAATTCTGTTACTGATCATAATGAAAAAATTGATCATTTAATTGATGATAATAGTATTAAAAAAATAAGCTCTTTGTATAATTTCTATGATGTTAAACTTTAGGGTTTCCCTTTTTCAGTACAATTCATTCTTTAAAGTTGTTATTTTATTTTATGTACTATTTCCTCATATTGACTATTCTTATTTTATTTTTCAATCAAGAATGAATGTTTCCTCTATTGATACCAACATCACTAATGAAGAGACATGTCTCGTTGATAGTGGCACAACTCACACAATTCTCAAAGATAAAAAGTATTTTTTCTAATTAGTAATGCAAGGAGCTAATGTTAGTACTATATCTGGTAGTACAAAGTTAATTGAATGCTCTAGAAGAGCTAATATAATGTTACTTGGAGGAACAAAACTGCATATTGATAGAGCTTTATATTCCTCCAAGTCCCTTAGAAACTTACTAAGTTTCAAGGATATCCGCCGAAATGGATACCACATTGAGACAACAAATGAAGGAAATATTGAATATCTTCATATTACAAGTACAATTTTAGGTAACAAATGTATATTGGAAAAGTTACCTACATTTTCCTCCGGATTGTACTATACATATATAAATACAATTGAAATATATGCTATTGCAAACCAGAAGTTTGCAAATCATAATAACTTTGTTATTTGGCATGACCGGTTAGGCCATCCCGGATTAATTATGATGCGAAAAATAATTAAACATTCAAGTGGACATTCATTGAAGAGCCAGCAGATTCTTCAATCAAATAATTTTTTCATGTTTTGCTTGCTCCCAAGGGAAATTGATTATTCGACCATCACCAGTCAAAGTTATGAATGAATCACTCACATTTTTAGAAAGAATACAAGGCGATATTTGTGGGCCAATACACCCACTTTGTGGACCATTTAGGTATTTTATGGTTTTAATTGATGCATCAACTAAATGGTCACATGTGTGTTTGTTATCATCTCGTAACCTGGCGTTTGCGAGATTACTTGCGCAATTGATTAGATTACGAGCACATTTTTCTGATTTTCCAATTAAGAAAATATGCCTTGATAATGCTGGTGAATTCACTTTCCAAACATTTAATGAGTATTGTATGTCTATTGGGATTGATGTTGAACATCCTGTAGCACATGTTCATACACAAAATGGTCTTGCAGAATCATTTATTAAACGTCTAAAGTTAATTGCAAGACCATTACTTATGAAGTCAAAACTCCCAATATCTACTTGGTGACATGCAATCTTGCATGCTGCATCATTAATTCGCATAAAGCCAACAAGTTATTATGAACACTCCCCATTACAAATGGTTTTTGGTCAGGAACCAAATATTTCCCATCTAAGAACTTTTGGATGTGCGGTATATGTCCCTATTGCCCCACCGCAATGCACTAAGATGGGTCCTCAAAGAAGGTTGGGAATATATGTTGGATATGAATCTCCTTCTATAATAAAGTATCTTGAACCATTAACAGGAGATCTATTCACAGCTCGGTTTTCTGATTGTCATTTTGATGAATCAGTTTTCCCAACATTAGGGGGAGAAAATAAGCAGCTGAAAAGGGAAATTAGTTGGCATGAATTATCACTAACTCATCTTGATCCTCGTACAAAACAATGTGAACTCGAAGTTCAAAAGATAATTCATCTGCAAAATTTAGCCAACCAATTGCCAGACGCATTTACTGACTCAAAAAGAATTACTAAATCACATATACCAGCTGCTAATGCTTCAGTTAAAATTGATGTCTCTGTCGGACAATCCACCATTACAAATAAGCCTGAGACCCGCATGAAGCGTGGTAGGCCTGTTGGTTCCAAAGATAAAAATCCTCGAAAAAGAAAAGGAGCTAAGAATCCAGATGGTCAAATCGAGAATTTAACAACTCCAGAAGAGTCTCCAGAAGATTTTCAAGACATAATTAATGTTTTAATTCCAGAAGAAACTCAGGTACCTGAAATTTGTGAAAATGAAGATATCTCAATTAATTATGTTATGAATGGAATACGATGGAACCGACAAAAGGTCAACGTTGACAATAATTTTGCATATAATATAGCGCGCGATGTTTTAAACGATAATGAGGATCATGAACCAAAGTCTGTTCAAGAAAGCAGACAAAGATATGATTGGCCAAAATGGAAAGACGCAATTGAAACAGAGTTAAAATCGCTTGAAAAGCGAAAAGTTTTTGGACCTGTAGTCCGTACACCTGAAGATGTAAAACCAGTTGGATATAAATGGGTCTTTGTGCGAAAAAGAAATAAAAATAATGAAATTGTGAGATATAAGGCAAGACTTGTTGCCCAAGGTTTTTCGCAAAGACCCGGAATTGATTTTGAGAAAACATACTCACCTGTGGTGGATGCAACTACTTTTCGATATTTAATTAGTCTGGCAGTACGTGAAAAACTCGATTTGCGTCTAATGGATGTTGTTACAGCCTATTTGTATGGCTCACTTGATAGTGATATTTATATGAAACTCCCTGAAGGATTTAAGTTGCCTGAAGCATACAATTCCAGTTCTCGAGTAGACTACTCAATCAAATTAAATAAATCACTTTATGGCTTAAAACAATCTGGGCGTATGTGGTATAATCGCCTTAGTGAATACCTGTTACAAGAAGGGTTTGCCATAATTGCAGTTTATGTTGATGATTTAAATATTATCGGAACTCCCGAAGAGCTTCAAAAAGCTGTTAATTGCTTAAAGAAAGAATTTGAAATGAAGGATCTTGGAAGAACTAAGTTTTGCCTTGGATTACAAATTGAATATTTAAATAATAGCATTTTTGTGTATCAAGAAAATTATGTAACAAAGATGTTAAAATGATTCTATATGGATAAATCACACCCATTATGTACTCCAATGGTTGTGAGGTCATTAGATGTGAATAAAGATCCTTTCAGACCTCGTGAAAAGGATGAAGAACTACTTGGTCCTGAAGTACCATATCTTAGTGCAATCGGGGCATTGATGTATCTTGCTAGTCATACTCGACCTGATATATCATTTGCTGTTAATCTATTAGCAAGATATAGTTCTTCACCTACACGAAGGCATTGGAATGGAGTTAAGCATATACTCCATTATCTTAAAGGAACAATGGATATGGGCCTATTTTATTCAAATGTACTCGAGTCTGAGCTGATTGGTTATGCGGATGCAGGATATTTATCCGACCCTCATAATGGACGATCGCAAACAGGTTATTTGTTTACATATGGGGGTACCGCAATTTCATGGCGATCTATGAAACAAACTATCTCTGCCACATCAGCTAACCATGCAGAAATTTTAGCATTACATGAGGCAAGTCGAGAATGTGTTTGGCTACGGTCTGTGACTCAACACATACAAGAATCTTGTGGCTTGTCTAAAAAGATGATCCCGACGATCTTATATGAAGATAATGCTGCATGTGTTGCCCAATTAAAAGAAGGGTACATCAAAGGGGATAGAACAAAGCATATATCACCTAAATTCTTTTTCACTCATGATCTTCAAAAGAATGATGATGTGGATATTCAGCAAATTCGTTCAAGTGATAATCTGGCAAATTTGTTTACTAAAGCACTTCCTACTACAACATATGAGAAGTTGGTATATAACATTGGAGTTCGAAGACTTAAGAATATCAAATGATGTTGTCATATTTATTTTATAGTGTCTTAAAAGAATGATGTACTCTTTTTCCTTCACTAGGTTTTTATCCCACAGGGTTTTTCCTAGTAAGGTTTTAATGAGGCACATTCTTAAGGAATGGACATCCAAGGGGGAGTGTTATGAATATCTTGTGTGGATGTCCATCATCCCAATATTTCAGTTATCCTATCTGATAAGATATTATTTCCAGTAATTATCTAAGAGGATAATTATCACTAGAGAGTTATCCTACAGGTGTATATCACTATTAGGACTCTCTCATCTACTTGTATAAATACCCCCTCATACATGAATGGAAAGAACAGTTCACTCTCTTGTTTCTCTCTTACTTCTCTCTCTCTACTTTTAAGTTATTTCATAACAGTTTTGAGTTTATAAATTTTGTAATTTAGAGTTTAGATTCTAGAGATTTGAGATTTTGTTATTTAGATTTGGGGTTGAGGATTTTAGAATTTAAATGGAGTTTGAAGTTTTGGTATTATGATTTAGTTTTTGATAGGGATACGTATAATCCACTCACCAATTCAAACCTGACCAAACCCGATGAAAAAAACTCAATTCAACTAGGTAAGATAGCGTTAGTTGTTTTTATACATATTAATTTTTTTTTCAAAAATTTCAGATTTGAATGGATAGATCGAACAAAATTTTTTGAAATTTTTTTCAATTCGACCTAACCAACCTTATCAAACTCGCTTTAACCCGATCCAAAAATATGGTCAAGTTTGGGTGTAATTTTTTTAACCCAATTTTTTGTTGGGTAGGGTTAATAACCCAACCTTCTTGAAGCGACTCGCCTAATTATTCATATTTAATTTTTGATATTTGAAATTGTTAAATTTAAGATTTAAGATTTAAGATTTAGAGTTTAAAAATTTGAGATTTTATAATTTTAAAATTTAGAATTTGGAGTTTGAAATTTTCTTTCAAATATACAAGTATTATATTTACTAAATTTATATTAATAAATTCACGTATGTACGCATTACTACATTGATAACAAGTGTTTTCAAAATTGTTAATTTTGAAAACATGATAAAGTTGTTTTTTTTTAAATAAAATTTTTGAAAAATATTTTTAAAACATGAACTCAAAAGTAACATTGTCAAACATATTTTTTATTATTTTAAAAGACTAAAAAATTATTTTGAAAACACTTTTAAAAAAGGCTCTAAGTTTTAATTTTTTTAAACAAGTAGAATACCACTATTTATACATAAAAACATGCATTGATGCCAACAAATAGAAAATAAAGGAAGGATAAATAAATCATACATTTTTTGAAGATAAAAGATATAAAACAAAACTAATAATATAACTAGAAAATACAAAGGCAACACATTTTTTAAACTATAGTTTATCTAATATTACATTTCAACACTTGAGATCATAGCAAATACGTATTTTGGAGAGACAATAGACCTCCTAACCTTCTTTAAAAATTAACTTTCTTTAAATTTTTTTTCTCAAACAAAAGTACAATATTGTAGATCATATCTTAATCCAAAGTTATAGATTTGCTGAGTTTCAGTTCCTCAAAAAATATTAAATTAGCAATGCATGCTCGTAATGACATTGGGTTGCTCGTGTACTTTTGCCACCGAAAGAACTTTGTACTCTATATTGCAACATTTGACCCAACAACATTAATCAACCAAGAATCTCCAACCAGTGATGTATGGAACTTGTCCATGGTTGCTAGATGTTGGCTTTTGGTTAAGAATAAAGGGAATTGCAAGGAGGGTGTCATGGATCTATTAGGAATTTGAGTAACTACGGGACTATTTGGTAGGGAGAATTTTTTGAATTCTTGGAAATCTAAATTTAGGAATGTTAAATTCTTTTGTTTGGTACATAATTTTATAGCGTGATTCCTAAGAAACTTCAATTCCTGGGAATCAAATTTTTAGACACTTTCCCACAAAATAAATCCTTGGGAAGGGGGTAGGAAATGTAGATTCCTATGATAGTGAGAATCATTTTATAAAATGAAATTAATTTATCTCTCATTTTTTACCCTTCACCCATACCCCATTATCTCTCATTCACACCCTTTCATCTACGAACACAGGAAGAAGAGTGCTTCCATTCCAATCTATGCGGTAAGAAAGGAACAGAGCATGCCAAACTTTGTGGCACCCAACACCATTGTGAACAGTACCACCCTCCATGAAGAACCCACCACCACAAGTAGGACCTACCACTACAAAGCACTCATCTAACATCGCGTACTCCCTTAGCTTACCAACTTTCTCCCCTAGCTTACCAATCTGTAAGATTGATGTTTCTTTATCCAACACATGCTATTTTATAGTGTTATCTGCATGATTCCTAGAGTCAATCAATAAGGTGTTAGATTAAGATTAAGGGCATGGTAGTAGGATTCACCAACGCAGTTTGGCTTGATATTTTTTTTGTAATTTTCTTGTCTAATTTGTGCCACTTGTTCATACGAAAGTAACCCTCTAACTAAATAAGGAGATGGATTGTAGTTTATCTATTATCTCCCGTGAATCCAAATAAGAACAATAGGGTGGCGGTGGGATGAGCTTCTTGTTTAATATGTTGAAACTCATTTTGTTAGTGAGGGAAAGGGAAAAGACAAAAAGAGCAAAAAAGGGAAAGTTAAGGGAGTTGTTTACTTTCAGAAAGAATTTAACTCATTTTGTTTAATGCCTTTAACTAGCATCCATCCATCATCTTAACCTAATATGAAATTTTTACCTTTATTTGATCATTAAACTCATGATAAACCAGGCCTTGCTCTTCTTGGTATGGTTGGCTTGGTCATTTTTTGTCTAAGTTTGATTGTGAAAGAATTAAAATTAAGAGCCAGGTGGGGACATGCAATTTTAGCCCAAAACATATTTGTTAGTATTTTTAAGCATAATATCGAACTATTCCTAGGAGGTCTAATATATCCATCACGAGTTGTTTAAAACAATTTAAAGGCATAACCCCATTGCACTTTTAGAATTGGTTTAGTTATGTATATGGATGCACTTTAAATTTGTGTGCTTTTGTTATTTTGGTTTGATTATGCTTTTAGTTGAAGCTGATGAGATCATGGCTTGGAATGACAAACAGAAATAGAATGCGGACCCACTACAAGTCCCAGTTGGACCTATCATAAGAGTTCGAGTTAAAATATTCAAAGAATCACTTAATGGTCTAATTTTAGAGGCCCATCAAGGAGAAAATTGCAAGACTACTAAAGAAGAGTCAAGACTAATCCATATCATTAAAATCCACTTGACTATGGGTCAAGACCCACCAATCTGAATATGGACCTAAAGTGCAAGAAGATTGAAGGATAAAGACTGAATGTAAACTCAAAATAATGGATTTATTTAATGGCCCAATTTAACTTATGTTTTTTTTTTCTGATTTATTTATTTGTAGTGTTTTCTTTATTTGACTAGGAAAGTTTTCTATTTGATAGTTTTTAGAAGAGTTTCCTATTTCAAATTTTTCTTATCATGTAGGAGTTTTCTATTTGATAATTTCTAAAAGAGTTTCCTATTTTTAACTTTCTTTGCCATATAAGAGTTTCTATGTAGTTTTTCTTATTAGTTTAGATTATTGGCCTATAAATAGGTATGTATGCTCTTGAATAATACAGATTATCATTAATAATATTGAGAGTGTTTTTTCTTTAATTTTTCAAAGAACTTTTCTGAACTTATCAAGATTTTCTTGTAGCGTTGAAGTAAGACTTATCACTAACAATCTTTTTCCTCTTTCTTGAGTGTGACGTCTACAATATTTCTTATACCATTGGTTCTTATCTCTTTATAGATAATGGGTCAATGTCACTTTTCTTTTTATTTAGTTTGTTGTAAATTTGAATTAGAATACGATCCTTTCAATTGGATCCTATATTGATTCTAGGTCTCACTACTCTTGGTGAGGTTCATATCAGGGATTCACATCATTTGGTATCAGAGCCTAAATTCTAAATCAGGTTTGATCTATCCTATTTGTTTTCTTATTATTATTCCATCTTCCAATCTTATATCTTTTTTTTTCTGTATTCTTCATTCTTCTTATCTTCTAATTTTTATTTTATTTCTTGTGTTTCTAGTTCAAGTGCATATCTGAAAAAAAAAAAGGAAAAAAAGAGTGCAGAATTCTGAAAAAAAATTCAAAAAAAAAATTAGAACCCATTATTGTTGAAATTCAAGTTTTTCACCTAGATTTTGCAATCTGATCTTTAAAATAATTTTAATTGCATCAATTATTTTTTTTCTTGCTTTGATCTTTTATTTCATTTGTTTTTCTTACTTTGATTATTTTTTCTATCTCAATTGTTTCCTTTCCTCTAGTCATTGATTTCTTTTTATTCTAGTTGCTTCTTGTTGTGATTTTTCTTATTCAATTGCTTATCTTATATTTAATTTTGTTTTTTTCCCTAAAGTTCTATTGCCTTGTTCCCTTTGTTTCTTAAAATTCTATTCTTTTTTCTTCTTCCTTTGCTCTTTGTATTCTATTAGTTGAGTTTAGATTGTTGTAAGAAAATTTTTGTTTGAGTTTGCTTGAGTTCAATAAAGAACTGAAAGAGGGGACTAAGAGAGAAAAAAGGTAAGAGAGTGAGAGCTTATAAGAGGGTAAAAGCCAAAATTGAGTAAACACGAGTGTGAATGCCATTAATCTCAAGAGAAACATGTGAGTTAGTGTTGTGAGATTTTTTTTGTAGTCTAACATTGTTTTTGCAGGAAAATCATGTCACACGACAAAGATAAAAATACTTTCAAAGGTATGTCGGGAATGGTGGATTCAAAGTTGATGATAGAAGCTTCAGTAAGTGAGATGAGAAGAGTTTTGAGAATAGAGATGGAGCAGGTTCATGAACTATTAGATCGAGTAGAGAATACACGTGTGGAAGAGTCACAAAACACTCCTAATATACGTAGGAGGGGGAGAGTTCAATCAAGAAAGAGTGTTGAAGATGAAGAATATTATAGAGATAGTTTTGATGAAGTTGATAGGGATTTGAGTGATAACAATAGGAGATATGGTGGGAGGTTTAGAGAAGTTAAGAATCAGGTTGATAATAATTTAGAAAGTATTAAAATGAAAATTCCACCATTTCAAGGTAAAAATTATTCAGAAGTTTATTTAGAATGGGAGAAAAAAATTGAGTTGGTGTTTGATTGTTACAACTATTTTAAATTGAAAAAGGTAAAATTGGATGTTATTGAATTTACTGACTATGCTATTATTTGATGAGATCAATTGATTTTAAGCAGGAGACGAAATGGAGAAAGACCCATTAAGACATGGGAGGAGATGAAAGTAGTTATGAGGAGGCGATTCATTTCAATCCATTACCAAAGGGACTTGTTTAAGAAATTGCAAAGCCTTACTCAAAGGTTTAAAAGTGTTAAGACTACCATAAGGAGATGGAGATAGCCATGATTCGAGCCAATGTGGAGGAGGACTGAGAAGCTACAATGGGGAGATTCTTAATTGGCTTAAAACGTGATATAGTAAATGTGGTAGAGTTGCAACATTATGTGGAGTTAGATGACATGGTGCACATGGCCGTAAAGATGGAGCAACAACTAAAAAGGAAGGGATTTTCAAGAATGGGACAAAATTCAAGTTCTTCTTCAACATGGAAGTCGAATTGGAGTAGGAGAGATGAAAAATCCAAGGTCGAACCTTCCAAAAAAAGTAAAAATGGAGGCACACCAAACCAAGGTAAAACTATTTCCCAACCTTCTAGAACTAGAGATGTTAAATGTTTTAAGTGTTTGGGAATATGTCATATTGCTAGTCAATGTCCAAATAAAAGAGTAATGATATTGAAAGAAAATGGTGACATTGAGATCGAAGTTGAGTCCGATAATGAGTTTATGCCCCCTTTAGAGGATGTGAGTAACGTTGAGTATCCGATTGATGGAGAACTTTAGTTACAAGGAGAGCCCTTAGTGTGCAAATCAAACAAGATGAAGAGGTAAAATGAGAAAATATTTTTCATACTAGACGTCATGTTAATAATAAAGTATGTAGCATGATTATTGATGGGGGAAGCGGCACTAATGTAGTTAGCAGTAGTTTGGTTGAAAAACTGACTTTGGCCACTTTAAAACATCCAAAGCCATATAAGCTACAATGGTTGAATGATTGTGGGGAAATAAAGGTGACTAAACAAGTGTTCATGTCAATCTCCATTAGAAAGTACAAAGATGAAGTTTTGTGTGATGTGGTGCCAATGCAGGCAAGACATATTCTTTTGAAAAGACCATGACAGTTTGATACACATGTAATTCATGATGGTTATACCAATAGATACTCATTTGTACATGATAAAAGAAAAATTACTCTTGTACCCTTAACTCCAAAGCAAGTGTTTGAAGATTAAGTGAAATTAAAAAAAAAGAGTGACATAAAAAAAGTGAGTGATGTTTCAAAAGAAAGAGAGACTTAATCAAGAGAAAGAGAGAGATATGTTGAAAAAGAAAAAGAAATATTAGCAAATGAGAAAACAAAAGAGAGAAAACAAATGAATTTTTATGCAAGAGAGAGTGAAGCCAAAAGAGCATTGTGTTTAAATAAGCCTTCAATTGTACTCTTGTATAAAGAGACTTATTTAAGTATTAATGAACTTAACTCTTTTTTGCCTAGTGTTATAGTTTCTCTTTTGTAGGACTATGAGGATGTATTACCCGAAGACATACTCTATGGCTTACCACCAATTAGGGGAATTGAGCATCAAATAGATTTTATACCCAGAGCATCAATTCTAAATAGGCCAGCCTATCGAAGCAATCTTGAGGAGACAAAAGAACTTCAAAAGCAAGTTGGAGAGCTTGTGGAGAAGGGGTATGTGCGAGAGAGCATGAGTCCTTGTGTAATTCTAGTGTTATTTGTGCCTAAAAAGGATGGGACATAGATGATGTGTGTTGATTGTCGTGCTATTAATAATATCACTGTAAAGTATAGACATTCCATTCTTAGATTAGATGATATGCTTGATGAATTGTATAGTTCTCGTGTTTTTATTAAAATTGATCTTAAAAGTGGATATCATCAAATTAGAATGAGAGAATGTGATAAATGAAAAACTGCTTTTAAAATAAAATATGGTTTATATTAGTGGTTAGTTATGCCATTTAGATTAACTAATGCATCAAGTACTTTCATGAGATTGATGAATCATGTTTTGCGTGCTTTTATTGGTAAATTTTTGGTTGTATGCTTTGATGATATTCTGATTTATAGCAAAAACTTGAATGAACATGTTGAGCATTTAAAACTTGTTTTAGATGTTTTGAGAAAAGAAAAGTTGTTTGCTAACATCAAGAAGTGTACCTTTTGCACAAATAAACTTGTATTCCTTGAATTTGTTATTAGTGCTAAAGGAATTAAGGTGGATGAAGAAAAGGTAAAGGCAATTCAAGATTGGACAAATCCTACATACATGAGTAATGTTAGAAGTTTTCATGGGTTTGCTAGCTTTTATAGAAGGTTTGTAAAAGATTTTAATAGCCTAGCTGCACCTTTGACTAAATTCATAAAAAAGAATGTGGGGTTTAAGTGGGGTAATGAACAAGAAAAAATATTCAATTCGATTAAAGAAAAATTAATTAATGCACCTTTACTTTCTTTACCTAACTTCGCAAAAACTTTTGAAATTAAGTGTGATGCATTTGAAACAGGCATTGGAGCTATTCTAATACAAGAAGGGCGTTCCATTGCCTACTTTAGTGAAAAATTAAGTGGAGGAACCCTAAACTATTTGACATATGACAAAGAGATGTATGTATTGGTTAGGGCATTAAAAACTTGGCAACACTATCTTTAGCCAAATGAGTTTGTGATTCACACTGATCATAAATCTTTAAAACATTTGAAGAGTCAACACAAGTTAAACAAGCGACATGCCAAATGGGTGGATTTTATTGAAACATTTTCTTATGTGATTAAGTATAAGAAAGGTAAGGAAAACATGGTGGCTGATGCATTGTCTCGAAGGAATATTTTACTTTCTACTTTATATGCAAAATTGCTTGGTTTTGAATATATAAAAGACTTGTATGTTAATGATTCTGATTTTAGTAATGTATTCAATGCATGTGAGAGATATTTGGTAAGTTCTTTAGGCATAATGGATTTTTGTTTAAAGAAAATATATTGTGTGTGCCTAAATGTTCATTACGTGTCTTGCTTGTTAGAGAAGCTTATGGGGTTGCTTTGATGGGGCATTTTTGCACATCCAAGACTTTGAATGTTTTGTATGAACATTTTTTTTGGCCTTATATGAAATGTGATGTAGAATGGATATGTGAAAAGTGTATCATTTGTAGACAAGTTAAGTCTACAACTAAATCTCATGGGTTATATACTCCTTTGTCTATACCTAGTGAACCTTGGATGGACATATCTATAGATTTTGTGTTAAACTTACTTAGGCCAAAAAGGGGTAGGGATTCTATATATGTGGTTGTTGATAGGTTTTATAAAATGGCACATTTCATACCATGTCATAAAACTGATGATTCATCCCATATTGCTGATTAGTTTTTCAAAGAAATTGTAAGATTGTATGACATGCCTAGGAGTATTATGTCTAACAGAGATGTAAAATTTTTAAACTATTTTTAGAAGACTTTGTGGGGTAAGTTAGAGATGAAACTTTTATTTTTTATTACTTGTCACCCACAAATTGACGGTCAAATTAAAGTAGTTAATATAATTTTATCTACTTTATTACGTGCCATAATACAAAAGAATTTGAAATCATAGGAAGAATGTTTACCACATGTTGAGTTTGCATATAATAGGAACATATATTCTGCAACTAAATTTTTTCGTTTTGAAATTATGTATGGGTTTAATCCATTAACTCCTTTAGATTTAACTTCTTTACCTATGGCTGAATGTGTTAACTTATATGGAAAGAAGAAAGCTGAATTTGTTAGGTAGATTCATGAAAAAGCTCGACAAAATATTAAGAGAAAAACTGAACAATATGTCAAACAAGCCAATAAGGGGCGCAAGAAAGTTGTATTTGAACTCGGTGATTGGGTTTTGTTGCATATGAGGAAGGAAATGTTTTCAGCTCAAAGGCATTCTAAATTACTTCTAAGAGGGGATGGTCCATTTCAAGTGATTGAAAGGATTAATGATAATGCCTACAAACTAGATCTTCCAAGTGAGTATAATGTTAGTGTAATTTTTAATGTTTCTGACTTATCTTCTTGTGATGTAGGTGATGATTTGAGGACAAATCATTTTCAAGATGAGGGGAATAATGAGATCATGGCTAGGGATGACAAACGAAAATAGAATGCGGACTTGTTACAAGTCCCAATTGGACCCATCACAAGATCTCGGGCTAAAATATTCAAAGAAGTATTTAATGGTCTAATTCTAGAGGCCCGTCAACGAGAAAACTATAAGACTACTAAAGAAGAGTCAAGACTGATCCATATCATTAAAATTCACTTGACTAAAGTGCAAGAAGATTGAAAGTTAAAGACTGAATATAGGTAAAAAATAATAGATTTATTTAATGGCCCAATTTAACCTATGTTTTTTCTCTGATTTATTTATTTGTAGTATTTTCTTTATTTCATTAGGAAAGTTTTTTATTTAATAGTTTTTAGAAGAGTTTCCTATTTCTAATTTTCCTTACCTTGTAGGAGTTTCCTATGTAGTTTTTTTGTTAATTTAGGTTATTGGCCTATAAATACGCATGTATGTTTTTGAACAATACAGATTATCATTAATAATATTGAGAGTATTTTTTTTGTTCTTCAAAATTTTTTTCTAAACTTATCAAGATTTTCTTGTGGCGTTTAAGTAAAATTTATTACTCACAATCTTTTTTCTTTTTCTTGAGTGTGACGTCTACAATATTTCTTATACCATTGGTTTTTATCTCTTTATAGATAACGAGTCAATGTCACTTTTCTTTTTATTTAGTTTGTTGTAAATCTGAATTAGAACACAATCATTCTAATTAGATCTTATATTGATTCCGAGTTTCACTACTCTTGATGAGGTTCATATCAGGGGTTCACATCAGAAGCTTTGAATGTATTAGTCTATATGGCAAAGCTTTTACTTTAATTTGGAATTCTAACTTTTTCCATCCATGGAGAAGACAAAATAAATAAAGCATTAGAGCAACAATTGGCTTTTGTATGTGAGTGAAGATTAGAGAAGTTGAAGGTTGAAAAGTTATGAATACATATTCTCTTTTAACTTCCTTTAAATTTAATGTTAAATATAGAAAGCTCTTTATTTTGACAATATACATAAACCTTATATTTATATGTATACTACCATTTAGTTATCTAACTAAAGATGTGTAGCATTAATTTTAATTGAGATATTAGAGAACAATCAACCGTTAATACTAATTCATTAAGAATAATGAAGTTAGTGGGAGTGATGAATCACACTTAAATGGACATTCTAGAAGTTTAGGTGAATGTTTCTTTACCTATTACTAATCCAGTGTCTCTAATTGCTTAAAATGTTTTGAAAAAAATGTCAAGCAAATAAATGAAGATTAATTTTTTAAAAGAATTAACTCATAAAGATCTAGCATATAATAACCATAACGAATAACTATAGAAGCTCTAAGGGAGAAAAAGATACTTAGTTCTAGATGATTATGTGATTTATTTACTAGAGACATATTTTCACATTAGAACCATTGAAGATTTAGTTTAATTTTCACAAGTCATAACAAATTGATGAATCAAATAAATGGATTAATACTGTAAAGTAAAGGATGAGTTTTACAGTAAAATGTAAAATACTGATGTGGCATAACATTCATAGTGGATGTTTAATTTGTTGAGTTGAATGTTTGAAGTGTGAATAAATTTATTTGAGAAATTTAGAGGATCGAAATACATACTAATGTCTATTGCATTATACATTGAGCAAGTACAGTGCCTTAGATATTAGAAAACACCACCAAAAAAGGTTTTGATCATAACTAATTTAATTTTGCAATTATCTTAGAATAAAAATAAAATTATGGCACTTTTTTCTTACACAAATTTATACTGCATTTTGAAGAATAGCCTTGGGCATAATATAAGAATCTACTCTTTATCTTTAAGGGTGTAGGAGGCGAATTTAGAATTCATGGATGACCTCTTTAATGTAAATCCTTTTTGGGTCCAGATCTGGGATTTACCTGGGATTTGTAGAATGGTGGAGATGACTTTTAAAATAAGAGCAAAAATTGGAGAGGTTTTAAAATCTGAACTCTTCTTAGTGCAGGGAGTAGAAGGCTTTATATTTAAGGTTTAAAAGGATACTATTTTAATTTTCTTATAGCATGTTTGAAAAAATATTCTCCTATATTCATCTCAGATAATTTTGGTCATCTCTAAAAGTATATTATTTTTGTTTCATGTTAGATGAGAGAAGGAGGCTCATCCTCATATTAATAATATATGTAAAGTTATTTAATCAATTTGTTCTTCTCTTGATAAACATGTGTTTCTTGTTATTAGTTTATCATTTAAGAAGAAGAACTAAGATATGTGTATGTTGAAATCATTATAGTAAGGCCATGGTTAGAAATGTTAATTTCAAATGAATAGTTTACATTAGTGATACTATTTGTATTGAAAATATTATAATGTATAGGAGGTCTTTTATAAATCATGTGGCTTATTGAAAACTGTAAGGATGCTTGTACTAACTAAGTACATGAGTGTAGAAGTTCAAGTTGTAATATTTTTACACATTTTAGCTTATGATATTAAAAATAGAGTATTTAAAAGACAGTTCATGAAGTTTGGTGAAACAATAAGTAGGCAGTTCAACAAAGTCTTGCATGTTGTATTGAAATGTTATACAACTTTACTCAAACAATCTAAACTTGTATTTCAAAATTCTACTGATGAATGTTGGAAATGATTCAAGGTAACGTTACAAGCAAATATAGAAAAGTAGATATTATCACTTTATTAATTGAGAAATAAAAGCTAATGCCAAAATTTTTATTTCCTAATGAATAGAATTATTTATGAGCTCTAGATTGGACATACTTTACAGATTTGGAAGCAAGCTAATGCCTGTGGTGTTCAAAGCATACTCGAGAGTACAAGTATATTAAATCAAAATCTACAAGCCTTGGAAACAAAATAGGTTCACCGAAGAATATGTCGTTTAACTAATCACCTATCTAAAGAAAAATAACCAAACTCTGTATTCTTATCTAAAAAATGTGAAAATATCGTGTAGTGAGCTTGACAACTCAGTGAGCAGATAATACTTCTTATGACCTCTTAGGTCAACATATGGATGTATTCATATTTCAAAATTTGTCACATAAAAAATATAGTTTGGAAGTACATTCATATGAGACCCGCATTTCAAATATTATCAAAATAAAAGATATTTAGATATCCAAAACTATATATTGTACTGTATGATCATTAAAAAAATATTGTTATGTATCAAAATATTTCACATGAAAACATTAGGAGGATCCCATATCAGAACTACCATATCAGAGTTCAAACCCTTTCATACTTTGGTGGTGTAAGATTTGCCTAAATTCAGCATCTCAGCTGAGGTTTGCCCTACTACCATTCAAAAAAGACTCTAATATGGACAATTTCTCAAGCACACAGTAAGGGAAGACAAATCACATATTATATAGTCAGCATTTCGCTCAAATAAGAGGCATCTTGCTCTCCTTCACATATCATGTTCCGTGTGTTGGTTGTCATATGAGACTAGCACTATCCCTGCTAGCTGAAGTGTTAAGGTACACTAGGGCTAACATCACCTGTTGTTAGCAAACAGTGTTTTCAATAGGATTCATCCATATAAATTATTATTTATACATATTTTATATCGTTCAAAATAGAGATTTAGTATAAATTCAAAATTTTCAGTTAAAGTACAATTCTTTTGTTAGAAACTTTCTAATCAACGTAATCACATATACATGCCATTTTTAAGGCAATCTTATAGCTTTACATATCAATGTCACGTGTACAATATATTTCATTTACCATATGATGAGAAATATATGGTAAATGAAATATTCAATGAGTTCAAAAATTCATTCTCAAAACTATACTCTTTTTTAACTTTATACTAGATTGTAAACAAATCAGGTAATTTAATCCATTTCAGAGACATATAAAAGTATAAATAACTTATAAATAAAATCAATTATATGTTTAAAGTTCAAGAAAAGTATAGGGTAAGTCATATAAAGAATTATCTACTCATAGGATAAGAGCTCCAAGTTGGACAGTCCTAAAATGTACTTTTTTAATTCAAATTTGATCAAATAGACCTTAAAAATGAGTTCGTAGGGTCTAACAACTTAGAAAATAACTCCGGGAGTTCGATCAACTGATGTTCATTGTTCATGGCTGAGAACACTATTCACATTGGCTAAAATCACTATTCATATCAGCAAAGAACTATTTACACCCATTGGAATAACTATTCACGCCGGTCAGAATTATTGTCTATAACACCAAAAGTTGTCAAATGACTGTGAAACTTCATATCTTATAGTTTATCTATCTCCTGAATCCATCTACGGTGTCATATTTTCAATTTTAGGTTTTTAAATAGAAGTTTCAAAACTTAACTTTTTGTAAGATTTTCTATTTCCGATCTGCGGTGATTCTACGACTGATTTGAAAAATTACTCAACCAATATCGTAGTATTCTTCGTCCTAAAGTCAATGGTACCATTAGTTTTGAGATTGGAGGCTCAAAGGTACTCCAGATCTAGACAGAGAAAATGAAGAGAGAGAAAATTATTATTCACTATTCATTTCATCGGTTACGGAAAGAATGATTTTTTTTATATTGATGGAGGGACCAATTAGCAATTTTTTAATTATTAGAAAAAGTTCTTGTAAATTTTATTATTTATATTTTGACTCCTAAACTTTTAGAAAATTACAATTTGACCTCAAAAATGTTAATAAATTTTCATTTTCATTTTTAAAACCTTTCAATTATATCCCTACTCTAATTTTTTTTAAATAATCCATATATAAATAAAAATTATTAAATCTTAAGGTTGTCACAAGCCGTAAATTCTCGGGTTCTCAGAGATGATATATATCATAGGAATGGATTAAATGTGCCAAAAAGTACTTTAATTTACTTTGAAGTGTCATTTTTTTTTATTTTTTGAGGTTGGTGCTTCTTAGATTTATTTTAATAAATTTTTCTTTAATAAATGATCATCATTATTTTTTAGGGTACTATTATTTATGTGATGATGGATATATGAATGGAGAATAGTTCCTTACACCTTACAGGGGGCAAAGATATCATCTTAGTGAATGGAGACATAGAGCACAACCTGCAACACCACAAGATTTTTTCAGCATAAAACATTTTTTTTGCTAAAAATGTCATTGAAAGATGTTTTGACTTGTTAAAAGGGTGATGAAAATTTTAAGGGCTAAATTATTTTATCCTGTTAAAACACAGTGTAGGATAATTACTGTTTATTACTTGCTTCATAATCACATTATAAGAGAAATGGTAGTGGACCCTTTAGAACATCACTTGATGGATATGGAAGAACAATAAGTTTTGCAAGGTGATATGATAACTCATGTAGAGGCATTCAATGCTTGGACAAATTGGAAAGATGAGCTTACTCAATAAATGTTCAATATATGGAGAGGATGACATTGAAATCATTTGGGCATTATTCAAATTTTTGTCCTCTATTTGTATTGGTTGTAATAATAGATATTTTAAGTTTGGTCATTTTATTATGTTGTAATAGACTGGATATTAATTATTTTTATTACATTGTTAGTTGTGTTATGATATTATTAATAAAATCTATTTAATTATATACTTATAACTATTTGATATTATTTGTGTTCTACACTTTTGTTTTCTATTACTAGATGGAAGAATCCAAAGTGAAACATAATAATAATCAATGGACTTTCGAAGAAGATGCAATCCTTGTTGAGAGTTTAATTGAATATGATATAGTTTGGAGAAGGGACAATGGTTTAAAACCTGAATTTCACAAGCATTTGAAGAAGATAATGCTATAAAAAATGCCTGGTTGTAATTTGAAAGCATCCCCTCATATAGAGTCAAGGGTTAAACAATTTTAAAAGTATTATAATGCAATATGTGAAATGATGGGGCCTAGGGGTGACAGTGGATTTGGTTAGAATGACAAAGATAAAATGATCGTAGTTGATAAAGAAATATATAAAGAGTGGGTAAATATAACTTATGATATTTTTATGTCTATTCAATTATAGTTTTATATAATTTGATTCTTCAATTGGTATATATATATATATATATATATATATATTATTTATAACTTTAATTGGCAGACCTATCTTAATGTTAAAGAGCTTTACAATAAGTTATTTTTTTTTTTACTTTAATGTGCTTGGTGATGTTTTTGGCAAAGATAATGCCAATGGAAAAAATGCAAAGGACCTAGAAGCAATGGATAAATAATCTTCAATAGATGTTGATGTTAAAACTAAAATACATATAAGAGAGGAAGTTGATGAAACAGTTGACTCTGTTACTTAAACTCAAGCAACCATTAATATTGGACAAGATAATGAGTCAAATAATAATAAAAGGGGTGTAAAAAGAGATCAAGAAAGCTCATTAATTAAAATAGTGGCTAATAGTATTTTCAAGTGTGGTACTTTATATGAAAAAAGTACCAGTACTATTGAAATTTTGGCTTCAGCTTTAAAGAATGAATATGATGGAGTTAATAAGAGGATGTTAGTTTATCAAGAGTTGAAAAATATTGAAAGACTAAATACTCTTCGGAGGGTTAAAGTTGGACGTTTGATATGTAAAGATAATTATACAATTGACATTTTCTTACAAGTGGATCTTGAAGAAACAAAATTGTTAGTGAATGATATATTGGCAAGAAATTAGATTTGAGAAGGTAACTTTTTTTGTTATATTTTTTTGGTTATTTCCTTTCATATTTTACTAACATAATTCAATTTGTTGCAATATTAATAAAAAAGCCACTGACATAAAAGTTAGATTAAGAAGATAATGCTATTTTAGGTTATCACATCTTATTGAGATGTTTTTTTGTCTATATCTATTTTGTACACATTCCATTGAGATTTTTTTTTATGCATAACTATTTTGTAATATAGTACTATCATGTAATTATATATGTAATGTTATATATTTTTTAAATTTTATACATATTTTGTCATAAAAGAAGCATCTTTGTCCCTTTGGGAAGATAATATAAATATTTTTTAATTTATTTTATTATTTTAGTGTTTTATTTTTTATTAAAAAATAAAAACAGATAAACAAATTTTTTTTTAAAAAGTTAAGGGACATTATGAAAAATTATTAAAGATTATCAAAAAATTTAAGTATAACTAAACAAATAAATATAAAATTTTTAAGAAATATAATTTAAAGATTTTCAATAATCTTAAAACTTAATTAAATATATTTTATATATTTTTTAAAATTATAATTCTTATCAATTATATTTTTTTAAAAAAAAATTTCAAAAAAAAATTTTATTTATCGTACATCAAATACTTTTTGTAAGTAAAATCCATCTTACAGATCGAGAGAAAAACACATAATGGGGAAGGGGCATCTCACTACGTGTTGCACGAGGATTCTAAAATGCACTTGCTCTCTCAATTCAACATAACTTATTTGATTAAAAAAAAATTAATTTCAAATTTAAATTATAAAAATTTATTTATAAATTAACCGAATGTATTGATTGAATAATTAAACTTTATTTTTAAAAAATTAAACAAGTAATGTTAATTGTTTTTAATAATTATCATTCGTCATAATCAAAATATGATTACATCTGATTGGACTAGAAGTAGATCTATTTACTTTTTTTTCTGGTATTAACTAAAAAGTTAAAGTTAGGATAGATAAAGTTATATGCAACAAATAATCACCTAATATTCTCTCTTTCTTTAGTATATTGATATATTCTTATGTATTAATTATAATGATAAATTTGTTTTAAATTTAATCATGTCAATAAAATATTAAATAATCTAAAATTAGCTAATAATGAAAGAAAATTATAAAAGTAATAGTCAAATAATAGGCACTAAATTAATATTTATTTGGATTAATTTTCAATTTCAACATGTATTTCATTTGATGTTAAAATAATCTTTAATATTATTACAAATATATATTAAAGCTAAGTTTTTTAATGTCAGAGTGAATTATTTTTATTTTTTCAAAATTTTTAAAACTTACACTCATATCTTCAATTTATACAAAAATATTTTTTTCATTTATAAATTATTAAAAAAATTGTATTTATATGTTTTAAATTTATTTAATATATTACAAATCATAAATGTTTAAAAAAATATAAATGATCAAACAATAAAATTAATATCTATAAAAATTTAAAATGAAAAGATTATTATATTTTTTAAAAAAATTTGAAAGAATATAAATATACATTTAATAAATTAAAAAAAATTTCCAATCAAAATTAAAATAAATATGGCTGCAATTTTGATAAAATTAAATATATTTCCTAAGAAAAGTATATTCAAAATAAACGCCGTCTGTACTAGCCCCAGGTCTTTTAGGGTTTCGCCGGGGCTTCGATAGTTCTCTGGAGAAGGTGACTGAAGATAGGAGCAGAGGAGAGAGAGAGAGAGAGAGAGAGAGAAATGGGAAGAGAGAGAGAGGTAGCATACACAGTGGAGCAGCTTGTCGCCGTTAATCGCTATAATCCTGACATCCTTCCCGATCTCGAAAACTATGTCAACGAGCAGGTCCTCCCCTCCCTTCTCCCTTTCCTTCTTTCTTTTATTTTTAGTTCATTGTTTTCTCTTCTCGTTTTGCGTTTTTCTTTGGTTCATCGCTATGTTTCGTATACTAGTTTTCCAGCTACGAAAAGTTTGGTTTTTTTAGTTTATTTTTATTTTTTCCTTTCATAATGGGTTTTGATTAATAGATTGGAATTTTGTGATTCGGTTTTATGTGAAGAGATGTTTTTATTGAATCCAGAAAATATTTGTAAGCATCATTGTTGGGTTGTTATGTTGAAGACATTGATTGGGTTCATAAATGTTTTTGCGCTTTCCTCTCCTTTTTCTATGTTATTCTTTTTTTACTTCGGAATGGATCAGTGTTGCGCATTTGCAGAATAAGCATCCCAACCCTAGCAACAAAATGAATCTAAAGATTTAGAGGCAATACAATATAGAAAATGTAATTTGGCAGTTACTCAGAAAAAATTTGCCTATGTGAGCAGAATTGGGAATCATCAAGATATTTATTCATGGCATTAACCGAGAGAAACATGGTATTTCTTACTATTCATGTATTTTCAACTGTTTCTTTGATGATGTCTTTCTTCTCAGTTGTCAGTAGTACTAAGGATGTGATTGGCAGGAGAGTTTGAGAATGAGAATGTAGAAAATGGAGAGGGATGGGAAGGTTTTAGTATTTATAGTTGGTAATTGGAAGGTTGAAGTTTTTTATTTTTTTGTCTCTCTTTCTTGTTAGCAGTGAAAATAAAATGGACATATTATTTTCTCTTTCCTTATATTTCTATATTAATCATCAAGGTGAAATAGAAAACATGTACATATTCTGTTCACTTTAGTTTTTAACATAATTTTCACCCGTGTTTTACAATAAAAAGAATTGTAAAGGATGTAAATGGTTGCCACTCCATTTTGATTCCCTCCTTATTATCTAATTTAGCTGGCATTTAGTGATTTTTACCCTGTATACATCTAATCCAACTATTTCATCCCATCGTTCACACCCTAAATGATAGTGTGGATAAGTTTATATTTTGTCAGTTGTATCTCTGTATCCCAACATATTAGTTTTTTTCTCTCATCCTGTTTCTTTTTTATTTTTTAACCAGGTTTCGTCCCAAACATACAGCTTGGATGCAAATCTATGCCTTCTTCGCCTCTACCAGGTATTTTACCTGACTGTCATGAAAGGAAGAGACTGGGCACTTTTCTTTTCCTGGGATTAAGTCTTGTTCCTCTGTCATTTTAGTTTCTTTTCTTTTCTAATCTCTATAGCTATTTTATTTTCTTTCTTCTTTTCCTCCCTTTTCTCTCTTATTCAGTTTTTGTAAGGGCATTGATCGAATTGAACTGACAAAATGCTGAGTAGGTTACTAGTAATAGTTTATTTCTTATTGCAGTTTGAACCAGAGAGAATGAGTTCCCAGATTGTAGCCCGCATATTGGTTAAGGTCTGGTCAAGCAATTTATGGCTTTATAATGTATTAAGTTCTTATGAAAGGAGAGAATATGGATTACTAGTGGAAGTCACCATATGGTTTATGCTTTGTTTTCCACCTTTGAGCAGGCCCTCATGGCGATGCCTGCTCCAGACTTCAGCCTGTGTCTCTTTCTGATTCCAGAACGTGTGGTATGATTCTGTCAGATTATTCTTCTCTTTGTTCTTGTTGTCAGGAATACAAAACCAAATTTTTGAATAGTTGAGTCTTTCAGTGGTCAGTGTTCCTTATTATCATACAAAGCGTGACATTTTGGTTTTATTTTTAATTGTTTTTTTATTACTATTTTTAGCAAATGGAGGAGCAATTCAAGACACTGATTGTTCTATCGCACTATTTGGAGGTATTCATCAGATTTAGTTGCTCTAGCACTTGCCTGAATTTAGGAATTAATCTGTCTTTCTTCTTCAGACAGGAAGATTTCAGCAGTTCTGGGATGAAGCATCAAAGAGTCGACATATAGTGGAAGCTGTGCCAGGTAATGACATATTCTGATGTTTGAAATGATTATTAGCTGTTCTTGGCCAATGAACTGCGAAGAGTGTAAGCAATAGAGGTCAAAGCTTCGTTCACTTAATTCTTAATTTGAATACTTTGTTGAGCTTCTGCTTTTTTTTTTTTTTTTTTTTTTTAAAAAAATTTGTCCATGCTTATACATGCATTGGCTAAGAAAGAAATCAACTGCAGGATTTGAGCAAGCAATCCAAGGCTATGCAATTCATGTCCTTTCCTTAACTTACCAAAAAGTTCCAAGATCTGTACTTGCTGAGGTATGCTGTAATTTTGTCCGTTTGAACTTTTGGTTTATTATTGCTAGATTGTGGCTTTGTCTTTAGTTAATAGTTGCAGTTCATTTTTCTCCTTTTGTTTTAATCAAAAACATGTGGACAAAGACCTGTGAGTTAAACCATTGAATGGTGTTCTAGTAGCTGCTAGCACAAAGTTCAGTTCATTTGTAATTTAGACTCTTTCTTTGAGGATAAAGGACAGTTTGATTTGCCATGTCACTTTCAAGCATAAAAATATATATTCTATGTGAAACTTTTGCAGGCTATCAACATAGAAGGTTTGTCCTTGGACAAATTCCTTGAACACCAGGTAACCAACTGTGGTTGGGTTATTGAGAAAGGCCAGAGCAAGGGTCAACTCATCGTCCTACCTAGAAATGAATTCAATGACCCTGCTTTGAAGAAAAACACTGCAGATAGTGTGCCATTGGAGCACATTACTCGCATTTTCCCTATACTTGGCTGACATTAGTGGGATCATCATCTTGCATCTCTTTTTCCCTTAGATGCTTCAATTTGAGGATAGTGCACAACTATTTTTGTTTACTCATGTGCTGCATTCGTGATAAAAAGTTGATTCAAGTTGCTTTACTAATGCTTTCTTACGTTGAAGACTGATACATCGAACGGTTGTCCTGATTACTATTTAATATATTATAGTCTGCCTGATCCCAAGCTGGTTGAGGGGGTCTCAACTCAAATGTACGTTTTATGTTTTTGAAATTTTGAAGCATAACAAAATATGATGTTTAGCCTAGCATGTTATAATAAATACGTGCATGCAGAAGAAAGAATCTACTTAAATTAATCCACCTCGAAATAGGGATGAGTACAATTATTTTGGATGAATCTATAAATACCAAATGCAGTTTGTAAAAAGGTTTACACTAGCCACGTTCAATACCACGAACTGCATTCAGACATGATCTTTTCCTTCTCACTTTTACCAATATAATTAATTTGTTCACTAGTTAGTCTTAACTTGTTACATATACCCGGATCACAGGATCTGTCACCATGATTATAACTGCAGAGTTATGATTTTCCTTTAATTAACAAACCATAAAATCAGCCAAGAACATGGAAACAATTTCATCTTTTAATCAAGTGGCTTCGAAGAAACTGACTTAAAATGAAAAGGGCAAATTCCAAGGAACTTATTGCTCCAGCTCTAAGTACTTCAAAAACACTAGCTCAATAATCACTGCCATAAGTAAGCCCCGACAGCAGTGTTAGTACGATGGCAGGCCTAAGTTATACAAGCAAAATTATTTAAAAGAATCAATTATCTGCAATTCTAAAAGTGGAGCTCCTGGCAGGGTAACAATATTTACATGAGTGCACCTACGAAGATCATGAACAGGTGAAATGAAGAATGGAAATTGAAAATAAAGAGCTCCGGCAAAAGAAAAAAAAAAGAATTTTACAACTGTTTTCTATTTACTCTTTCTCTACCATACTTCCATATTTTGATTGAGATTTTCACTATAGAATTAATGCTGCAAAGTCCATACACTGAGCCTGCAGAACTGCTTCTTGGATCAGCATCTTACAGAGAAGCCAACTTGCATGCCTTCGTTTCTTTCCTTTCACCACTCCTTATCATAAGCTCTCTCTATTCTCTTCTAACCAGGTTCTTAAGAGCAACCCAAGTTAACTAACTGTAGATTATATATTAGTGCAAAGGATCATTATGCCAAAATTCAATGCAAAAGGGTTTGCCCATAATCCACCCACTGTACAAAACTATCTGGAAATTTCTCTTTAACATTGGAATGCGCATTACTGTAGGATAACTCTCGAGTTTGCTCCCTTCCCTGAGAATTTTACATAGAATTAGTAACTTCAATAAAAATGAAGTCATTTAGAAAGTCAAACACACTTCAATTATTGGAGGACAAGTTTTACCTGACAAACATCAACCTCAGGCACATCCTAAATTAATACCAGATTTTTCCACGCACAATAAATTATTGAAATAGGAACACCACCTACTCTTAGTGGTCCAAGAACAATTAAAACTTTTTTTTTTCAGTAGAACAAAAAATTTTAAACTCATGCTACAAAACTTCATGCAATCTATTACAGCACCAATACAGCAAATATATAGGAAAATTTAGGCGCCGTGAATACAATTTTCTACTATATAGAAGGGGTGCTGGTACCTTCATGCCGGAACCATGTTCACTAGTGGAGGGAGTTGTTTCTCCCATCACTCCATTGACAACATTTTCTGACGAAAGCCCAGCAATTGGAGAGTTGGTAATTGATGACCTGCAGCCAATGCATATGGGCCTTTAAATAAACATGGGAGCACTTTAGTAGTAAACATGAAAAATGTGGTGTAACAAGCACATCATACATGGCAGACATGGCACCCGCGCCCAAAAGTTGTAATTTTTAATTATATTACTCATCTCCCAAACCTATCTTGTTGCCTATGTATCTCTGCCTAAAAAAAATATTCCTTCAACTAAATAATTTTGGGAGGAACTTGCAATATTGCCTCACTGGAAGAAAGTGGAGCATCACCTCTCGTATGGATCTTCTTCCCATGAATTTCCCGAAGATGATAGCCAATCCAGGTCAACAAAGTTGGAGCAGCTGAATGAATCCCCATGATCAGAATAGTAAATATGATCATTTTCATGGCAGCGCTCTTTTTGCATGTCTCCAAATATCTGTCTCTGAGGCATTGAGGGAGTATACCTACATAAACACACAGAATAGTAGATCATTCACAACCGGACTAGATAGACAAAATGAAGCAGCAGCTGAATGTGTCATCATGCAAGAAGGCACCGAAAGTTTCTAACTCATATCGGCATGGTATACAGGGTCAATTACACAATTTAGATTGCAAGTTACATGTTTAGTAATTGGAAAATTCCACACAATCACAATTTCTGTTGCTGGCATAATGTTCTCATCCAGAAAGGCCTGCTACAAGGAGGCATCAAAATTATCTAAAATATGATAACTACAGCAAAAAATGGCAGAAAATGTATAAATGGTCTATTCACAATATATCTCTTCATGTCTACTTTGAAACAAATTATTGATTTCCATTCACATTAATAGAGTACAGACCTTGAAAAAGCTATGTCACTCTCAGAAGTTATTTCAGGTGCAGACTCGCAAAAAGCATTGCTTCCTCCTTCTGATCGGTCAGGCAAAATTGGTCTCATGAACTTTTCCTGCTTGGCATTTAGAGGTGATACAGGCGTAGAATTGCCATGAAGAATGTTCCCATCTGATAAGGATCTTTTGAAAAATGACCTACAATACCGAATTTCAATGTTTCTACATAAGTTGCATCAGCAAGCATTTTCAATGTATATGCTCATGTCATCATGATATTCAGAATGAGTCCCATAATATTTTTGCAATATCAACTATTGTCTAACTTATGCCATTTTTAGGTCCCTCTCTGTTCTACTTAAAAGAAGATAACAGACCATGCCACACTAACTTCTGTCAACACCATATGTAAGGTTTTAACCAAGACTGTCAGCACTCAGCACCTTTCAATCTTCGATAACAATGGGAAATTAAAAATCTATCCCCAAAAGTTACCTTAGGTAAGCTTGGCATTCACATAATGAATTCTAGCAGGTCTTCTATATTATACTACCGATAAAATGTAATACAAGTCATTGCATGTGTATCCACACATGTAAGAACAGATATTAAGTCAACATGTATGATAAATCTTTAACGATCATTATTTAGGGTCATTTCTGGCTAGACAGCTAGGACTCATAAACAAGAGACCCAATATACATGGAAATAGAATCATGTAGAAGAGTATAATGAAACTTCCAATCTGTTCAACAACATTTAAACAAATAGTATAAAGTGATCTAGGAGGGAAAAAATTTAGTAGTTTCACGAAGAAATTACTACCAAATTTTAACCAAGCACTAGTGTGTGAAAAAGATCTCCTCTTTAGCAGTAATTTTAAGAATGTAAATATTTTGATTCTCCTAGAATTAAGCTCATTTGATTACCTTCCTAGGATTAGGTTGATCAGTTTTTAATCCCATAACTTGTGGGATTGAGCAGTTAGGCTGACTCTGTATACTATTTTGATATGAAATAGAAGCACAAAATTCAGCATGGTATCAATCTGCTGTTAGCAGTGTTCTTCCAAATTTTCATTTCATGGTCAAAAATCAATTTAGAGTCAATATCAAAAGGTTTTGGTAAGATAATGCTAGAGGCTATTTTAACCAAATTCTAACACCATATTTCCATCATATTTCCGTAAGGAAGAGATAATATACGAGTCATTCTATGTCAATACCTCACAATGAAATAGAGTAGCCGAGAGGAAAAATGAACACCTTCTTGAGTTAACCCGAGCTCACTATTTCAAAAGAATGTGCCAAAAGGGGGAGAAATTCTTATATCGTTTATCTTCTAAAGTCTTGGGATTTAAGAGTCCAATGGAAATACTCCACCTTCTATCCTAGTATAAGAACCACAAATGACTTTTTTCCTAAGATATTTGGGTGTGTATCATTTGTCCATGTTCACAGTCAAAATAGGAAAAAAAATTGGATCCAAAAGCTCTAAAATGTGTCTTAGTGGGCTATTCTTCAACTCAAAAGGATTTGTGTTACCATCCTTTGTTAAAGAGGTTTTATGTCTCAACTAATGTTACCTTGAACAAGAGTCTTATTTTGCCCTTCCTTATATTCAAGGGGAGAATTCTCTTATGGAAGATAAGAGGGATCTTGATTTTCCTCCTCCTGATTTTCCATCGTCATCTCCTCTTCCTTTCTCGAGTTCACACTCAAACTAAGAAAACCCAAAAAACCCATGTCCCTTTATGCTAGAAAACCATCTAGAAACAACAAGTTCAGCTCTTAAGGATGTGAGATATGGTAAAGGCAAAGTGTTTTCAAAGAGGAAGAATGTTGTTTTGGAATCTATGTAAGTTCAAGAGTCCAATCCAAATCCCGAGAATGAGGTAACAATTTCTAAACCCACATTGCAAATTAAGACGGAACCCAATTGGATAAATGGATAATACATAATAGTGGTCAAAACCTTCCTACTGCCATTAGGAAAGGATCTAAAGAATGCATAAAACAACATTTATATCCTCTTTCACATTTCAAGTTTTTCAAGAATTTTTCACCATCTCACAAGGCCTTTCTTGTCAGCCTAAATACCATCTCCATTCCTACTACCTTATCTGAAACATTGTCCAATGAGAAATGGAAACAAACCATGAATGTAGAGATGGATGCATTGAAGAAAAACAAGACTCAAGAATTGGTAAAATTACTTGAAGGAAAGAAGCCAATGGGGTGTAAATAGGTTTATACAATGGAGCAGATGGATATATAGAGATATAAGGCAAGATTGGTAGTTAAAAGTTATATACAAACTTATGGGATTGATTATATGGAGACCTTTGTTCTAGTAGCCAAAATGAATATCGTCAGTACCTTATCTTTAGTAGCTAATTTTGATTGGGACTTGCAACAGTTTGATATCAAAAATACATTTTTGTATTGAGTTAGAAGAGAAAATCTACATGGAAATTCCACCAAGCTATGAGAATAAGAAAGCCTTGTACAGATTCACTGTCTCCATGAGCATGGTTTAGAAGATTTACACGAGTTATGATGGCCATGCGTATAGACAGAGTCAAAGGAACTATACATTGTTCATTAAACACTCATCTTTAGAGAGAATCAAGCTTTATTGGTGTATGTTGATTATATAATAATGACAAGAGATGATAAAGAAAGAGGTCTTAAGCCAATGCTTGTCTACGGAGTTTGAGATCAAGGCATTGAAAAGGTTGAAATACTTCCTTGGAATTGATGTGGCTCACTTTAAGTAAGTATATTCATCTCTCAACAAAAATATGTCATAGACCCTTTTAAGGAAACGGGCAAAACACCATATAAACTTGCAAGTACCCAAATTGATCCTAATCATAGACTAGGAGAGATGGAGGAGTATATTGTAGTAAATAGAGAGATGTATCAACGCTTGGTGGGAAGGATAATCATCTGTCTCACACATGATGAGATGTAGCATATACAGTAAGTATAATTAGTCAGTTTATGCATAGTCCAAGCAAAGAATGAAATATACCTATTCATCATCTTGGGAGAGTGAGGGTGAGCCTTGGCGCAACGGTAAGGTTGCTGCCTTGTGACCTGGAGGTCACAGGTTCGATTCCTGGAAACAGCCTCTCCGCTTGCGGGGGTAAGGCTGCATACATCTTCCCCTCCCCAGATCCCACTAGGTGGGAGCCTCGTGCACTGGGCCGCCCTATCATCTTGGGAGAATGTGTGGAAAATATCTATAACTAGTGGTAGTAATTTTAGGAATGTAAATATTTTTTATTCTTCTAGAATTAAGCTGATTTGATTACCTTAGTAATAAGATTAGGCTGATCAGTTTTTAATTCCATAAATTGTGGGATTGAGCAGTTAATTCTCTGTATATAAAAGCTGACTCTGTATACTATTTTGATATGAAATAGAAGCACAAAATTCAGCAGAGTTTGGTTTACAATACATTCACAGACCTCAAGTATGACCTCTTTTGTCTGCATTAACATAAATACTGACATTTATTTTGAGTAAATGTGCATAACTAAACTGAGATTCGTTGTGCATTAAGTTGCCAACAATAATAATAATGTCTGTTTCTCCTATGTTTCAGAAGGATGCAATTAATATTATAAATCTAAAACTTCCTCAATTCTGGAGCCATCTTGGACATTGGGAGGCATGAGTTACTATATTTGAACATCCAAACGCTACAAACAAATAATTGATAAAAGAAGTTTAGATGACACTCATTAACATTAAGGGCACTTTACTTCCTTAAATTTTGTATTTGTCTTCCTATATTCATCCCTCTACAATCTAGAATTAGATACTTCACAAAGATATTATTAGGTGCAGAGGATCAAGGGTGGGTGGAGGATATGAGCTATTGCCAAAAACATATTTGAACACAAGAATGTTTGGGGTTGAGTGAAGATATTAGCAAATTAAAGAGGTAAGAATGAAACAAATTAAAAACCCAAAGTTCGTCAGTCCCAAAGATCCAAAGTCAAAGTGTATATCAGCCTTAAGGTTAGGATGATCAGCCTCCTAATTTTTAGTGATATTTTCTTTCCTCTTAATTTTACAGCAGCTTTCTGCACCCCCTAAAAAAAATCCCATCCCCCACAAAGAAAATCTTTGATCATTAATTTGTAGTCTACAGTTTCATATCAAATTAAATTAACTACTATTAAGTTAGACATACAAATGACAAACCATATCAAATGAGAGTGATTAACTAAACATGCCAGTTAAGTGAATAAACCTGCTTAGAAGTTATTTTTAAAAATGCCATTCTATTTTCCGTAAGAAAACCATGATATTGTGTATTTATCAGGGAAAGAGGAATATGGAAGTTCCAGATGGAGAAACCCTAATCCAAACTCCTACATTTTTTATCAGAGCACTACTTTTGAAAGAATAAACACAGCCAGGTACTTTATTCCCCATAAACTTGATTCAAATACCTTCCATCTTCATCCCCATGTCTCCCTGCATCAAAGTGCTGATCTGAACCCAACTCCCATAGCGCTGGTTTACCCTGTTGTGGCTGAAAGTGCCCCAGGAATCTGCTCCAATAAATTAGAAAAATCATCTTATGGCGTGAGTAGAACAGAACAATCAGTTAATACGTATATATAAATAAATAAATAAAAGAAGTAATCATTTCACACTACAGACATCTTTACATAGAAAAAATGTATCGTAAAACTAAGCTGCAATAAATAGTTTGACAAAAACTGCTACAATGAATCAATGAGCCACTTGGCAAGATCCAATTAGAAGGCAAAAGATACCAGAGGATTAAAGGCAGGAACTACTGCAGTAATTACAGTAATTTCTTTCTCCAGCCAAGAAAAAAAAATGGCACTGGTAGGGATCAGGTCAAGTAATCTGTAAATATCTACTAGCAGTTTGGATGTTATGCATCTATTAGAAAAATATATATAACAGAGTAATTAAAAATATAGAAAATGTAGGCATGTCCAAAAATTGGCCTGGGAGATAGTTTATGACTCAATAATCTCTTTTATAAGGAAATGGAATCAATTTGGACATCTAAAATAGTACTGATAAATTCCCAAGCCTTATGCATGCACAAATTAAGAAGGGAAAAACACCCAATAATAAACTAATAAAGTCCAATTTCCTGCCATTTCATTCTATAGGTCAAAATGATGAACAACAAAAATGTAGGTAAATTACAATGAACCAAGACTAAGTTTGTCCCTCTAGAAGACATAGCAAATATGATCTAAATATCAATATCATCGGTTTTCCTCCTGTTAGAATTAATACAAATAGATTTTGTGTCATGTGTAATTAGGAGATAGTTGTCATATCCTTGATTTGAAAAATAATTAAGGCCGTGCTTATAGGTCATTTATATATGTAATTAGTATTATTGTCTATATCCCAACCAGTGTAGACCTATCTCATAGACTACATTCTACAATTGCATTTTTCTCTTATTTTTCTCTACCGTATGGCTATAAGACCTGCTATATTGTATGGTACGGAATGTTGGGCGGTTAAAAGACAACATGAAGATAAACTCAACGTTGCAGAGATGAGAATGTTGCGATGGATGTGTGGACACACCAGAAGTGATATGATTAGAAATGAGTGCATTAGAGAGAAAGTTGGGATAGCACCTATTGTGGAGAAGATGGTTGAAACTCGCTTAAGGTGGTTTGGCCATGTGTGGAGAAGACCTGCAGAAGCCCTAGTGAGAAGAGTTGATCGGATGGAGAATAGTCTAATAATTAGAAGTAGAGGGAGGCCAAAGAAAACAATAAGTGAAACTATTAAAAATGATCTAATAGTTAATAATTTATCTATTGATCTCATCCATGATAGGCCACTATGGCGCCGTTTGATCCATGTAGCCGACCCCACTTAGTGGGAAAAGGTTTAGTTGTTGTTGTTTGTTTTCTCTAACTTCATATGGTATCAGAGCCTTGAGAAAAACCCAAATCCCATAGTCCCTTGTAGCCATGTCTCTTTCCAGCTACAGTACCAAAACAAAAAACAAAAAAATTGCAGAACATTGCATTCAGTGGCTACGCTTCCTGCCAGCACTGGGAAAGGCAGTTTCTGCTTGAGGGAACTTTGGATTCTAATCAGAATCCCAAAACCAGCCCAACCACTGTCATCAGAACTACTCCGACCACCGCATGTATTGCCACACACCAAAACAGTGTCCTGCCCAGAACTTCACACGCCAGTGCATGACAAGCACCCAGATGTCGCTGTTTGTTCCTCTCTGCCCAAAAACCTCTGCAAGCCACCCTAAAGTCTTGCCTAGTTGCTGTATCCTCCTTTTTGATCCCTGTTCATGGTGATTTCTGATTGTTGGTTAGGTTTCTCTCCACCAGACTTTGTTGATCCCAGAGGCTTTGCCTAGTTGTTGTTTGCTGGTCCTTTTGATCCCTATTTGTAATAGTTGCTTCCTCCAGTATTCTCTTAGGCCAAAAATCGGGTAATCTTTCTCCTATTACATCCAGGTCTCTTGTTATTTATTACTACTGAAAAATTGAATGGCTTGAATTACTTTTCATGGGCTGCATCTATTGAACTTTGGTTTCTTGCCCAATGTCAAGAAGACCACTTAATAAAAAAATTTACTAATATTCCTTAAACTAATGGACCTGCCTGAAAAAAATTGGATCATCACTTGTGTAGTTTGTTATGGCGATCTGTTGACCCTAAAATGTTGCCCCTTCTTTATTCGTATCAAATGTCCAGTGCTTTTTTGAAAAAAGGTCAAGACCTTTTACAAAAATGATATTTAGAGTTGTCATTCTGTTGTAGAAAAAATAGTGAGTATGAAAAACTTGACATAGATATGAACACTTACTTAGGCATGGTCTAGTCTATTAAGGAAGATTTTAATGAATCATTACCCATTACTACTGATGTTAGTGAATAGGACAAACGAGATAAGTTTTTTATGGTCTTCACTCTTACCAAGTTGAAACTTGAGCTTGAATCAAGTCGTGAGCAAATTCTCTCTAGTCCATGTATTCTATCTTTGAACAATTTGTTTACTTGTCTGCTACATGTATCAGGTTCAGTCCCACCAAAGGTAGAAGGTATAGTCTCCAACTTCTTGGCTTTTGCTTCACAAATAATAAATCACAGCTAAATTGGCAATGTTGGTCGAGGCAAAGGATGTAATTGAGAGCAACGCCCTCAATGCACCTATGTAACAAAATTGATCATACTTGAGGCAAGTACTATTCACTGCATAGTTGTCCGTCAAAAGTTACTCACGTTGTTTAAGCAGAAAATGCTGATACTATTCTACCATCCACAATAGTTTCTATAGTTTCTATGTCAAGAGCTGACTATTTGGAATTTCTTCAATATCAAGCCACTAAGAATGCTACTAGTCCTATTGCTTTTGTTGCTCACACAGGTAATCACACTACCTACCTTACATAGTCTTCTTCTCTTGAGCCTTATATCTTAAACTCTAGTGCTTCAGATAATATATTTGGCTACTCTCATCTTTTTTCAAAACTTGATATTTCATCTTCTTTTCCTGTTGTTACTCTTACTAATGGTTATAAAATTGTTACTAAAAATATTGTTCAAGCACGGCCCTTACTTTTCTACAATTCTGTATTAGCGATGGAACAATAATGTTATCACCAACTAGGATTATCTAACAATTTAAGTACAATTGATATAGTTGACGCGCAATCAAAATATGGTTTGTAGGGATGGAATTTGTAGTGTCAACCACTTGATTTTTTTCTTTACATTCTTGGTGGTTCTTTTAAATTTCATTTATGTTAGTAAACTCATTCAAACTCTTAATTGCTTTCTGACCTTTATTAATACTTCTTATACAGGATCAAAGAACTAGTCAAACAATTAGAGCTGAGCATGAATCATAAGGGTTATATTATCTCATTTTGTCCATATCTTTAGTTGTCTACACTACCTTTACCTCTCCAACTATGTTTTATCATTGTTTGGGACACTTCAACCTTGCTAAACTACAATAAATGGTGTCTAGCCTTTCTTCTTTACAGTCTTTAGATTGTGAATCTTGTCAGTTAGATAAACATTCCCGTGTGTCTTTTCCTAAACAAAGTCAAAATAAAGTTGAGTCTCATTTTTTCTTAGTTCATATTGATATTTGGAAACTTAGTCATGATCGTTCTATTCTTAGTTTTAAGAATTTTGTTATTTTTATTTATAATTACTCTCATTGTACTTCATTGTTTTTAATAAAAGATTAGTCTAAATTATTCTCTATTTTCAAAAAGTTTTGCATTGCGATTCGTACTCAATTTGATATGTCAATTAAAATTTTGCGAAGTAATAATGCAAATGAATATTTTTTTGCCCGAGGGTATACTTCACTAAACTTCTTGTATTCACGCACCATAACAAAATGGCGTAGTTGAACATAAAAATCGCCATTTAATTGAAACAGTTCGTAATTTATTGCTCCATCACCATATTCCTCTTTCTTGATAGAGTGATACTGTTCTTATAGCAAGTTACTTAATCAATCACATGCCATCCTTAGTGCTCTAAGAATTAAGTTCCTTATTATCTCATATTTCCATATCAACTAGTGTATCGTCTCCCTCCTTGTGTCGTTCGATATGTGTCTTGTTCATAACCTTACCATAGTTGTGGTAAGCTGTAAGCTAAGTCTTTTATATGCATTTTCTTGGGATATTCTAGACTCCAAAAATGATACATATGTTACTTTCCCACAACTCATCAGTACTTCGTGTTTGCATATGTTACTTTTTTTAAGCAATTTTCTTATTACTTGCCATTTACTTATGTTGATCAATCTACTGTCATTGATGCTCTTCGTGTCCCTTGTCTCGATCATTCAATTGTTTCACTGCCCAAGACACCAGTTGATTCCACTTCACATTTAGTGCTACCTCTTAAGTTTTATCATCGCCGTTCTATCATCGCCGTACCTCCACTGCTACTCCTGTAGACCATGTGAATGTTCTAGCTGGTTTACACTCAAACTTACTCTGAGCCTATCTCTTGTTGATGTTTTTCTCATTACTGTTTGAGAAGGTATTTGTTTTTTCTATAATCCTCGTCTAGTCTATAATTATGTGAGTTATCATAGTTTATTATTCCCATTACGCTTTTGTCTCGTTTTTGTCTTTTGTTTCCATTCCTCAATCAACTCAAGAACCTAGGTGGCAATAAGCAATGTTTAATAAAATGATTGCATTATAGTCCAGTAGCGTGGGAATTAGCACATTTACCTCTTGATAAGTCTATTGTTGGATGTCGATGGGTCTAAAGTTGGCCCCAATAACACTATTGATCATTTTAGAACTCGACTAATAGCCAAAGGTTACACACAGATTTTTGGATTGAACTACGGTGATATCTTCTCTGCAATTGCCAAAATTGTTTCCATTCAGCTTATGTTATCCATTGCCACTATGCAACATTGGCCTCTATCAACTTGACATGAAAAATTCCTTCCTTCTTGGTTATCTTAAGGAAGAAGTGTATATAGAGCAACCGTCTGACTTCGTTGCTCAAAGGGAGTTCAGACTCATCTACAGACTATGGCAGTCTATCTGTAGTTTAAAACAATGCCCTTGGGCTTGGTTTAGCCAATTTAGCAGTATAGTTCAACAATTCAAGATGGCTCATATTGAGGCTGACCACTAAGGTTTTTATGTATACTAGTACTTTGACTGTTGCATTTAACTAGTTCTCTATGTGGATGACTGTTAGGAACCTAGAAGCCAAAAAAACAAAAAACACTATATTGAATTAAATTCAATATTAGGTACAACAGAATTCAACACACTGATTGAAAAATCACCCCAACCAATCCAAGCCTAAGATTCCTTCTAAGAAAATAGTTCTCAGGCCCACAAACAACCAGAAATTAACCGTCCCCCTCTTCCCCCACTCACACACTAATTTATGCATATATTTCTCACCACACTCTCACTTGGATAACTACTCTAAAACATGTTAAAATAATTGCCCACTAAATAAATGCCTCTTTAACTACCTATTGCACATTGGGCTTCTTTCCCTCATGACCCAACACATGACCCACTTCTGGAGTTTAGGTTCTATCATTACCTCTTGCTGCAATTTTAGCCTTGCCCTCAAGGCTAAATTTAGAAAAGTGAGTTCATAGTTCTATTTTTATTTGCCCTCTCTAAATTCATGCCCAATAACCCCATAATTTTACACTCTAACTCTTCTCCATTTCCAGAATTTTCTACTCCCAGAATAACGATTTCCCCTTCTAAATTTAACACCTCATTCTCCTCCAATACTAATAGCAACATCTACAACGATGAAGTAGGTGAAATTTCTCACCACATGTGAAGCAAAGCCTCTTGACCCTTCATTCCATCAATTCTGGATAACTAATGGTGTGAACACCCGAAAGTTTTCCCACACTACCTCGCCTTTCTCCATTTTCGGTCCTGGGTGTGTGTGACAAAGATGATCTGATGCCTCTACTTGCAGCTGGAGTCGAAGAATTGGATGCATGGGAGTCGCGGCCTCTATCGGGACCCCATCCCATCGTGGGTCCAAGTTGACTCCCCTAGTAAGGTTGACCCGAGTCACGCTGACTCAAAGTGGATACTAGGTTGGATCGAAAATTGCTGAAACCAATAGTTCCCTATTCATAACTACTCCATAACTGTCCCTTTCTCGTCACCTTTTGGGTAGTTTCTCCATCTCCCGTGAGTTCCTCCTCAACGTCCCTGACGATGCGAAAGAGTTGCACACGTGATTGGGGGTTCAGTGTCCTTACTCACCGTTTGATGGAAAGTTAGAGCCTACTCATAAAGTATCCCATTCTTCTGGTAGGCGAAGGACTTGGGAGGAGATTAACTCAAATGCTTCAATGTAATCTTTGCACATTTCCATCTTGTTTCAACGGTGCCAATTCTTCAAAAAGATTTTTATGCTTTCGTCCTCCATACCTAGCTATCAAAGTAATTTTCAACTTTTTCCAGATTAAGTGATCCTCAATCTCTTTAAATAAATTAAACCAATGAATGGTAGGACCCTCCATGCTCACATGTGCCAATTTAACCTTGACTTCCTCAAAGGTTTTCTGGACTTCAAAATAAATTTTAGTCCTGGTAATCCAAGCTACTGGATCCAAGCCATCGAAAATGGAAAGTTTAATTTTTTTAACTAACATTTTATAATCATCTAAATAGTCTCCCTTCGCTTCCAGAAACCTAGGCTAAGAAGATCTTTCATTGGATGAAGACTCCTCGCTTGCTGGTGCTACCTCCTTCTTTTTCCCCAATTGCTTACTGATCTCTTATAAAAGGGATCTATGTTGTTGCAATTCAATAATCATTCTTTGCATAGTAGTTCTCATTTTCTCTATATTGCCTTCTTATACAGCCATCCTTACTTCGAAAACATCCACTCTATCGAACATCTTTGGCACGCCTTCCCCACTTGTTATCCAGCAAATCGAACCAAATGTTAGGAACCCAAAAGCCAAAAAATAAAAAACACACTATATTGAATTAAATTCAATATCAGGTATAGCAGAATTCAACACACTAATTGAAAAATCACCCCAACCAACCCAAGCCTAAGCTTCCTTCTGAGAAAACAGTTCTCAGGCCCACAAACAACCAAAAATTAACCATCCCCCACTCACACACTAATTTATACATATATTTTTCACCACACACGCTTGGATAACTACTCTAAAACATGTTAAAATAACTACCTACTAAATAATTTCCTCTTTAATTGCCTATTGCATGTTAGGCTTTTTCTCTCATGACCCAACACATGATCCACTTCTTTCCCTCATGACCTAGCACATGACCCACTTCTAGAGTTTGGGTTCTATCAATGACATTGCCATCGCACGTAATAATAAAAAAGGAATTTCCCAACTCAAGCAACATCTCAAGCATTTCCAAACTAAAGACACGAGGAAGTTAAAGTATTTCTTAGTCATTAAGGTGGCACAACTAGTATTGTAATCACTTAAAGAAAGTATGTCTTAAACCTTATTGAAGAAACATGTATGTTAGATTATAAACTAGTTGAAAATCCCATAGACCCAAACGTTAAACTTCTACTTGAATAGGTAGAGCATTTACTTTATCCTAGTAGATATAGTAGACTTGTCAGGAAATTAGACTATCTCATAATCACCGGACCAAATATTTCTGTTGTTGAGTGTTAATAAGTCAATTTTTACAATTTCTACACACAAGTCATTAGAATGCAATGATTCGCATTTTAAGTAGATGTTGGATATCATGCTATGGCTCTATCTACATGTGAGTTAGTATGGATCAAGCAATTACTCCAAGAGTTGCAATTTGAATAACATGACAAGACAACACATATTTGTAACAATCAAGCTACATTACATATTGTCTCCAATCCCGAATTCCATGAACGGACTAAACACATAGAAGTTAATAGCCATTTCATTAGGTAGAAGATATTGTCGAGGACCCTTACTATAAACTTTGTCAACTTCAATGATAAGTTAACTGATATTTTCACAAAGCCCCTAAGGAGACTGCGCATAAATTATATTTGTAACAAAGTGCATATGACCTATATGTTCTAGTTTAAAGGAGTGTGTTATAATTAATGTAAATAGAGTTTATGTGTTATGTGTAATTAGGAGATAGCTGTCAAATCCTTTGATTTGGGAAATAATTAGGGATGTCACGTGTTTTGTCTGTAATTCTTCTTATAAATGTCAAGGACTAGTGTAGGCTTCTCTCAGACTACATTCTACAATTGTGTTTTTCTCTTATTTTTTCTGAGTTCACGCCTTCCATAATTAATGTATATGAAAACACTAGAATTCAATAATAAAGCTAATTATTGGGGTTCTCGGATCTAAGTTGATCTTCTACACAGGTTTAGCAACGCAGTATTATTTGCAAAATATCATGGATAGTCTTTTCCTGACCTCCCCTGCCCTTTGTGTTTTTTAATTTATGGTTTTGTCCTTCTAACCATAGATGAGGCTCTCTAGACTTATTAGACTCCTGATTTGTTCTTCTTCTTTTTTATAGGCTCTTTGTCATACATTCTTCTGTATAATCCTCATGATGTTGAGTCTGCCTCATCTGTGCCTTTTTACTATTTATATTTTAATTAGCATAAATTTGATGGAAAAAGAAAAGAAAAAGAAAAAGTGGATAGTATCATGAACCAAGAAAGAGGGTAAAAAAATGTTATAAATCCATATAAATTTAAAACTGAGTTTGAATAATACTTAATTTATTTCAAACTTGGTTTTTGAAGTTGTTCTGATGTCAAATACTGCTGGGTGATTCAATTATGAAATTAAAAATCATAAACAAATGTACAAATCAAAATAGAAAGAGGTAGGGGGAGAGAAATAAGGAGGAATATCATATTTCTAGTATTCTTGTAGTACTGACTGAGAGAAGTTTGGTGCGGCTCCCATCCCCATAAAAATTATTACAAGAACCCCCTGATGAATTTTAATCTCCAGCTAAGTCTACATGGAAAAGTATGCGGTTTTTAAAACCATCTGAAGAACTGGCCTAGGCACTAAGGTGAGGCTGGTCAACAGGACAGCACTCAAGTGACTTGAGATGTGGCAAGCTGGATGAGGCATGCCTGATGTGGACTAATGATGTGCTTCAGGCACCTGCCTCTTCCTATTTTGGCAAGATGACATATTTAGCCCCATTAAAATCACAAAACAGCCAATTCAAGTATAAGTTAAAGGGGTATATGAGTCAAATAGAGGTGTCCCTTGCTAAAACACTGATGGAAAACCAACAAAAACACCTTTCCTTTTATTTTTTAGGGGGTGGACCTGCATGGAAGGCTTTGCTAGGTCAGGAAGAGAAGCAGCCATCAGGTGCTCTTTTCTGAGACTGATTTTGCCAACAGAGATGAATGCTTTGAGTTCTATCTCTTACCCATTCTTCCTCTGTTCTAGCATCTGAGAATTGGCTCCAAGTAAATTGTGGAGTCTTGCAATTTACTGATGACTAAGGCAGGAAACTAGGAATAGAATCAAATTCTTTTGAATTGATTTCAGAAGTTTTGGCAGGAGTAATAACGGAAAAGCTTTATGGCAGTGCACAACTTATGCTGTCCTTGGGTGTCTTTGGTTTGTGAGCAAAGCTAAGGAAAATTTCTGCCCCTACAATTTGGGATAGGAATGTTTTTGTGGCTTCTCCTTGGTGTTCAGAACATAATTTGGGAGTTCCCTTGGCAAACATGCAGAGGGATTGGAGAGCTCTCTAATAAGTATCGCTATTTTGTTTCTGCATTTGTGTTTGAGGAGGATTTCTTATCCTTTTATGGAACTTTTCTTTCCTTCTAATACAATTTCTTTTTTTATCATTTTTTTTTTTCAAAATCCCTAAGAGAGACAGACAGAAAAAAAACAGAACAAACCAATAAGCAAATTAGATGACAGGCATGTTGTAAATCCAACCACCGGAAATTACATAACTAGGATGCACCTAAGAAAACCAAAAAAAGCATGAATGTGGCACATACACATTAATTGCATCTTGTCTCTCAGAATCCATATATGCGTTGCTGTAATAGCGTTGAAGAGTCCTAAAGAACTCCTGAGACTGTGTTGCAGCTCTCCACTGGCCCCTCCTCTCAGAGAATATCTACACAGCAACCAAAAATAAAGGAAAAGATTATCAGAGGAGGTTAAAGAGCAATTATGCTGTACCAATGTGCAAACCAATTCAATAATAATTCTCTAAAAGAAAACCCCATGGACACTGCTACTCAGCCTATTAAATGGTGAAAAGGTATGACAGACGTGAAGTAAAGAGAAACCAAAAGATTGACTACTACCGATGAGGTAACCCTATTCTTGTGAAAAAAAAAGTTAACTTCGGTATCCTATATTATGCTGCAGCACGTCATAAGGTGAATATATAAGATTCCATGATTTGTTATTGGTGGAGTCACAATGCCAAATATGCCAATATTCTTTGAAATGATACATGAAACTAATATTGCATAAATCCATTCCCACAGTACCTAAAAGCAAGCTAACGTGACTATAGCATAGCATCCAGCTCAGACAACATAATTAGATGGCTATGAAATGGGGTTAAATCCCTAATAATTTCACTAGATGATAAAGAGGTCTTCTTCATGTTGGTATTCCTTGATTTCTTCTACAATTTCTTCTATCCCAAAAGAACGAAAGTCCTATACCAAATCAATAAGTTTGAAGATTACCTTATCCATTACAAAACGTAAACCCAATGACAAAATTAATCATATTTTATCTAAATGGCTCCAAAGGTAATTACAAATGAAATAATGTCAGGTCCCATGCTAGATTAAATGGTGAAACCTGAAGCAATTACAAAGAGCCTCACAACTTCAAGATCACCTTGTTGTGTGCAGCAGAACCACCATACTGATGTGCAAGTGTATCACCCATCTGCTCATAAAACCCCATTAAATCATCAGCTACAGGGTCACCAAGGTCAATTTTTGAGTGGTCACTAATTCCCAAAGCGTGAAGCTGGTGGCCAAGAACAGCCAACCCATATGCATATTGAGCAACATTTGTGCGATCTAAGCAGTCTATGCAATTGGTCCTGAGCACCCCCTTCTGAAACATGGGTGGCTTGACAGAATGATTTCCATTTGCAACACCATTTCCTCCACTTGATTTTCTCTCTAAATTATTAGCAGCGTCATTGTCATTGCCAAAATGTCTTGGTGAAAAGCTTCCCTCATCAACATTGCTGCACGCAAGCCTTAACTTCAGTAAACAAGAGATGGCAGTGAAAGAACTCTAGGTACTTCACCTCCACGAAGCATTAACAGCCTTCTTGTTAACATAGCTCATGTTCTACAGAAAATTTCATATCATTGTTCTACAGTGTCATTGTAAATAATCTTTGTCCAGTTTTCCACATCTTTATTTTCTTCATTGATATATATAATTTATCCTGGCATTCTTTTTAGTTTCATATTGTATAACATATAGAATTAATTAAAATAAAATAAAAAGACTTGTATACATATGAAATCCCCATAAAAAAACGAATAATTTTAAGGAAAGCTCAGGCAGAGTAGAAATGGATCTCTTTTTTTTTGGCCCAAAATAAAAAGAATATGTAATTAATCATTGTACATTTCAATTTGAATTAGGAATTATGCATACAAATACAAGTGGTTATTAACTAAATAACCATCTGATATTTTTTTTTCTCAAGCCATTTCACAAGTTTAAGTCTACATGGAGTGAATCTCACAAAATGGTGAAAGAAGTCATTGTAACCAAATGACGAACTTACTCTGTAGATGGCCATCTTAAACATTCCTCAGGTCTCAAGGTTGGTGTCACTTGGCAATAGAAAAAACCTGTTAATGTCAACGCATATGCAGCCACTTTGCCCAGAAGTAGCAAGACATTTGTAGCTTTGCTGGGAGGAGAAAGGAAAAAACATACATTTGAATCAGCTTCCTCAGATAGCACAAATCATAATTTTCTAAGGAGGATCAATATATATATTAAAAGACATTTACCTCTGAAAATGTTTGTGCAGATCCCAGTGAAGGAACCTAAGCCGGTTCTCCTCAGATAAATCTTTATTAATGAAATCAATTGCATTAGCAAACTCTGAACGAAGGATGGACTCCCGAGGCTTCTTCTCATGGGTCTGTTGGATAAAAAAATCAATATCAACTGCACAAGTCTTATAATACATGAAACATAAAAATATTACACAGTACATTCCATTAGCAAAACTTCCACTTTGTCATAAGAATACTGCCCTCTTTATTTGATTTTAGCAAATCTATAAGACGAAACCAGTCCAAGGCATATTACCATATACAGTATCTATATTTGTCAACAACTTCTGTACATAAGATGATGAGTTGATGACCAATACAGAAGAAAATTGCATATTGAGGAAATTATATGATGACATGCCTAATAAATGGGAGAAATTAAGACCATTTTCTTCAGACAAAGGGAAATTACCTTTATTAAATTCAAAATTATTATGGGATTCCCATATCTTTTGACAAGATTTTCGAAGTGCAATCGGGTGGCTTGATAATTCTGATCTTTCTTTGACACTGGGGAAGAAGAAGTGACTACTTAAGCAAATATACAGACACTCATGCACATCAAAGTAAAGAAGATAAGAAAAAAAATAACTGCAATAATTACAACATTAAGGAAGACATACGTATAATATCAGGTTTAAGATTTAAACGTGAAGTTTCCTGTGACCAGAAAAGAGGGATTGAACCACGGTTCTGGACAACAGAACTTATTTGGACAGGAAGACCTCCGGGAACATCCTCAAACACAATTTGTTCTGTCTCAACGTCATTTGCTACACGGCCTTTCTCATTAACACCTCTTCTCAAATACCTACATAAAATAATAAAATGAAGCTGGCAATTGCACACATCAACACTGCAAATATGTATGCATGGGTTTTTTTTGGTAAAATGGAAACTTCATTATTAAAACCAAAGCACTAGAGTCTCCATATTGAAAGTTTTAAGTGTTATTTGTAGAGGACATGGTGGTCAAAAAAACTGTTAAAGGCACTGAATCTAATAGAGGAGTTCAAGAACTACGAAGACTACGTTATACTTGATTTTCTTTCAAATTTTTCTCAAGAAAAAACTGTTATCTTCTGAGCCTGACTTTTTTTAAAAATTAAAATTAAAGAAACAAACAAAAGTTATCTAGAACTAATCAGGCTATGTATTCATAAAAAGGGTATTGAGGTTTTGGTGCTACATTTACTAAATAATTGTATATGGGTATTTCAAAGGAACCAAACAAGATTGGCATATCAAAAGAATTTATTGATTACAACTTATTGTAAGTACTGCTAACAGATAGGGTGACAGAAAACAAGCAGATGAAGCAGCCAACCTCCTTCATGGTGCAACAGTACCTAATGTATTATGAAAGCCTTCTTCCAAACAATTAAATAACGGAAGATTGCAATCAATCTCCTAAAAAATAAGAAGAGATATCCTCCTAGAAAAAAGGAAACAAATAACCGGAATAACCACCTAGTTTTTAAGAAAGTAATCTTCCCCAAGAAACCTAATCAGATACAGTAAATAACGGAAAAAATAAGCAAATATAACAGAAAATAAATTCCAGATCTTCTGAAAATAAAGCTGCGCAGGGCCGCCCCCCCATTAAAGGGTAAATAGGACATATTTTCTTTTTTGATTTCTAGCAACCTCCGTCTCAAGAAAGTAGCGCAAAGGCCCAAGATCTTTTATCCCAAATTCTGCAGCCAACTTAGCTTTTAACTGGTTATCTTCTCATCATCACTCTCAGTCACTATAATATCGTCTACATAGACTATAAGATTGCTATTTTTCCCTCCTTGTGTCTGTAAAAGAGTGTATGATCCATGTGAGTCTGCTTGTATCTTGTTTCAAAATCACCTTAGTAAATCTTTCAAACTAAACCCTTGGTGACTGTTTTAGGCTGTAGAGAGCTTTGTTCAATCTGCAAACAGTTCCATACTCTTGGGTTTGATTAAATCCCGGTGGTAAATCTGCGTACACTTCTTCCTCCAAGTCACCATTTAGGAAAAGTTTTTTACATCCAGTTGATGTAATTTCCAATCCAAATTTGCAGCAATTGAAAGAAGAACTCTGATGGTGTTTATTTTGGCAATCGGGACAAATGTTTCATTGTAACCTATCCCATAGGTTTGCGTGTAGCCCTTGGCAACTAACTGTGCTTTGTGCCTTTCAATGGTGCCATCAAATTTATATTTCACAAAAAATACTCATTTGCAGCCAACTAGAAACTGTTCGGGGGGTTTTTTACAAGGCTCTAGGTCTTATTCTTTTCCAATGCTTGCATTTCATCTATTACAACCTTCTTCCATTCTGGTTTGCTCAAAGCTTCCTAAACGTCTTTGGAATATCTTTCTCATATAGATTAAATATAAAAGTTTGAAAAGAAGGGAACAAGTGATTACAAGACACATAATTGGAAATAGAATGCTGAGTGCAGAACTGAGGTTTCTTCAGGTGGAGCTTCCGTCTCATGAGTATGGTTAGATGTAGAGTACTTAATATTCTCAAGTCTCTTTGATTGATTCCTCCGGGTGTAGACAAGGAGCTTAGGTTGTGTATCTTCCCTGGTTTCATAATTATTTTTAGTTTCTGGTTCTTCGGATTCATCCAAGTTAGGGAGTTCAGGCATGGGAGCATGGTTGATAGGTGAGACATTAGGTTCAAGCACGGGCACAGGTAAACATTCAGGTTGAGGGTATCAGTCTATGTCACCGCTAGGTTCCCAGCCAAAAATTTCCCTTTCACTTTTGGTCTCATCACCATTCTCCCTCTGAAAGAGAATTTTCTCATAATAGGTTTGATTTTCAAAAAAAAATAACATCTATAGTAATAAAATACTTCTATTTTTTGGTGAATAGCACCTATACCCACACTGAGTAGCAGAATACCCAACAAAGATGCACGGGTGAACACGAGGGTCAAGTTTATTACGTTGGTAATCATGAATATAGACAAAAGCCTTGCAGCCAAAGACTTTGAGGGTAACGAATCAATGGTTCTAGTGTGAGGGAAAAATTGAAGGAAATGGTTTAAGGGGGTTTTGAAGTTTAGGATCCGAGTAGGAAGTCTATTAATGAGGTAGCAAGCCGTAAGAATAGGATCCTCAAAAAAATTTAAAAACTTTTCTTCCAATCAAAATTTAAAAAATTTAAAAACTTTTCTTCAAGAAGATGTATGTTCTTTCTTTTAGCTACCCATTTTGTTGGGGAGAATCCACACAAGAGCTTTGGTATATGATGCCATTATGAACAAGGTATTCTCCAAAGATAGAGTTAAAATATTCCCTTCTATTATCAGTATGAAGAACCTGAATTTTAATGTGATACTGATTTTTTATCATAAGGTAAGATTGTTTGAATGTTTGGGTTGCCTAATTTTTTTTCCTTTTAAGAGATAAATCCATGTGATCCGTGTATGATCATCAATGAAGGTAATAAATCATTTTTTTTCAGTAATATTAGGAATACGTGAAGGTCCCATATATCGCTATGAATAACGACAAAAGGTTTCGAAGAATTATATAGTTGAGTAGGAAAATTTGCTCTATGGTGCTTAGACATATGACAAATCTCACACTAAAAATTATCTTTATTCTTAAAAAGGGAAGGATACAAATGTTTCATGTAAGAAAAGCTAAGATGTCGTACCTTAGAATATAGAAGCATAACTTGTTCCCTAAAAATTTCTTCACAACCAGCAATAAGGCCTTGTTTATCCTCTTTTTCCAAGTAGTAGAGACCATTGAGAACTCTAGCAATGCCAATCCTCATACCTGAAATCTTGTCCTAAAAAATATAAGTAGAGTGTGAGAAGAGAGCAGCACAATTTAGGTCTTGTGTGAGCTTACTCACAGACAAAAGATTGCAGGATAGTTGAAGAACATGGAAGGCATCCTTGAGACAAATAGAGGGGCAGAGGTTGATGGTACCAATACCAATAACCGTAGCAAATGATCCATCTACAATTTTAATTTTAAATTTCTAGGACTGGGTTTATAAGAGCAGAAGAGGCTAGCACACCCTATCATATGGTCAGTAGCTCCAGAATCTATTATTACCCAATGCTGTAGAAAACTAGAGGAATTGCTAAGATCAGTAATGAAGATACCTTTTAGGGCTAAAAGAGATGTACCCGGGTTAGAATTATTAAGAGTTGATAGATGGGAGTTAAGAAGTTTTTGTAGTTGCTCCATCCGCTCTCGGTTTAGGGTCAGTTGGCTATCATCTCCTCTTGAGGCATTTTCGTTATTGCTTGATAACTCTTGGTCTCCTTCCTGTTGTTCCTCCAGCTGTTAGGTTTGCCATGCAGTTTCCAGCACTTCTCTCGCGTGTGGTTAGGCTTTTGACAATAATCACACCATAACTCCTTATTATGTGTTTTCTAGTTATCATGTCCATGGCAAAAGAATGCCAAGTTGTCCGTGCCTGATTTTACAGTACCCATCGTGGCCCTTTTTCTTGTTTCTTCTCTACGGACCTCAGCAAATATTTCCTCTATGCTTGGGAGAGGTTTAATTCCAAGGAGTCTCCCTCGAACCTAATCCAGCTCTTTGTTCAACCCAACAAGAAAATCATAGATTCTTTCTTTATCAACCAATTTCAAATAGTTTTCAGTACATGAGACACACAACTTGTGGCTACTATGAAAAAGGCCTTCCTCTTGCCATAGTTTGGAGAGGTTATTAAAATAGGTGGTCACATCCATCTCAACTTGGGTTAAATTCTAGGCTCTATTCCTCAATTCAAAGAGTTGAGAAGAATTTTCTAAATCTGAGTATTGGCATTTACCTGCATCCCACATATCCCGAGCCATCTTATCTTATAGCATAGGAAACTTTTACTAATTTTCTCATCCATAGAATTGATCAACCACGCCATGACCATCGAGTTCTAGGCATCCCATGTTCTAAATAAAAGGTCTGTTTTTGGTGGTTTTTCTGCATATCCATCAAAGTATCCGAATCTCCCTTTGTTGCGCACCACCATCTCCACTAATCGGGACCATGCCAAATAATTCTTACCAGTAAGTTTATGAGAGGTAATTTGTAGAGAGGAATTATCAAAGTATGTGGGTTAGATTTGTGTTGCTGTTATGGGGTTTGACTGCAAAGAACTTGAGGTGTCTAAGTCAACACTCCCGCCAATGCTATTCATGGCTGTGCCCTCAAGGAAAAATCACTTGAGGTCTTCCTACCATGGAGGTTATAGGTATAGCTCTGATACCGTGAAAAAAAAAGAGAGTAAAAAGGAAATTCCTCTCATTCAATTATTTTGGGATAGGTACACAAATATACATAGGGCTTGGCAGTAATTGCTAAGATATCATATCCTAAAAGATTGCAATCAATCTCCTAAAAAAAAGGAAGAGATATCCTCCTAGAAAAAAGGAAACAAATAACTGGAATAACCACCTAGTTTTTAGGAAACTTCTCCAAGAAACCTAATCAGATACGGTAAATACTAGAAAAAATAAGCAAATATAACAGAAAATAAATTCTAGATCTTTGGGAAATAAAGCCCAAATCTTGCGACGTCTATAATAATCAAAAGACATCAGATATGCACAATAAGAGGAAGACATGACCATGGAAAGGTAAAGGAGGGAGAGCCGAAGAGAACAACTGACGCAATAACTCCAAGGCTAGTCAAATGGTGAAGGAAGCATTATGTCAGTATATAAAGATAAGCTATTTGACAAGTAATAGTGTGCTTGGGAACACATTTTGTCAGCCAAAAATCATGTTTGCTGTCCTGAAGCTACTCTCAGCTGTGGTGAGCAAACATAATTTCGGTTCAAGGGGATATTCAAACACACTAAGGCAAGATATATAATGATTCTAAACATGAAAATACATGTATAACAGCCTGCCTTTCTTTTCCTTATTTTTCTGGAGGGAAATGCTCATATCTTCAAGGAATCTTCCCACTCGTTAAATCTGCTACAGGGCAGGATCCTTTTCTTTCCCTCTCAATGGTGTTCAGCCTATGAACTTAAGGGTATCTCCTCAACAGATGATCAAAGAATTTGGAGAGCCTAATTGGTTTTGATGTCTTTGTTTGTCTTTTCTCTCTTTCTTCTTAGTGTCTTTGCTCAGGAGGATCTCTTACCCTCCTTTAAAAAAAAATCATTACTCCTCTCTAACAATATTTTTTTCATCCAAAAGAAGAAAAACCTATCTTCCCTCTCCTCCTTCCTCCAAACCACGAGGAATGGATAGACCTTTTTCTTCCTTCTCCAAGACACTTCCTTACCCCATCTAATGTCCCCCCTACCACATCCATCCCTCCATTTTTAAAGTTTTAATTGCCTGCATTATGCTAAAACGTCTTAGACCTTTTAGCATTTCATTATTATGCTAAAAAGTCTAGCAGAATGGTTGCTTCCAAGTTTTCACTCAAGGTAAATTTATGAAGCTAGCACAATATTTCATATATTAAAATGCTTACATGAAAATCTCGTTTTTCTTTTACATGAACACCCAAATGAAAAACAGAGATGCTTAACTCCACCATCAAAACATGAGAGATAGATTCTCTTGTCTCTCTCCAACACTGCCTCATCTGAGGTCAACCTCCCTCTCTATTGCGCAAGTATGGGTATGGGATATGGTAATTTTTTAAAAATGCAGGATACGGGTATGGTAATATACACTATATAAATAAAGAATATTTTATAATATATAACAATTCTTACAACAATAAAAATAGATAATGAACCTTCAAGAATATATATATATATATAATCAACCAAAATAGTAATCAAGTTTCCCAATATGATCTCAAAGTTTATATAACTTTATTAAAAATAAATAAGGGTAATATCATATATCAAAACCATGCTTATACTAGGTTTTTTTTTAATTATTACTGTTGAGTTAGTAAGACTTAATTTTGTATCTCTACCTACAATTCACTCAATATGTATCCAAGCCAAACCTTTTTTTTTAAAAAAAAAACAAAAAACAAATACTAGATGATACATGTTTTTGAGTACCCAAGAGTACTACCAGTAGTTCGTAAGTGGTACAGGTAGGCTTGAATCTAGAAGTACACATGCTTCATATCTGCCATCCTTTTCGCAAAACATAGTGCAAAAAATGACGCCAAGACTCTCACAAGGACAAATTGTGTGTCAAATATAAAATGCCTCCACAAAATAATCCAGCCACTGATTACAAGTGTAGTTTTATACCATACCAATTTTATATTCAAATTTCACATTGGAAAATTAAATACATGACAATGGATAAAAGAAAATGAATTTGGTGTGTTTGGGTAGAAAATAGTATAGAATTTTCATACCTTGTGCCAGCATAATGACGTGAACGTCTTGAAATGAGGGTGAGTATGAACTCTCGTCCAGCTACCATAAGCGTGTCCTGATAGAGCGACCAGAGAGATGTCAAATGTTCAATCTCAGAATGACAATACAACTATTTCAATCTCTCTCAACTCAGCACTGAGCAATCTTGTAACAACTATACTGCTGAAGGGGCAAATAGATAGAAAGTATGACAGTTAAGAAATCATGTTTGTCAGATTATTCACTGTCAAAGGCTTCAAGAGCCATTTATTTCTCACCTGTTTAAAAAAGCCATACACTAATGCAACTGTCCAAAGAGTATTTTGGAGGTGGTTCCTAATTCCGCGGGTCAAAAACTCATTCCAGACGAACATGGTCTCATAGAGGACGTGACCTGCCTCATTATAACACAAATTCTTCTGAAGACTACGCATAATGTGGTATGAGTAGCTGAAAAAGAAGTCCTTCGTAAGGTCCACCATGCATAGGAGCTTCTTGTATCTAAAATGTCAACCCAAAAAAACTATATAATTAACACAACCTGACAAGATTTAGGACAATAAAAATTGACGCAAGGCTAAAACAATACGCTAAATTAAAAGATAGTAATAAGTATTAAGAATAACTACTGCGTACTCTTAATTTGTACCATATTTCATCATTGACAAAACCTAATCAAAACCAAGTATTCATCAACAAATCTGAGAACATATATATATATATATATATATATATATATATATATATATATATATATATATATATTCAAGTAAAATAGAAGATAAGTAATTTTTTTTGTTAGAAGAAAAGCAATTGTTAATATGAGATTTCCACTCATTTTCATATTATCTTTGAATATTAAAAGAAACAGAGGAGAATGGAAATAATTTAAAATTTGGATAAAGGAAGAGAAACAGTGAAGATCATCAGCAATGCATGCATATAAAAATAAATCCAAAGTGACTTTCCTGTTTTAAATCATTAAGGAAAACAATGAATATTGGCATCCAGAATAAATTATATATGAATGCAAATATGTGCTGAGCATTCCATGGGTTAACATTTAGGTTTTCAGAATTGCAAAGAAATGGGTTGCCTTGTTGCATGATTCCTTTGTGTATTTTTTGGTTTCAGTACTTTTCTTTCTTTCTCTTCTTTTTTTTTCTTAGTCTTTGTGGCTTCTTTAGGAGGATGTCTCATCCCCCTTCCTTGATTTTGTAATTTACTCTTTCCTAAATAAAAGTTCTTTTGCTATTAAAAGAAAGGGTAAAACGTGAGCTTGTAAAAACCTGTTTTCATTTGTAGAACTGGCAATGTTAGATAGAACCGAAGAATTCGGTAGTGGCATCATCTCACTCTTTGATACAGCATATACTATATGACCACAGATTGCACCAATTTGCCTTCTTTTTGTGATAAGCAGCATGTAGTAAGGCCCCAAAAATCTGACGAACCCTAAATGCAGAGAAGCAAAATAACATATCAAAACAATAATGAGTGATAATTTGTCAAGGGACAACTAGAAAAGACATCATGGATTAACATACCAACAATTCCATAACAAGTTGTAACAAATCTCAGTCCACCAGTGGACTTGTTCCCTTCATGTATCCGCCTCAACAGGTCAGAACATTCACTTTCTGTATATGTTGTAGAATCTTCACATACATTTAGCTCAGAAGGATCTAGACGGTCAATCTTCAGCACTCTCCAATATGTCCTGCTCTGGTCACGTCCTATCATGTAGAAGTTCTGAAGCATAAACATAAACAAATGCATAAGGTAAAAATACTTATAATTAGTAGAAATGCGCAATAATACTGCAAGTTCAGCAGTGTCCAATCTTGTAACGCAGAAATGCTCAAATGGGTTATCCAAGCTTAATATCCAAAACAGAAAATACTGGCATGATAATTCATACTGCCAACCATCTAAAGCATAATCTGGGGCTGGAGAAGACCCAGTTTCAAGTAATGCAAATCCCATTTGAAGGAGCAAAGGAACAAGGTAAGAAGCATCCGTATAGGTGCTCACATGCAAAGAGACAAAATGTACATTCAGATGCACTTTGGAAAGGAGAAAGCCATAGATGAGAAATTTTCAGTAGAAAAAAATTTTAGAGTTTAATCAAAATATGGAATGAGATTACAAAGTTCAGTAGTTCTCTAACTTCTGTCTCCTTCGCCAAACTGATTTTTATATTGTAATACAATGAATGTAGGGAAGATCGAAACATATATTGTGTTCTATCATGGAAGTGGATGACTAGCTAATCACATGCTTCTTCTAGAGAAATTCAATATTGCAATATCAAAGTTAAGAGCCATTTTTGAGATGCGTTAGTGGTGTATAGCTAGGCTAATAAATGCACTGGAATGTATAAAATCCCACCAACATTTATTATATCACTGAATATGCGAACAAGAGCAAAAAAAAAAAACTGCATTGATCTTATTATCAGCAGTGAAGATTACATCAGCTTAGCCCCATATTTTAAGTAGATGCAGGAGACAAAACGATTAGCATATATCTTTCTACGATACAGGACCGGTTCATTATGCCTAGAATTACTGTTTAACTAAGGGAACCTTATAAAAACTTGTGTATGGAAATTACAAAAAGAAAATTGTCGAATAAAAATTTAGCAGAAAAACATAAAACAACAACATTTTCATATGAAACGATCGATAATGACAAAATCGAAGAGATCTCACCAAAAATCATAGTAGATAGCAAACTATAAGTTATCAAAAAGTGGAAAGAAGACAAAGAAAAAGGCATACCGATCGAGTCTCATAGAGCCTAAATTTCTGCATACAAGCATGTGTAGGAGGGCGGGGTTCGTCTGACGCAGAAGGAGAGTGAGAAGGCTCATTCTCTGACGATGCCATGACTTTTACGCAAAATTCAGATCCCCCGAGCCTCAGGCTCAGGGAAATTATCAAAATGGCATGCAAAGGGTGGCAATTGTAAAATTCAGAATCACCTAATTTGAGCCGCAATGCAAAACGCCCACAACCCAAAAATACAAATCCATATCCTGAACTCTAGGCTGCTTCAAATACAGCATTATACCCCAAAAATGTTGAAAATCATCGAGCTCCCTTCATCATGCCAGCTCCTTCTCCTCCCCCCCATGCCCAACCAGAATCACCACAAACACTGACCCCGCCGCTGCTGTTTGCGGCTGCTGCAGCTATCACCCGCTGATCCTCACTCAAGCTCAGCGTGAATCCTAATACCTAGATCGAATATTTGTAAGTTTAACCAGAAAAATTCCAAATTTCCGCTGATAAATGGAGCATATAATGGTATGCTCACATAACAAACAACAGGTGGGGAATTTGAAAATGGAAGCTTTATATGGAATTGAAAGTGATACGAGGAGAAGATCGAGCACGGAAAAAGGGGGAAAATCGAAAGGAAGAGACTTGGGAAGTTCGAGAAAAAAAAAAATTGGTCGTAAGCCACGGAGACAGGGAGAAGAGCAGCTAATTATTGATTCATTTCTCTGTTTATTTTTATATAATTCCAATTTAAATTTTTTCACAACGAAAAGAAGACAGGGGAAGCTCAGATCCACAGATCTTAATCAAAACAACTTCGCATCCACACATTTAAAAAAAAATAAAAATATATGTATTTGTAAGAATAATGTGAAATTATTTATTAAAAGCATGCTTTTAAAATATGCACTAATTATATCCGATTTTTCTCCACTCACGAGATGTGACAAATTTGACCTAAAAAGGTTAACAAATTTATATAATATTAGAAGTTTAAACTTTTTATAATTTAAATTTACAAAAAAATATTTAAAATAAAATTAATTTTATATTTAAAAAGTATAAAAATATTTACTTTAAAATCATAAAAATATATGTGTGATTTTTTTATGTTAAAAAATTTAATTTTTTTATTTAATTCAACGACCGACGTAAACGCAAACCAACGTGTCATCTATAATTCTTTCACGACAGCTTGTCGAAAGTGAAGGAGAGAGAAATCGTGTGGTTCTTGGCTAATTACAAAATTATTTATTTTTATTTAATAAATATATTGTATATGGGTGAAAAAGTCTATGTGTTTAATTATACTGGGACGGCAATAAATATTATAAAGGGTTGTTATCAATTATCTTCTAACAATTTAAATAGACATTTCAAGAGTAATAATATCCTTATTTTTCTTATTTTCAAATTGATCTATTTTCTCTTTAATAATAAAACGTGATTCTTACACTTAATAAGTCAATTCGTCTTTAGCAACGAGGGTTTTGATTCTTAGACTTAATTAATGATGATAAAGTATTTTTTATTAAAGATATTGCACGACGATAGAGATCTATCACTTAAAGTGAGACTCAACAATAATAAAGTATTTATTTAATCATTTTTACACCCTAATATTTATTTATAAAGGAATAATTAACTAAAACTTTTTAAATGTTAACTATTAAATTATTTGAACAAAAAAAATGTAATTATTTCTTTTAAACTCAATATTATATTATTGATTTTGAAAAAAATTCTTCTATATATTATAATTTTATTAAAAAAATTAATAGTAATCACTTAAGAATTGTCCCCTTTTTTTACTTGCTTACCTTTTGGTAATAATTTGATTTTTTATTTTTGCTAAATAAAATAGTAATAAAAATAAATTTAGAATGCCAATGTTATGTTTATTCTCTTCAATTTTTAACCGTAATATATCTAACACTTTAATATAAGAATTAGTGTAAAGACGAAACTTGTCAAGGGACAGGCAGCAATCTATCCAAAAGATTACGTTAAAAAATTGAACCTTAAAAATTCTCTTATAAAAAGTTAACCACCGGCCCAATTTTTTAATATTAGAAGAATTAAAATTTGTATAATATACGTACAAGGTATTCTCTAATTTCCTTTTCTTTTTTTACTTGAGCCAACTCATGATGATTTAAGGGTATTTTAATCTTAAGTAATATAATTAATAAGAAAAATGATTTTTTTTAACTCGTTAATCCTTAGAAATCTTTTTATAAAATTGAAGATCATTTTATAATATTTAATAAAAATTTATTATTGAGTGGACGGCAAGTGAAGAATACAAATTCAGTACTAAGACTCTGAAGATCATTAAATACCAATGACTGTGGTTATGTGGTGTTGGTAACTTTGTCTCTTCATCAGGTCCATGGGACCGGCATACATTTTAAATCATTAATATAATGCAAAAATTATTTATGACCAAAAAAGGAATAATCTTATTAATTATTAGTTCTTCAAAGTTATTGGTCAAATCAATTACATTTTTCTAATTAGGAGAAATGATTTTCATCCAATAACAATGTAATTTAAATATTTAATTCATTTAATTTCATTAAAACAATAATAATAATTTAATTTAACTAATAAAAGATAATAACTAAATTTTAATTAATTTCATTAGAAAATTAATATTTCTATAGTATTAACATTTTTCTTATCAACTTATTTAATTCCCAAATTCACCCCTCATAATTTTAAATATCTCTTAGAAGTAGGCATGTTTTTTGAAAAAAGAAAAAGAAAAAGACTTGCTTTAAAATCAAAATAAACCAAAGTAAGTAAATTGAGGATTTATTTTTTTCTTGTTTGGCGAGAAGAGGTTCCCACACACACATATGCATGCAGTTGTGGCCATGAGCTTTTCTGCAACTAAATATAATGGTAAAAAAGTTTAACTTCTTGAAAAATAGAAATTTTTATAATATACAAGAAAAAAGAACTTTATTTTTAAAATTTTGAATTACAAATTAGAGAATGTTTGTTATTTTATTTTTTAAAAATTAATATGTAATAAATTTAATATTTATATTTTTATAAAAATTAAGTAGACTTATAAATTAAGAGTCAAATTATTACTTTATTCAACGAAAAAGTTAAAGTGAGAATCTCAAAATAAATATAATGGTGAAAAAGTTGAATCTCCTGAATTATTAGTTTATTCACATGACATACCCAAAAAAAAAGGCACTTTTATCCTGTGCATAGTAATCGCTTCTTATTATTTAAGCGTTATTGAGACAATTAAAAGTGGAATCTCAAACTGAAAACCACTCATCAGATTCTTCCAAGAAATTTGTAAACTTGATCAGATTTCACCAAACAGATATTTAGTGTGTCTTTATTATTTGCTTCCTACGAGAAAAATGACATTTAGCAACCGTTTTTAAATAGTTTTAATGATGATTTTAATTGTTGCTAAAGAAATTAACAACGGTCGGTAAAATTATCATAAAATTATTGGCATAGTAACAGTTTAAGTCAACTGTAAAAATAACGTCGTTAGGAGGCATCTTAACCACAGTTTTGAAACCGTCGTTAGTATTCGGTATAACGACGATTTAAGAACTGTTATAATTCTGATCTTAACGACGGTTAGATAATCGTTGTTAGGGTGCATCTTAACGACGACTCAATAATCGTCGTTATGATGAGTTCTAATGACAGTTAAACAACTGTCTTTAAAACTATTACAATTTTTTTATGTTTATTTATTTATTTTATGGTTGAATTTCATATTTCTATCATTCAGCAGACTAATTCTATTTAATTGTTTTTATTGTTTCACAATTATGCTTGCGAATTATTTTGTAATATAATAATTTTTTTTAATTTATCAACATTTATCAATATGTTTAATATACGTAAATATTTGAATGCAAATGATATATAACAATTAAAAATTTGTACATAAAAATTAATAGTCACAGAAAAAATAAAATTGCATTATATAGACTATATAATTGTAAATAATCAAATTATGTTTCCGGGCCCTGTGGGTGCTGATCAGGCTGATATCCACTACCACGATCACTAAGGTCCTAAAAAAAATTTTGTTGGGTTAGTGTTTTGAGATTAAACAAAATTATACCAACAATTTTTTATGATATTTAGTTATTGTTATGTGTTGAGAAATTACTCCAAGTCCGAGACTATGAGGGAGTGCATTCTCAAGCAACAGTTGACCCAAAACTTTCTATAGTAGGAACATCATAGCTGCCTCCATCTATCATTGTTATGCTGCGATAGTTAGTGTGTCTTTATTATTTGCTCACTACAAAAAAAATAACATTTAGCGGCGGTTTTTAAATAATTTTAACGACAATTTTAACTATTACTAAAAAACTTAACGATGGTTGATAAAATCATCGTAGAATTATTGGTACAATAACGGTTTAAGTCAATTGTAGAAACGACATCGTTAGGAGGCATCCTAACGACGATTCTAAAACCGTCGTTAATATCTGGTATAACGACAGTTTAAGAACTTTCATAATCTTGATCTTAATGACGATTAGATAATCTTCATTAGGGTGCATCTTAACAACGACTCAGTAACCATCGTTACAACGAGTTCTAACGACCGTTAGACAACCGTCGTTAAAATCATTACAATTTCTTTTATGTATATTTATTTATTTTATGGTTGAATTTCATATCTCTGTTATTCAGCAAATTAATTCAATTTTATTGTTTTTATTGTTTCACAATTATGCGTGCTAATTATTTTGTAATATAATAATTTTTTAAAATTTATCGGCATTTATCAATATGTTTAATATACGTAAATATTTGAATACAAATGATATATAACAATTAAAAATTTGTACACGAAAATTAATAGTCACGAAAAAAATAAAATTATATTGTACAGACTATATAATTGTAAATAATCAAATTATGTTTTTAGGCCCTACGGTGTTGATTAGGCTGATGTTCACTGCCACAATCACTAGGGTCCTGAAAAACAATTTTGTTGGGTTAGAATTTTGAGATTAAACAAAATTTTACCAAAGGTTTTTTATGATATTTAGTTATTGTTATGTGTTGAAAAATTACTCCAGGTCCGGGACTATGAGGGAGTGCATTCTCAGGCGGCAGTTAACCTTAAAATTTCTGTAGCAAGAACACCATAGCTGCCTCCATCTGTCATTGTCATGTTGTGATGTCAGCGTCATGTACCACTTGCTCGGCCTCATGTACTGCCTCATGCGCTGCTCATTCAGCCTCTCATCGCTACTGCTTGAGGTCTCGCTCTTCTATAACCGCTTTCAGGCGCTCAACCTCAGTCTATAACTCTTGGTATGAAGGCTCAGACTGTGAGCTCGACCCAATCAAATCACAATCGAAGACTTGGCTTGGGCAAACACACAATTTAAACCCTCAAACGCGACCCGAGTACTCTCTAGTGTTCAGAGCTCTCACAAGTGAATCAGTCATCGAGAGCTTTTGGGATGAGTTATCCTCCTACTAGATCAAGACAATTTTTTTCTACAAAATCGAGTAATAGACAATAAATAATATTAAAAATTAATAGAAAACCAAATAATTACCCATGTATATAAGGTTGATAAAAAATTTATACCTACAGCAACTACTTGAGTTTCGTCGTTAATGTATGATCTGTCAACCCTTTTATGAATAACCGTCCATACATAACCGCAAGTCACCGGACCTCTAACCTCAACCTACTAAAATTTGAAACAATTAATCAATTTTTGATTATATAAATTAGTGTATTATTAAAATTAAAAGAAGATATTGAAGAATTTAAACTAACCATCTCAGCCTTTTTACCCTCAAAGCTCTTCAAGCTAGTGGTACGTGGCATTATCTAATATCTTCTGTTCTGTCTATTCTTCATAGCCACATCCTAATTAATCGCATAGAAAAATTAATTAGTCACAATATGTAAAAGTTAAAATATATGAACAGATTAATATAAACAATTACCCTAAACTTCACATCAAGGCCATAGTTAATGAAAGTCACCCATCGATCAAGTGGGATGTTAGCTGAGACGTCATTGCGCAACTGATCCCTGGTCTTCATGTAACATCCCTAATTTCAATTCTTTTATTAATAAAGGTACATAAATATTTAATTAAGAAAATAAAATTTATCAGATAATTTTTTAAATATCTAAGGAAATATAATTCTTAAAAATTATTCATCTTATGTGTATGCATATAAAATATTTCTAACATTAAGGGAACAAGTAAAGAGAGAAAATCTAATAGAAAAAATTAGAAATAACATATTAAAGAGAGGCGAAATTCTTTGGTAAGGAAGATAATTTTTTTTGTGAAGTAAGTAAAGGTCTTAAAATTTTAATAAGATTGGATTAGGATAATTTTTCCTAATTTAAGAGTTAGAAATTTCTAAGTGTAACATCTCTACCCATAAATTGGACTTTCACCTATGGACACTTCATATAGAGTTTTTTCATTTTACATAATTTTCTAGCAAACCCATTGGATCCCAAGCAAGAAATAAAACATAGACTTGGACTAAAATATAGAAGTTGAACCGATAGCCCAAAAATTATGAAAATGTGACCAAGCCCTCCATGAAAGGTAGAATTTTAACCAAAGTAAAGGAAAAAGGTAATAATGAGCTCAAATCCAAGAGGAAAAAAAATAAGAATCATGTGACAAAATAGTAGTGCAATAATAATCAAGATTAGGTCACATGAAATTAAGACAAAATATCTATATCCTACATCCATAATTTCAACAACTAGGTAATAATACATGCCATTATGACAAAATATCTATATCCTACATTCATAATTTCAACAAGTGGATAATAATATATAGTATTATGACAAAATATCTTTATCCTACACAAATAATTTCAACCAAGCAACAGAGATCCAATGGTTGAAAAATTGCCACTTAAAAAGGCAAACTTATCATACTTGATTAAAACAAAAGAAAAAAAAATGAATTCTTAAATTAAAAGGACCTTGTCCCTTGTCTTAAGAACATATTATCATAATTTTCAAAATAAAAATCTCCTTTTGCTATACATATCTTGACTAAGGAAGATGAAGATAAGAACATGAATTGTTTTTTCTCAAAAAACAACCAAGTACATCCTAATTGTGATAAGGTAGACCCATAATCATGAAAGGTAAATTATTTGATAGTTTATTTAAGCAAAACACACCCCTATAACATTATAATTTTCTCCAAGTGAGGGAAAGAAAAAAATAGAAGTAAGGTAGAGTAAGGAAAGGAGAGGAAGAGAGAAGAAAGGAAAAAAGAAGAAAGAGAAGTTTAAAGAACTAAGTACTCAAGGTAAGTTAGCTTAATCTCCACTTAAATTCATCTTTTTTCTTCATCCTTGAGGTTCAAAAACTCACCCTCTTTCTCTTATTTAAACTGCTAGAAAAGTTAAGGGAATGGAGGAATCTTGCTACTTCCTTCAAGAGGAAACAAGAAAAAAAATTCACTAAGTGAGTTAAGGAGATCTTTAGGTAGATTTAACAATATCTTTTTTTGAAGAAAAGTTTTGAAATTTATAACATTTATGTGGAATTTTAATCTTAGAACTTTAATGAAATTTATAATATTTGCTACTTTGATGATTGGTCAAGAATGTTGTTATATCATGTTACATGTTATTTTGCATATGATGGATGTTTTGGACATTACGGTTGGTGTGGAAAGTTCTGCATAGGTATCGCTATGGGTGGTAAAAAATTTTATGATTTTTATGCTACTATTTTGTATATTTGAATGTTGTAAAAAATTGATGAAATATGATTAGATGTAAAGAAAATAGAAGAAGATGTAATATAATGATGAACTAAAACCTTAGGAAATGATTGGTTAGAAAACTGGATGTCGGGGTAACCAGGAAATCTTCTATTTTTTTATATTTTGGGAAGAATCAGTTATGAATTAAAAGAAATGGTTAACAAGAAAAATGTAGTGTCTTAAGGATTTTTAACCACTAGAATCACTTAATATGGAGTCCAGATGAGGGATATATTGCCTGATATGTAAGCAGTGGTCAGAAAATAGTTAACTAGAAAAGAATCTATTAGGTATGCTTCTGTATTTGAATTTTTAGAATACATTGTAGGGAATTAAGAGCAATTATTAACATGAAAAATGTAGATCTATGTTTTATGAATTTTTAGCCACTGGAATCATTCAAATTGGAATCAATATGAGAGAAATATGATCAGATTAGTAAGTAAAGGTCAGAAACTAGCTAATCAGGAAAGAATCTTTTAAGTATGCTTCTGTGTTTGAATTTTTGAGCAAAATATATAAGGAATTAAAGGAAATTATTAACATAATAAATATAGATATATGTATCACGGATCTATAGGCTCTGAAAGCATTTAATTTGGAGTCCATAAGAGAGAGATATGGCTGATTAATGAGTAAAGATTAGAATCAGTCTAGAATCTAAGGTGATAAGTGTTTTTGTTTTTTATTTTTTAGGAATAATTAGTAAGGAATCTGAAGAAATGATAAACATAAAAGTTGTATATAAATGTATTAGTGTTTTTTAAGTTTTAAAATCACCTCAATTGGATTTTGTATGAGAAAAATATGATCTGATTAGTAAGTAGAGGTCTGAACCTACCCGTGAAAAAATAACATTGAATTTGAAGGAGTAATAACACCACGATCACTTAAAATTTCACTAAAATGTTCAATATAAGGGTTTTAGAAGATTGTCTTACCTTTCAATTGACACTAAGGTCACCTAAATCGAATTTAAAATAAGGGTGTTATACTCTGTTTAGTAAAAAGAGAATAATAATATTTAAAAAAGAATAAGAATCTTATAAATGAAAATAATAAATTACTAGTGTATACCATAGCCATTGCCATTGCATAAACTCCTTACCATCTTAAGTGCATAATTTTGAAATAGAAATATTTTATAAAGTGATATTTGAAAAATTATATTTATGGCATGATTACCAATAATTTTTAGTAATGATTATATTTTGATAAAAATTGTGGCATGTGAATATAATGAACATATTTGTTATTGAAATCATATTTATGGCTATTAATGTGAAAAGAAAAGAAATGAGTACGGTTACATGATAGTCCGTGTGGTGCACCAGTAGGGGACATCTTACCAACAGTTATGATTATGTTAATGAGAAAAGAAAGAAAAAGTGTGACATGTTAGACAGAGCGAGAAAAGCATGTTATGGAGAGTAGAAAGTACTCACCTTGACCGGGGTAGCTTGATATGAAAATAAGTTGATAGCCATTATATGATATTTTGAAAATAGTCATTCATGTCATACATGTCATAACTGTACGATTTTCATATGCATAGATAAAGTGCATTTATATGACCTAAATATAATTGTTGTAGCTTATACAGATAAACATGACGTGACAAGCATTATTGATAATGATTTATTGTTGAACCTACTAAAATTTATTTTTCATTATATTTCCATATCATGTTCAGAAAACTAAGTTATGCAAATATTCTCTATGACCAGCTTTTACCTTACGTTGGGTCGAGTTGGCTAAGATTCCGGTGAAGGTACAACCACTCGCACTCGTATATCCGAACCTGGTCAATATAGATGAATAAAATGTAGACTTATATGTATTTGATTTTTGTACATATGTTCTGATTAATAATGTGTACGTGAACCCAGAATTGTATAAGTGTTAATGGTATTTCTTAAACCTTATTTATGTTTGGTTAATTTAATTGAATGTTATAATGAGTTAAATAGTTAGAAGTAAGAAGGTAATGACTTCATGAAATTTTAGAAATATACATATAAGTATATATGGAAAAAAAATGGAGTTGTTACATAATTTGTCTCAGAGCAGGTCAATCCTAGATGGCCAGTGGATGGATGGTTATCTGAATCGATCTTATAGTGTCTTGAGTATGTTGTGGTTGTACTGTGTAGGGGATCAGTGATTTCATATAGGTAAAAAATTACTAATGTTTTCTATCTATATGTCGAGATGGTGTTATGACTGCTGTGAAATATTTTTGAAACTAACTATTTGGCTTGATCACCTCAATAGCAGCATAACTTTGTTTTTGCTATAGTAGGAAATGGCACCACCAAGGAAGAATTCGACAAACAATGCAGAGAAAACCCTGCACAACCTTGCCACGACAACTCGAGATCAGGTCACGACCACTAACCAAATTCTACAATACCTCCAGAATGCTAATAACCCGAATGGTGAGAATGGTGTTAATAACCGGATGATAGAGAATGATAATGTCATATATGAGTTCCTAAGGACAAGACCACCTTGTTTTCAAGGCAATTTTAACCCAATTGTAGCTGAAAGGTGGATAAGGGAACTGAAGAAAATCTTTGAAGTAATGAGTTGTACTAAGGAGCAACAAGTTATTTTCATTGCATATATGCTGAAAGATGAACTAGAATACTAGTGGCGCAAAGTTAAAGAACTTTTAGTTCATTAGGGAAGATAGATCACTTGACAAGTGTTTAAAGACACCTTTTTAGAAAATTACTTCCCAAGTACTGTGCAGGTAGAGAAGGAGATTGAATTTCTCCAACTCAGGCAACGCAGCATGACCATAGACCAATACATTGTGAGGTTCGAGGAGTTGTTAAGTTCTCCTCTTACCTACGATTTAACCCCGATGAAACATGAAAGGCTGTTAAATTTAAAGCGGAATTGAACCCAAAAATAAGGAATGTTGTTATAGCTATGGAGATTAGAAAATTTGTACCTCTGATAAATAAATGCAGACTCCTGGAGAAAAGTTTAAAGGTAGTGGAGGATGAGAAATAAAGACAGAACTTTTAGAAAATGAAGAACAAGGCACAAAACTCTGGTAGAAATGTCAGAGGAAAAATATAGGGTACTGGTAAGAGGACAATGACTACAAGTCCCTAACCCTTCCAACAAAACTTTTTCACAGTCAAGTACACTAAGTGCAAGCGTATGCATAGTAATCAGCCATGCTACATGGGATCAGATGTTTACTTCAAATGCAGACAGAAAGGTCATTTTACAAAGAACTGCCCACAGAATATGGAGAAGCAGCTGGAACCAAGACCTAAGGTGAAAGGAAGAGTTTTCACCCTGAGCTGCCAAGAGGCAATTCAATCCTCCGAAATGATTCAAGGTACATGCTACATCTATGAATTTGTTCTTATGATGTTGTTTGACTCTGGTGCTAGTCATTCATTTGTAGTAGAAGAATGTGTTAAAGAGTTTCAGTATCCTATTTTTGAAACCCTCTATGAGCTATCTGTAGTAACTCTCGCAGGAGAAAGGGTCTTAACTTCCTCGGTATGTAAAGACTGTCAGGTCACCATTTAGGATAAAAAAATTATGTAGACCTCGTCTGTCCACCTTTAAAAGGTATTGATATCATTTTAGGGTTAGACTGGATGATTAGAAATCAGGTCTTACTTAATTGTTGCAACAAGACCGTTGAATTTCTACCTCCTACTTCTGAAGAAGAGATGTAGTTATTGATGCTTAATACCAATCAAGTCAATATGGAGTTGAAGAATGGAGTACTTGGATACATTCTCTTGCACTTATCAAATTTAGAAGTCGAACCGAAACTTGATGAAATCCCAATAACCAACGAGTTTCTCGAAGTATTTCCATAAGATATTCCAGGCTTACCTCCCAAGAGAGAGATAGAGTTCTCTATTGATCTCCTACCCGGGACATGACCTATATCTATTGCACCTTATAGAATGGCCTCAAAGGAACTACAGGAACTTAAGAAATAGTTAGAGGAATTGTTAGATAAGCAATTCATTAGACCAAATGTATCACCTTGGGGAGCTCATGTATTGTTTGTTAAGAAAAAAGACAGGAGTTTGAGACTATGCATAAATTAAAGACAGCTCGGGATACCATCAGATTAGGATCAAGGAGGAGGATGTACCAAAAACAGCCTTTAAGGCTAGGTATGAGCACTATGAGTTTCTCGTAATGCTCTTCGGGTTGACAAATACACCTGTAATTTTTATGGATTACATGAATTGCATTTTTCAACCTTATCTAGATCAATTTGTGGTAGTATTCATTGATGACATCTTGATATATTTTAAGAGTGAGAAATAACATGAATAACATCACTGAATCATGCTGCAAGTGCTGAAAGAGAAAAAGTTGTATTCTAAATTGAAGAAGTGTGGATTTTGGCTGTCAGAGGTAAAATTTCTTGGACAGGTCATTTCCAATAAAGGGGTAGCCGTAGACCCTAATAAGACGGAAACAATGATTCAGTGAAAAAGACCAAAGACGGTTACAGAAGTCAGAAGTTTTTTGGGTTTGGCAGGATACTATAAGAGGTTTATACAAAACTTCTCTCGTATAGCCTTGTCATTGACTAAATTGACCAGGAAGGGAAGTCCTTTCAAACGGACTGATCAATGTAAAGCTAGTTTTCAATAGTTTAAGACAAGATTGACCACTACTCCTGTTTTAATTATTCTAGACCCCACAGGACATTTTGAAGTGTATAGTGACGCTTCAAAGAAAGGGTTAGGGTGTGTATTAATGTAAGACAAGAGAGTAGTTGCTTACGCCTCTAGGTAACTAAGACACCCATGAAGGAAATTATCCAACCCATGATCTTGAATTGGCAGCGGTGGTGTTTGCCTTAAAGATTTGGTAACACTATTTGTACGGTGCAATATTTGAAGTATACTGTGATCATAAGAGTTTTAAGTATCTTTTTAATAAGAAGGAGTTAAATATAAGGCAACGAAGATGGGTAAAATTTCTCAATTACTACAAGTTTGAGATAAAGTATCATCCAAGAAAGACGAATGTTGTAGCTGATGCCTTGAGTCAAAAATCTCTACATATGAGTCAGATGATGGTGTATGAGATGCAGATGCTAAAGGAGTTTCGAAATTTAAAACTGGCCACTACTCTTACTCCAAAGAAGATAATCATTAATGGTTTAAGTATAGAGTGTGACCTTAGAGCTCATGATCAATACTTACAGGATCATAAAGATCAAGATAATTTTTCTGTCTTGGAAAATGGAGCAATCATGTATCAGGGAAGGATTTGTGTCCCTCAAGAACAAGAGTTGAGGATTAAGATCCTATAGAAAGCACATCAGAGTAAGTACATAGTCCATCTTGGATCCACTAAAATGTATCAAGACTTAAAGAAGATGTACTAGTGGTTAGGGATGAAAAAAGACATTGTTGAGTTTATGGCAAAATGTTTAATTTGTCAAAAGATGAAGGTAGAGCATCAAAAGTCAGCAGGATTTCTACAACCTCTTGAGATTTCTATGTGGAAATGGGATAGTATTTTGATAAACTTTGTGGTGGGATTACCTAAGACTTTAGTTGGACATGACTCTATCTGGGTAATAGTTGACAAATTAACCAAATCTGTTCACTTTTTTTTCATAAAAATTAACTATTCACTTGACAAATTAGCCTAATTATACGTTCAAGAAATAGTTAGACTGCATGGAAGTCCCTTAAATATTGTTTCTAATAGAGATTCAAAATTCACGTCGATGTTTTGGAAGGCGTTGTAGAAAACTTTTGGTACCCCATTACGGTTTAGTACTGCCTACCATCCTTAGACTGACGGACAAACAGAACGGACCATTCAAACCCTAGAATATATGTTGAGAGCCTGTGTGATAGAGTAAAGTAAATGATGGGATAAGTACCTACTTTTTAGTGGAGTTTGCTTATAATAATAGCTATCACTCTAGTATTAAGATGGCCCTCTACGAATCTTTATACGATAGGAAGTGCCGATCTACACTATGTTGGTTTGAGATAAGAGAAAAGAACTTGCTGGGTCCTGATCTAAAGTACCGTAAACTCCACTATTTTGAGTTGTCATCCCTTGGTTTCGCTCTAAAGTTCGAAATATGAATCTGTTTACATTGTAAGCAATGTATCGATGTGCTCTATCCAGTGGATCAAGTGCAAGAAATTTTAAATTAGTACACTGTGATCTATTACCATCAATTGCGATCTGTAAAAAGATTATGGTGTGAATTGTGCTCATATTTGACATATGAATGAAAATTGACCACCGTCGAAATACTTACACAACGAGAAAACCAAGAGACAAATTCTCTGTGGACTTTTTTATTTATCTCGGTAGATGCTTGCGTCTGACTTCTTTAATTATGCCTTACATAGTCTTTAAATTTCCTGTATAGTAAACAATATAGATATACTTAATGTTACACAACATTCAAAATTGTATGCAAATGTAGCTAAGTCTAAGTTAACTTACTGTAGGTAAGCATCAACTTTCTTGTAGTTTGTTAAGACATACCAATGGACTTGCAATTTTTGCTGGGGAGAAAGTGTGAAATATTCAAGCCACCAACTTGTATTCCTATTGGTAGGAACAACAAACCCCTATCGGACGTCTCAACATCAGGTCGATCATCCATACGAGCAGAATTATTGAAAACAGTCTCAACACCATCTATGTACCTGGAACAAAAAATTAGAACTTCTTCTGCAACATATGACTCTGTTATTGAAACTTCTGACCTTGCTCTATTACGCACAAAAGACTTAAACTTACTTAAGTATCTGTACAACATATATTAGATGAATAAAATTGGATTAACAAAAATGAAAGAAATCTAAACTAGGTGTTTTTGATTTTTTTACCTTTCAATGGAATACATTCAACAATATTGAACTGGTTCTCCTAACTTTGCTTCTAGGACCAAATGTACAATTAAGTGCACCATGACTGTAAAGAAAGACGACGGGAATAACATCTCCAGATGGCACAGCGTCATAAAAATATGATTCTGAAGTTGTTTAAGTTCGTTCACATTCAAAACTCTAGAACAAAGCTGTCGGAAAAATGAACAGAACTCGATCAAAATTGTGGACACCTACTAAGGAAGTGTTTTCCTTATGGCTAACGGTAACAGTTGTTCCATAAAGATGTGACAGTCATGAATTTTCAATCTCTCAATCTTACGTTGTCTTACGTTAATACATTTGAAGATAATACTAGAATAACCGTCAAGCACAAATATATTCTTAAGTATTCTGAGGAAGACTTCATTGTCTGTATTTGTCAATATGAACAATGTAGGTAGATATTTACCGTCATCATTTGGCCACAGCTTTAACCTCACACCAAACACTTGTAAGTCTCTTTGGGTATTTACGTGGTCCTTTGAACAGTCAGTATCATTAAGTAAAGTATAAATAATGTTGTCACAGACATTTTTCTCAATATGCATGACGTTAAGATTATGACTTAACATATTATTCGCCTAGTACGAAAGTTTGAAAAAAATATATTATTATGTCATTGTTGAGTCCTAGTATCAATCCCACCATGACCTCGGATTTGTTGTTGTTGAGTCTCAGCATCAGTTTCCATATTTTTTTCGAACACAACTTGAATATCATTGACTTATCTTAAAATGTCTAAGTCACTCAGTTGCAAAAGAGAGTTTCTTCTATCCTCTTTTCCGTCAAACCTATTGTTGGTCATCCTAAATTTATGACCCGGAGTTAAAAAGCCCCATAAGACACTAATTCTGACTATGAGGTAGACGCACGGGAGTTGAGTCAAAGTTACAATGTAGACAGGCTAATCCAATATGAGTATTCCAACCTGATAAACATCCAAGGCTAGAAAAATTACTGATTGTCCACAAAAGAGTTGCATGCATGTTGAATATTTCTTTGTTGAATGCATCGTAAGTCTGAACACCTTCAACTCTTCAATTAGTGGTTGTAAAAATACATCTATATCATTTCCTAATGCTTTTCTCCCTAAAATTATCATTGACAACATAAATGAACTATTTCATAGACATCCAAGGAGGGAGATTGTATGGAATCAGCACAATTGGCTATATGCTGTAACATGTAAATAAGTTTCTAAATAGATTGAAACCATCAATGGTAAGCCCCAGATGAACATTCTTCGAATCTGATGCAAATTGAGGATTCAAAATATAAAATCTCTTCCATGGTTCAGAGTCCTTCAGATGCCTCATTATGCCATTAGAAATCCTGTTTTCAGAATACCATATCATAAATTCAGCAGTTTTAGAAGACATGAACAACATTTGCAACAGTGGCATAAGTGGAAAGTATATGAGGATTTTATTAAGTATCTTTTTCTATTTTTCCCCCTTCTGTTTCGGTTTCCACCTTGGTGTATTGTACTTACTACAAGTGTCCTTATTTTCTTGCTCACCCTAATATAACATGCAATTGTTCTGACATGCATGGATTTTTTTTGTAATTTAGCACCAACTTATTAATGACTTTTTTAGCCTCGTAAAATGAAGATGGGATCTTTGCATCTAGGAAGACATCGACCAGTAACTCAAGTATCATCGACATGGCCTTGTTGCTTATTCTGCACAAACACTTAATGTGATACAACTTCACCAAGAAAGATATTTTAGAATATTTCTCACACCCTTCCTATAGTGATTGTTGACCATCTTTCAGTAACTCATAAAAAAATTTTACACCATCGTCCATCCCTTCTACTAAAGGTGGAATATGCATATCTATAGAATCGATACTTTCATTTTCGCGGTGAACTCCGAAGGCATCATGTAACGCCCCCAATTTTACAGCACGTGAAATAAATATTTTTTTCCTACAATCAGATATTTTTTTTAACATGTATAACACTATTCTTTGTCATAGAAATAGATACATATAGGTTCTCTTATGTATATATACATTATACAGACCAAGTTATAAATGTCAAAGTAATAATAAAAGTAGGGATTCTGCCTGTGGCATTTTATAGCATACTCTAAAGTACAAGTACAATATAAATCAAAGTCTATGAGCCATGAAAACAAAATAGGCTCACCCAGAGATCATGTCATCTAACTAGTCAACTATCTGAAAAATCAGACTCTTTATTCTTATCTGAAAAATGTGAAAATATCGTGTAGTGAGTTTGACAACTCAGTGAGCAGATAATACCTCCTATGACCTCTTAGGTCAGCATATGGATATACTCATATTTTAAAATTTGTCACTTAGAAAATACAGTTCAGAAGTACATCCATATAGGACCCGTATTTCAAATATTTTTAAATAAAAGGATATTCAGATATCCAAACCATATCCAGCACGGTATGATCATTAAACAAATGTTATTATGCTCAACTGTATAAGTTATAGTAAAATAATAAGCTTTTGAGATAAAGTTATAAACTTTTAAAATGACTTGCTTCATTTGATGATCTGGTCAACCTAATTTAAAATGACCTGCCTCATTTGGCGATCTGGTCAACCCACACATACATTTTCTATACGCATAGTGATCGATCGACTACAATCACAATAGTGATTAGAGAATGTGAGTCCATCACACATCTGTCTCCTCACATTACCACTGTCACCAGGTTGGAGCGGCCCTCCTTCGGCTCACTCAGGCTAATAGAGCGTCCCCTATTCGGTATCATCACAAGCCATACAACCCGTCAATATTCATCTATACATATAAATACACACACACACACACACACACACACACACACATATATATATATACATACATATTCATCAAATGCAATGTATAATTATCAAGCAACTCGCCATGAATTTTATGCTTGTCATTCAATCATAATCAGTAACTTTATAGTTTTACAAATCAATGCCTCATGCATATAATATTTACTTTGCCAAATAATGATAAATACATTTAGAATCACATATACATGCCCTTTCTCAAGGCGATCATATAGCTTTATAAATCAATATCACATGCATAAATATTCATTTCACCATTTAATGAGAAATACATGTAAAATCAGATATACCATGAGTTCAGAAATCCATTTCTCAAAACTATACTCTTCTTGAACTATAATCAAAATTATAAGCAATTTAGATATTTTTAATGCATTTCAGAAACATATAAAAGTGTAAATATCTTATAAATATAATCAAATACACGTTTAAAGATCAAGAAGAGTATAGGGGAAGTCATAGAAAGAATTATCCACTCACAGGGTAAGGGCTCTAAATTGGACAGCCTCAAAATGTACTTTTCCAATTCACATTTGACTAAACAGACTTAAAAAAGTGTCCGGAGGGTCTAAAAATTAAATAAACAACTCTAGAAACTAGTCATTATTCATCGCCGAAAAATACTATTTATCGCCAAAAAATACTATTCACCAAGAACAAAAAGTTGTTAGATAACTGAAAAATTTCATATCTTACGGTTTATCTAACTACTGAATTCATCTACGACGTCAGATTTTCAATTTGAGGTCTCTAAGTAAAAGTTTCAGAGTTTACATTTTTCTGAAATTTTTTACTTTCGATCTACGGCGATTCTATGACTGATTTGAGAAATTGTTCAGTTAAAATTGTAGTATTCTCCATCTTGAATCCAGTGGTACCTTTAATTTTGAGATCAGAGCCTTGTAGATACTCCAAATCTAAAGAAAAAAATATGGAGATACTATTCACACTATTTCACTATTCATTCTCTTCTCGGTTTTCCGTCTCCCTTCCACATTCTCCTTTCCCTTTTATTTTTTTATTTTTTTATTATTTAATAATTAAATATTTAGATTTATTTTCATTTTATTTCATATATATTCATATAAATACCATTTTTCATCCTAAAACATCCCAAAAATTTCTAAAAATTTACATTCTCATTAATGAGTGAGTTTTATACTCATAAATTAAATATTTTCATCTTATCTTTTTGCCATAATTAAGTATAAATCTCCCTTACTTGTCTTTAGTTTGTGTATTTCTTACAGATGGAGAGAAGAGTAGAAAATGGACTTAATTGGAGGAATCAAAGCTAAATTGTGGTTCTTTGAGAATGATGTCTATAAATCAAGCAGATAAAACAAATTCATTAAGGATGGCTGAGTAAGGAGTATTATCATATTGACTCTTGAGACGCATCCTAATGGAGATATGCACAAATTTATTCTTGATTTATGATCACATTTCCAAAAGAACTAAAACATAAAGATTCATAGCAAAACACCCAATGTTGAGAATATGTTTGTTGTTTGCAGTTCAGTCCAACCTTGCTGTAGTACTTGGGCCATATCTCCGCAAATACATATCCAATATGTATGCAATTTGGTAGGTGTGTAGCTGACACAATTGGGTACAACTTTCATGTTCAAGTGGTCAAAAAATTCGGACATTAAAAGGGCCAAAAGTGGGTTAGAAGAGAATCTGACTACTGCTGCAGTCCAGCCCGACTTTGCTCTAGTATTTTGACCATAACTCACACATTACGTATCCAATATCTCCACAATTTGTCTTGAAGGAAAGCTAATGAAATTTTCTACAACTTTCGTGTTGATGAAATCAGCAAATTCGACGGATTTCAAGATGATATTCAAAGATCAATTTCGGTGTACATGATGGAATCCAAATTGTCAACTTTGTACAAATTCCTACCTAACAATTTTGACAATTATCACACCTACCACACCTAATTGTATCTATAAATGGAGGGCTTGAGGGGTGAGGGAAGGAGTTTTTGGAAGGCTTTTGGAGGAGCTTTGGAGAGAGTTTGGGAAAACTTTGTTGAAATTCTACGTACTTGTAATGTTATTCTCTCTTTAGATATTTTTTAATATAATTCATTTTATTCCGTAATATTATCATGTTCCTTCATCTATCATTTTACTTTCTTGCCTTGATTATGGAGAACTAATCTCATAATGCTAAGGTGAAATGGTGAAACTCTTGGTATGAGAATAATAATTTATCTAACTCTTAATCTGAATGTTTATCTTTGATATTGTATTTACCTTCTTATTCCTTTTCTCGTGATTATTTCTTAATGGCTGATTTTATCAGAACGCCGATTTCTTGTTATTTTATTGGTTGGTTTTATCAGACTGCCTATCTTGTATTATTTTTATGGTTGGCTTTGCCACCTGTCTCTTGTTATGTTTCTTCTTCTTATCTCTTTTCATTCTAATCTTGTAAACTTTGAATCTTGATACATTGTAGACAATTTTTGGCACAATGAATGCTTGAATCAATCTTAATTTATTGTAGACAATATAATGATTGGCACATTGTACTCTCGACTTTAAGTACAAGTTATCTTTTGCATATTTGTATTTTTAATCTTGTGAAGCGTGAATCTTTATATATTGTAGACAACATGACAATTGTCACAATATATACTTGAATCCATTTTACAAGAATGTTTTGATTATTAGTAAGGAGGTAAATATAATTCATATATAAACAAAATTGAGTTTAAATTAACATATGATCCGATTAGAACTTCATTCGTGTAAGGATTCTAATTGAGTAACAAAAGAATTAAATTTATCTTTATTCTATATACCAATAGTGGATCCCCTAACCTTAGCATGCTTCTTTACTTTGAATACATCTTCATTTAATTTCAGTATATTAGTTCTTTGCATACTTTGTTCAATATTCCTCTCACAAAACAAGACATTGGCAACTAGGTTAGAAGTATTTATTTCGGATCTATATTAGAATTTTCTCTCAATTGGCAATCTCTATGGGATCGACCTTACATACCACTAAATCTATACTCCAATAGATTCGTGCACTTGCAAGTTTTAATTAAAACAACAACACTCATAAAACTTTAGTTGAACTCTTAAATCATGATTTTTCTTGATAAAAATATTAATAAAAAAAATCACAAAATAAATATCTTTATACATAATAAAAGAAAGAATATTTCTAAAAATAAAACAAAAATTTATTAAAGGCCAATATAATTATTTTAAGTAAAACAATAATTACTTAAATTAAAAATAGACTTGCTTTTAGCAAAATATAATCATTTCTAAATAAATAAAAATATATATTTTTATAGTAAAACATTATTATTTAAAAATAAAAAATTACGAGATGTTACACATCACGGACTATGTCCTGCACAGGGTCATCCCAAACAATGAGTTTCGCAACCTCTACTGGCATTATATGATGTCTTGCAGCAGGATCTTCTGTAATCTTTTTCCTGTGCATACTCCAAAAATTGTATCCCTCTAGAAATGGTTTGACGATCAAGTGTTAGCGTACAACCTCTATAAATTATCATTTCTTAAATCTATACTTTGAGCATGGACATATTATTATGCCTTTGACACCCGAGTTGGCATTTGCAAATTTTAAAAAGCCATCTAGACCATCCAGGTACTCTTTAGTGTGTCGAGGTTTATGGATCAAAAACTTATCAATGTATGAAACTATTATAAATTTAGATAGCAACTACACTAAATACACTACAAGAAAAACGGGGAATGGCGACGGGCGTTTAACGACGGTCATAAAAAACCGTCTCTAAATCCAAGTTTAACGACGGTTTATTAACCGTCGTTAAAGTTAGACACCTAACGACGGTTTTCCAAAAAACCGTCGTGAAATACGGACGGTTAAGATCCAACCGTGGTCATCTGCGCCGAAGGGAAATATTTGACGGACATTACGACGGTTTTTATAAAACCGTCGTAACATTACGACGGTTAGACATAAAACCGTCGTGATTTAACGGCGGTTTTCGTAACAACCGTCGTTATTTCACGACGGTTTAATTAAAACCGTCATGAAGTTATAACGTTCGAAATTCGGACCGTTAATCGATGTTCGTGTAGTTTAACGACGGTTTAGGAAAAACCGTCGTTAAAGTTACACGTTACGACGGTTCTTTTTAGAAACCGTCGCTAAACCCATTTAGCGACGATTTTTGTTCGGTTTAACGACGGTTAATAACCGTCGTTAAACCGCGCTTCGTCTATAAATTGGAAGGTCCCCTTTATTTTTCTTACAACAGTTTCTTAATAGGAGTTTGTTCATAATATACTCTCTGAAATTATTTGTTGTGCTTTTCAAGTTTTTTTACTGTGGTGTTCTCTCCGACGTGTTTTATTTACTCTCAAGGTATGTCATTTAATTTTTTAATTGTATTTGATTAATTTTTTTATATTGTATGTTCAAAATATTTTCTTATATTATTTTTTATTTTATTTTGTGAAGATATTGTGACGTTGGGACGACACTTTAATTTTTGATTTTTGTGCGTTATTTATTTGGAATCATTTTTAATGTATGTAATTTAATTAATTAGATTTTGAATGAATTTATTTCAAATTATTATATGTTAGATTGAGATAATATTAGATATTTTATTTACTTACTACTTTTGTTATAAATATATTTGTCATTGTGATGTACATTATTGTATGAATCAATTTTAAAATTTGTGTTATTTTTGTGATATTTATGATGTTTAATATTATAATATATAGCATGTTCGTTGAAAATATGTAAGGAGAAATACATTTATAGAATAACATAAATTTAGTAGATAAATTGAAGTGTGTAATTGATTAGATAAAATAATTAATTTTAATAAATAAATAGAGTAAGTATTGAAAACAATTTTTTAAAAATTGTGACACTAATTTAAAAATATACGTATATTTTAATAAAAATTTAAGAAATATATATAATATTATTAATTTAGTATAAAATGATAGTGAATTTTGTTTTAAATACAAGTTATTTACTGTTTTTCAAATATTATTAAAATTAATGTAAAAAAATTGAAAGTAGTTATTATATTGATAAACGTATTTAAATAATATACATCAATTAATAATAGTCAAATTATATTACAGTTGTTAATAAAATAGTAAAATATTTATTCAAGTGATCAGATAAAATAATAAATAGACAAAATTAGTATTAGGAATTAGTTTTTAAAAAATAAAACTCATTTAAAAATACACATAATTTTTAAAACATAAAAACAAATTTACAATAACATAATTTTAATATGTATGCTAGTAGTGTAATAATTTTTAATGAATTAATAATAACATAAATTGAAAGTAGTTATTATATTGATAAACGTATTTAATTAATATTCATAAATTAATAATAGTCAAATTATATTACAGTTGTTAATAAAATATTAAAATATTTATTCAGGTGATGAGATAAAATAATAAATGTTAATAAATAGACAAAATTAGTATTATGAATTAGTTTTAAAAAAATAAAACTCATTTAAAAAAACACATAATTTTTAAAAAAGGAAAATAAATTTATAATAACATAATTTTAATATGTATACTAGTAGTGTAATAATTTTGAATGCACTTTATTGTTACACTAGATTCTCTATTAAAGAACTAACAAGATTTTATATGTAATTGAGTAGAATTATTCTTGAATATATGGCCCTTATATGGGCCACAGATTTTTTTTTTTAAATAGGGAATTGAAATTTCAATTCCTTATCTGAATTTGTTAGAATTTTTACCATGTAAATACTATAATTGAAATCTTTGCGGCAGCTGTAAAATAATATTATAATTTTTTGCTGCTAGTGTTTTTTTCTTTCCAAAAAATTTATATTCGTAGAAATTCGATCATGAAACTCATTATTTTAATTAATTACACTAGATTCTCTATTAAGGAACAAACAAGATCTTAAATGTAATTGAGTACAATTATTCTTCAATATATGGCACTTGTATGGGCCACTAATTTTACTTTTTCAGATAGGGAATTGGAAATTTCAATTCCCTATAAGAGTTCGTTAGAAATTTTATTGTGTAAATACTATAATTAAAATTATAACGGCAGATGTAAAATCATAATTCAATTTTTTTCCTGCTAGTGGCTGTCTTTTCCAAAAAATTCAGATTCGTAGAGATTTGATCATTAAACTCATCCTTTTAATTAATGACAATAACGAAGATTTTTTATTTAGTGCTTCATTAAATGTCTATTATCATAAAATTTGTCGAAAATGTTTTACATGTAAAACATTTTACACCTCTTCAAAATGTGTTGTGTTTTATGCACAATCAATTACAAATCCCTTCTCATGTAAAATAGTCATGTTTTCTTTTAGTTCAGATTAAGAGTTATTTAAGTTAATTGATATCTAAATTCATAAATATTTCAGAAATGGATAAATCTTGGATCAATAAACCTCGACATTCAATAGAGTACCTAAATGGTTTAGAAGGATTTTTGGAATTCGCAAATGCTAACTCTGGGGTCGAAGGTAGAATAATATGCCCATGCCCAAAGTGTAGATTCAAAAAATGGCAACTCATCGAGGTCGTGCGCCAACATTTGATCGTCAAACCATTTCCGGAGGGATACACTTTTTGGAGTTTGCACGGAGAAATGATTACAGAAGAACCTGTTGTAGGACATGCTATAATGCCAATTGAGGTCTCAGAACCCATAGTTCGAGATGACCCTGTCCAGAACATAGTCCGTGATGCATTCGGGATTCACCCCGAAAATGAGAGCATCGCTTCTGTGGATATGCCAGATCCGCAGTCAGCAGAAAGGATGGATGATAGTGTCAAATATTTTTATGAGTTACTGAAAGATGGTGAACAACCGCTCTATGAAGGGTGTGAAAAGTATTCAAAACTTTCTTTCTTGGTGAAGTTGTATCACATCAAGTGTTTGTGCGGCCTAAGCGACAAAGCAATGTCGATGGTACTTGAGTTGCTTGTCGATGTATTCCCAGATACCAAGATTCCGCCTTCATTTTACGAGGCTAAAAAAATCATTAATAAGTTGGGGTTGAACTACAAAAAAATTCACGCATGTCAGAATGATTGTATGTTATACTGGGGTGAGCATGAAAGTAGAGAAACTTGTTGTAAGTGCTCAGCACCAAGATGGAAACCGAAACAAAAGGGGGAGAAGCGAAAAAAAGTGCCTAATAAAATTCTTAGATACTTTCCAGTTAAGCCAATATTGCAGAGGTTGTTCATGTCTTCTAAAACTGCTGAATTTATGAGATGGCATTCTGAAGCCAAAATTTCTGACGGCATCATGAGGCATCCAAAGGATTCTGAGGCATGGAAGAGATTTGATCTTCTGAATCCTCAATTTGCATCAGATCCGAGAAATGTTCGTTTGGGCCTTGCAACAGATGGTTTCAATCCATTTGGAAACCTATCTACAAGTTACAGTATATGGCCAGTTCTGCTGATTCCGTACAATCTTCCTCCTTGGATGTCTATGAAACAGAGTTCATTCATGTTGTCAATGATAATTCCAGGGAAAAAAGCACCGGGGAATGATATAGATGTATTTTTACAGCCACTAATTGAAGAGCTGAAGGAGTTGTGGGTTGAAGGTGTTAAGACGTACGATGCATTTGGCAAAGAAATGTTCAATATGCATGCAGCTCTTTTGTGGACAATCAGTGATTTTCCTGGCCTTGGATGTTTATCAGGCTGGAATACTCATACTGGATTAGCCTGTCCGTACTGTAACTTTGACTCTACTCCAGTCCGTCTCCCTCACAGTCGGAAGTGGTGTTTTACGGGACATCGCCGCTTCTTATCTCCGGGTCACAAATTCATGCTGGCCCGCAATAGGTTTGACAGAAAAGAGGAAAGAAGAAACCCTCCTCCGCAACTGAGTGGTGTAGACATTTTTCGACAAGTCAATGATATTGAAGTTGTCTTTGAAAAAAATGTGGAAACTGATGTTGGGACTCAACAACGGCGTTCCCGAAGTCAGGGTTCGGTTGATGCTGGAACTCAACAATAGCGTAAGAAAAGTATATTTTTCAAACTTCCGTATTGGATAAATAATATGTTGCGTCATAATCTTGACGTAATGCATATTGAGAAAAATGTCTGCGATAACATCATTTACACTTTACTTAATGATTCCGGCCGTTCAAAGGATCACGTAAACGCGCGGAAAGACTTAAAGGAGTTTGGTGTGAGGCCTGAGCTGTGGCCTGATGATGGCGGTAAATATCCACCTGCTTTGTTCACGTTGACAAATGCAGGCAAGGAAGTATTTCTGAAAACACTTAAGAATGTATCTGTGCCTGACGGTTATTGCAGTAATATCTCCAGATGTATTGATGTAAGACAACGTAAGATCGGAGGACTAAAAAGTCACGACTGTCATATCCTTATGGAACAAGTGTTACCATTAGCCATAAGAAAGACACTGCCGAAACCGGTATCTGCAGTTCTGATCGAGTTTTGTTTATTCTTCCGGCAACTGTGCTCCAGATTTTTGAATGTTAATGAACTTGATCAACTTCAAAATCGAATCATTATGACGCTGTGCCATCTTGAAATGTTATTTCCGCCGTCTTTCTTTACAGTCATGGTGCACTTGACTGTACATTTGGTCATGGAAGCGAAGTTAGGAGGACCAGTCCAATATCGTTGGATGTATCTCGTCGAAAGGTAAAACATTAAAAACACAGTCTGTCCAATTTCTTGCATTATTGTTAATCCAATTTTATTCATTTAATCTATGTTCTCTAGATACTTGGGTAAACTTAAATCTTTCGTGCGGAATAGAGCAAGGCCAGAAGGCTCAATAGCAGAGTCGTATATTGCAGGAGAAGTTTTGTTATTCTATTCCAGATACATAGATGGTGTTGACACTGTCTTCAATCGTCCTCCTCGTGTGGATGATCGACCCGATATTAGGACGTCTGACAGGAGTTTGTTCCCACCAATAGGAAGACCAGTTGGTGGATTTGATTATTTCACCATTTCTCCCCGGGAAAAATTGCAGGCTCATCGGCATGTCTTAACAAACTGCAAAGAAGTTGATCCTTACTTACAGTAAGTTAACTCACACTTAGCTACATGATTATACAATTTTTCTTCCTGTGTAGCATTAAGTGTTTAGACAATGTTTTCTCAACAGGGAATTTAGAGACTATGTACGGCATAGTTTAAGAAGTCGGACGCGATCATCTACCGAGATAGACAAAAAAGTCCACAGAGAATTTGTCTCTTGGTTTTCGCGTCGTGTAAGTATTTCAACATGATCACATTTAATTCATATGTTAAATATGAGTACAACTCATCCTGTATTCATTTTCCAGATCGCAAATGATACCGATGGATCGCAGTGTACTGATTTAAAATATCTCGCACTTGGTCCACTAGATAGAGCACGTCGATACAGTGCTTACAATGTCAATGGATTCAAATTTCGAATTTTAGAGCGAGACCAAGGGATGATATCTCAAAATAGTGGAGTTTACGGTACTTTCGGGACGAGGAGTTATGCAAGTAGTAGTGATACGAATATGCAATTTGGTGGCGTCCCGTATTATGGAAAACTATTGGACATTGTCGAGTTAAATTACCATGGCCATTTTACAGTCGTATTATTTAAGTGTATGTGGGCCAACACAACTACAACGAGAGGAATTGCAATTGATGACTTCGGGGTGACATCGGTTGATTTTTCTCGGTTGATTCACACTGGTGAAAATGATGATGACGAACCATACATCCAGGCATCTGAGGCTCATCAAGTATACTATGTACAAGATGAGTTGGACAAGAACTGGAGTATAGTGATGCATTTAAAACCCCGTGACTTATACGAGATGGGCGATGAAGATGAAAATCTTATATACGAGAGCGATCCGTTACACACGCAAAATTTAGAAAGATTGTTTCCAGAAGAAGAAGTTAATTTATGCTTGTTACGGTATTAGTTTTGTTGTTGCCGCCTATTTATATATATTTTAGACTACTTATAATTACTGTACTATTTTATTTATTTCCATCACTTTTATTAGGCAAAATTTATTTTATAATTGTTTTATTACTTTCATTTTGCCAGTAGCGGTGACGATGAAGAAGGCTAGATCAGACATGGCAGGGGCGTCCAGTTCTCAGACTCCCACGCCCCGTGGGGCGATCAGTGAGGGCGGAGAGCCCATTATAGAGTCGGAGGCTGCCGCATCATCAGTCCCTCTCAGTGACTCCCAGCTATTGGATTCGCAGGCTATCCCCTGCACACTGTCCCCACCCGATGCTCAGGCACCGGATGACGATTATTCGTTCGATTTTGAGGCTATCTTTGGCGGTGTAGAGGCGGAGCATCAGCCCGGTGAGCAGGAGCGCAGACGCAGGAGGAGTTGAACAGTTGATGTAGTTGGTGAGTATTGTAATCATGTACACTTTATGCGCTTAATAATTTTGTCTTAGTAATATAATATATAATTGTCACTAATTATTTTGATAGACGGGACCAGGCACACGACGTCCAGACAGTTGACTGTCCACGACGTATGGGCCCTGCCTGAACAGTTAAAGGTGGTTGTCCAGTTCAACGACAACCACCAGCCTATCGGAGACAGTGGCGGTTTGTTCGATGTCTTCCTCGGCACCATCGGGGATAACTTTCGGTTATTCCCGATCTCTTACAGGGATTGGAGGAGCGTTCCTCAACAGTCGAAGACGAATGTCTTCGTAAATAATATTTAGGTATGAAAACATATATCTTTTGTAAATAATTATATTTATTCGTAATTTATATATTATTTATGTGTAACTAATTTTTTAATTTCGTTTGCAGACACATTTTATTGTGACGGATCAACACAAGAAACTGATCATGCAGTCGCTAGGAGTGAAATGGAGAGCAGCACGATACAATATATTTCGCCTGGCGTACGATGGTAAGAAGACCAGAGATCAGTTGCGGAATGAAGTCCCGACAGGCATCCCACCTGATCAGTGGGCAACTTTCGTAGACTATCGCCTAGACGCGAAGTCTAGGGTAAGTTGTTAATATATATATTTTTAAAATTTAACTTTTAAATATTGTCACTAATTATTTTTCCTATGTGATTAATTAGGATGTGGCTGCGAAGAATAAACGGAACAGAAGACAGCTGACAATGCCACACACTACTGGATCGAAGAGCCTTGCACGCAAAAAGGCGGAGATGGTAAGTTTAAATCTATAAATATTTTGTTTTTTTAAATGTTTATAAGACTATAATCATAAATTGATTGATTAATCATTTTAATATTCAGGAGATTGAGCTTCAGGGTCCAGTGACTTGTGGTGATGTATGGACGGCAGCTCATAAAAGAGCTGACGGATCGTACATCAACGACGAAGCTCGGGCTGTTGCGGTGAGTAATAAAATCTTATCAACCTTAAGTGGATAATTATTTAATTTTTAATAATGTTTAATATTATTAATTTCCTGTTATTGAATGTTAGGAGAAAATTGCTTCGATCCAGCAGGAGGACAGCTCGTCCTAAGAGCTCTCGACGGCCGATTCACTTGCGAGAGCTCTTGGCACTAAGGAGCACTCCGGCCGCGTTCGAGGATTTGGGTTGGGTGTTTGCCCAACTCAAGTCTTCGGTCGTAGTTCGTCTGGGTCGAACTCACAGTCTGAGCCGTCATACCACGACTTACAGAGTGAGGTGGAGCGCCTGAAGACAGCTATGCAGGAACGGGACGTCGAGCAGCAGCGCCTGAAGACAGCTATATAAATTTATACATCTTTAGTATTTAGTTAATAATTCAAACGTTTAATTATTATATAATAAAATAAAATATATAAAATTTAATTTAGAAAATATTAAAAATATAAATTAATTTTTATTTTACATAAAAATTTAATAATCAAAACAGCATTAGTAGTTTTATGAATAGTATAAAATATTATATTTTAAATTACAAATAAAATAGTTATAAAAATTTTAATTAATTTTATTAATAAAAAATTAAAAATTAAATAGAAATAACGACGGTTTTTGCTCAAAACCGTCGTTATAATTAAAAAAAAAACGAAATAACGACGGTTTTTTGTTAAAAACCGTCGTTATAATTGAAAATAAAAAAGATATAACGACGGTTTTGTGAAAAACCGTCGTTATATTTAAAATTAAAAATAAAAAATAATTATTAACGGCGGTTTATAACCGTCGCTATGTCTGGTTTAACGACGGTTTTTATAACCGTCGTTAAATCAGACATAGCGATGGTTATTCTCACGGTTGATAAAATCGTCGTTAGACCTAGAGTTCCACGACGGTTTACCAACCGTCGTCAATGGGCTTAACGACGGTCGGAACCGTCGTTAAACCTACTAAAAAACCGCCGTAATACCGCGGTTTTATTGTAGTGATAGTTCTTACTCTAAACTGAATTCATTATTATTTTGCACTAAATTGATATAATTATATTTTTCTCCTAAAATTTGTAAAACAACTCCTCTATTAGTAATTTATGTATATAATTCATTTTTAAATTTATGTTATTCTATTTCTATTATAGTTTTTTGAAAATAAATCCTAATACTAACTCCTTCATTTAGTAAATTTATCATTTTACTACATCAACTGCACTTCAATTCCTCTATTATCAATTTATGTAAATTATTTAATTATATTTATTACTTTAATAATTATTTTAATTTAATCTGTATGTGTCATTTTATCGTTTCCCCCGTGAAGTGTACTTCAATTTCGCTATTAATATGTAAATTTATGCTTATTATAAATTTGTATTATTCATCTCATAATTATTTTAATTTCATCTGCATTAAATTTTGTTACATAAAAATTACACCAATTAACTCTTAATCTAAAATAAATTTACTAATATTTTAATTTTTTGGAAACATTTTCTAATACTACTAAGTATATTTAGTAACTTTTTTGTTTCACTTTATCAACTGTAGTTCAATTCTGCTATTACTAATTTATGTATACTATTTAAACATATTTATCAATATAATAATTATTTTTTATTTATATGCATTAATTTTAATTATATTTTTTTACACTAATTAACTTAGATTTAAAACTGAATTCACTATTATTTTCTACTAAATTTATGTTATTATATATATTTGTTTTCATTTTTTAAAAACTCCATGCATTTTTTAAGAACAAATTCTATTTTTAACTACGTGTATTTAATAATTTTATCATATTATTCTATAAACTCCGTTTCAATTCTTCTATTTGTAATTTATATATATTCTTTCTAATACTAATTACGTATATTTTACTTCATAAATAATTAAATTCAATGTTTCATAATTACTCTAAATAAAAATTACCTCCTAAATATATTCAACCCACATAATATATTATAATATTAAACATAATATACATTGCAAAAGTGACAAAATTTTAAATTTTATTCATACATATATATTACAATGCAAACTATATTTTTTTAATTAAATATGAAATACAAATAATACATATTATTATCATATTCAAACATATAATATATGGAAAAAATTTCTACAAAATAAAAAAATTGCATACCTTCAAAGTGATTCTAAAAAAACGAAGCGCAAAAACAGATAAATTACTACAAATTCTTCACAAAAACAAATAAAAATTAATTTAGTAAAATTATTTGAACATACAATATTTAAAAAAAACTACTCTATTATATTTATATCATTACATGACATACCTTGTGTAAGATAAAAAAAAAAAAGTTTGCACAACACACCATAATACAATAACTAATGTATTATGTAAACAAAAATTGTAAGTTAAAGTGTTCATAATGAAAATAGAAGAAAAAACAGATTTATAAAATGAGGCATGGTTTAACGACGGTTTGAAAACTGTCGTTAAACCAACTTAATGACGGTTTGGATAAATAACCATCATTTTGCTTAGGTTCAACAACGGTTTAGCAAAAATTGTCGTTAAACCACGACTATTCTGATAAACGGTTAAAATTTTAAACATTACAATACCACGACAGTTTTCAATAAATCATAATTACATTACGACGATTTTTAGAAAACCGTTGTTAAACCTCACTCTTTCTTATGAACTGTTATTTTTCATCCTTATCCGCAACATATTACTACGGTTAGAGTTTAATCATCGTTATTTAACGATTGTTATAATACATCCATTGTTAATGTAACATTTTTAACGACGGTTAAACCGTGGTTAAATTTGAATTTAGCGACGGTTTTAATCAACCGTCGTGATGCCTTCATCGTTATCACACGTTTTTCCTTACAAGTTGATATTTAGATTTATTAATTCATTTTAAATTTTTTTAGATTTATAAACTTATTTAGTTAAACTTTTAAATTTTTTTGAATGTACAAATTAGACTATATATGTCAACTATAGTTGAAACTTACATTATAAGTGGATTATTTTAAGTTTAATTACACTTTTGATGCTACTATTTTTTAAAGTGTTAATTCAATCTCCTATAATTTATAATATAAAATTAGTTTTTTTAATTTTAATAAAAAAGTTAAAATAGTCTTTTTGTCAAATTCACTATCTATACTGTTATAATCTGCCACGCTTTTGCCATATGCTCATTACTATATTTGTCATTAATATATCTTTTTGAATTGTGTATGTTATTTAATAATATATATTTAATATACGTATGACAGATTATGAATAAACGATTAATTTAAAAAATAAATTATTTGTATTTACTTATTAAAATTAAAATTTTAAATTTATATTGCTACTTATATAAAAATTGAATTAATATATTTTAAAAAATAAAAAGATTAAAAGTGCAATAAAATATTATTTTATTATATTATATAAATATTAAACTCGTATACTAATTTATAGAAAGACTAACATGTAGATTTTTATAATTTTAAAAACTAACTAATGCTATGAAGAGAGTCCGGAAATTGAAATCAAACATATCGATAAATTTAATAACCAAATTATTAGCTTATTTTTAAATTTGGTGGTAACTTCAGTAATTAAACTGTTGTTGTTGAGCTTCAGCTTCTGGGCGATCAACTAGATCAGCAATAGTGTTGAGTTTGAAGTCCTCGGTGAAGAGGTCTTCCAAGTTGTATGGAGCCACTGAGGATCGTGGTCCATTCCATAAGTTATCGGCGAATTGCTGGTGGATCCTCTCTGTTGGGTGGAAAGAGTCCCACCATACGTGGTCGTCGGCATTGTCACATAAACTGTACTCTCTCGCCTTCTTTGTTTCCCCACAACTAAAGATGCCCCCATATGGTCCACTTCCACAGCAAGCGTTCACTCCATCCTTAAAACCTTCAACCAAAACCCAAAGCTTAATTGGTTTTGTGATCATTTAGTATATACCCAAAACAGTGAATACCCATTGAGTATGACTATAATACATACCATAATTCGTAGGATTCTTCATTCTATCTTGAAGCCAATCGTAGAAATTAGAGTTGGAGTACTTGAATCCTTTCAGTGCATGTTCAAGGCCTGTGAGAACAATTCTTAGAGCATTATTATGTGCTAGGGCAAGAGCAGAAGCAGCTTCAAAACAGCCACCTTCGCTGGCTTCTGGGTTTAGAGCTCGAAGGGCAGGCAAGCAACCTAAAGGAGACAAGCTTAAAAACCCAAACTTTCTAGCTCCTTTCTCATACAGAATCTGAATGCAAAGAAATATGAACTCATTGTTAGATTCTTGTTTACCCCCAAATCTCACTTTTGCTTTGTTTATTAAAGTTAGCAGCAAAATGGGCTTACTTGGATTGTCTGTGTCAGGTTCCCAATGACCATCCCAACAAACTGTTCGGGACTGTAGCTTTCCTGCATTTTTGGGTTACCCAGATAGCCACCCATATAATCGTTGCTTCCAATGCTGATGAAATAAACTGCTTCAGAGATTAGTTCTTTTACTCTCTCTTCTCCCAGATTTTCTGTTAATGATTTTCTCACTTCTTCAAAGTTCCTTAGTTGTGTTTGAAGATCAATCGCCTAATGGTCATGGAGTTTGAAAGAGATGTAGATGATCACAATCCATATATAAGAAGAACGCAGAAAAATATTTTGTAATAAAATATAGAGTCCTTTGGTACATATATTTTGCTGAATTTGTATATTCGTTCAACTTTGATCTTTGAATTTTTTTAAATATATAAATTAATATTTAAAATCATTAATTTGTTACATGTTAGATATTTTCTTAGTTTATAAAAATATCAATTACTCATTAACTAATATATATGCTGTGAATTTAATAATTTTAAAAATTTATTCATTTATTCAAAAATTTAGAAATTAAAACTAAACAGAGCCTATAAAACTTGAAACTAATTTGTTAGTGAAAAAAGCTTAGAGTTTTTTAAGTGTTTGGCCATAGCTTTCACAATAAAAATATGACATGTAAATAATTTTTTTTTAAATAATCAATTATGTAATATTGAATTGTAAAAAAGAAACATATTTTAATTATAAAACTTGATAACATATATCTTAAAATTAAACAAAAGTTTTGTATTTTTTTTTTATTCACTCTTTTGTGGTACATATTTTGAATATTATAGTATGAAGTACGAAGTTTAAGACATTATCTTATTCATAATTTTTATATTTCATATGATTATTAAATTTGTCATAAAAAAGATATAATTCATCTGTTATAAACGTGAGATGAGCATGAGTCTTGGGTGATATCTCCTTGCCTCATATCATCTTAAATAATATTAGATATTTTAAATATAACATTATATTAATTATCAATAATTGTATTCTCTTATTGACATCTAAGCTATTAAAATAAAAAAGTGTACTAATTAAACGGGTCAGAATATAGCATTCTTTTTTAATTAATTCTTACCCAATATACTCACCAGTCCTTGATTTGTTTCAGAAAGAACACCAGCTCCTCCAGAAGCAAAATTGACACCGTTGGTATGATCAGAAGATGGTTGTGAAAATGGAGGAATCAATGGCAGCTTTGCATATTCAGCTATATCAGCAAGCGACTAAGAAGCTTAGCATATATATATACACTGATTGAGGACACAAAGCATAAACCGTAGTTTATTAAATATAGAATAGTATAGCAGTATTTATACTATTAAATATTGCTTCATGTATAATTGATTAAAATATTTATTGAATAAATAATATCCTATTTAATAAATTTTAATTATTTTATGTTATATTAATTAAGAATTGCATTAAATTTTTTTAAAATTAATTATAGTTATTAAATTAATATTTTAATAAAAATACTCAAACATAGTATAAATGTTGTGTAAAATGAATTAAATTTCACAAAGACTAAATTATTTTTCTGCAAATAAGGTGCATCAAATTATTTGTTTATTTTTTACGAAAAATATAATTATAATAAGCTTAAAAAAAAATTAAGCAGCCTAATATTTACAAGGATTTGAATTCTTAAAATAATTATACAATATTTATAGAATTTACATGTAATAAAATGAATAAAACATTTTTTATATTGAATAATTATTGTGTAATAACTCCAGAATTTTTATTACATGAAGAAACTAATTACGAAGTAAATTAAGCTTTGAAACAAAGTTTATAATCTCAATCTCTTCGATGAAAAATTAAAGTATCGGTGCCGTACCTATATAATCAACAATGACACGGCCATCAGAGAATCGTCCGGTGGGTGCTTGAAAGAACCCATTCTGCCCATATGGCTTGTAATCTGCTTTGTTCTCAGGGACAGTGTCTAAGTAGTTGTTGTTGCCGGAATCCACACTGGAATCGCCGAAGATGAAGAAGGCACCTCTACTAGCCTTCTCCGAGACTGAGACACTCTGGGATGGCCTAAAACTCACAGAAGCAATCAAGGCTACTGTGAGAAGAACCGGGAGGCAATGCAAACGGGAGCTTAGCTTTGCCTCCATTTTGAAGACGACCAGCACCATATCTTACCGTGTTATAAATGCTTTCCCGGGCGATGCAATCAATGCATTCGGCCCACCAAAGCGTCCTCTTCATCTCTGCTAGCCTCGACGATGACAATCTATCTATTTTTAGTATTTAATGTCCAAGTCCTAAATTTATAGGATATCTTATTTGGGGTAACTAGAATTGTAATATTCATATGTTGTGTATTAAATAAGATTTATGTAATTAAATGTTAAATAATTAAGTAAGGCGGATATATATATTTAGTTATTGAAAAAATTCACGCACTTTGACGGAAAAAAAAGAAAGAAAGAGATTATGGGTTTAAAAAAATTGCAAAATAGTGTCAATTTTTTTTACACATAAAAGATGATTCAAAGAGTAATAATTTAAATATAAAAAAATAATTAATATTTAATTTATCATTAATAAATAGATATTTAAATTATAATACGTGATAAAAATAATTTTAAAAAATATTATTTTTATTATATATCATGATATAAATATTATTAATAAATAAAAAATTATTTACAAATTATTATTTTTTTAAAAATGTTAATATATGTAAATAATTGTATGAGTCAGTTAAATGCCGCGTTGAAATAATATTTTAAATTTGCCTAACAATAACACGAGGATGTGAATTGATTGTCCTTTCACATAAATCATTGATAATAAATACAGTTAATAAACCCAAAATACATGGCTGAAGTATAAATACTAGTTCTTCAATAATTTCTTGTAGGTAAGCCTAAGATCCATTAATATTTTAAAATTAAAATATATATTTTAAATTATTTTAATATTATTAATTAAAACGTCAATAACATGTGTAGAGAAAAAGTGACCTACACAAATATAAATTAAAAACTTATTTTTAAGGATTATTATTAAATTATTATCTCATTAGATAGATTACTCAATTAATTTTTGAACATCAAGAAATTTGTTTTTAAAAGAATTGACATAAATTAAAATTATTAATTAAAAAAAGAATTAAAATCTTGCACGGAAAGAATGGAAAAAATTTTAAACTTGTTGGACCAATTGATCCATCCAACCCTATTTTATAAAATTGAAATGAGGTCACTTTGTATTGTCAGAGATCATAATTCTTGCCACGAGTAGGACATGGACTGGGACAAAGGGTGCCGAAGGTATCAGGTGAAATCAACCATGAAAATGGCATATTCTTTTGAATATGTCCTCGTCAACCGCTGTATTGGTGTGACAAGTTCGATATCCACGGAGACAATAATGTTTAAATACTTACAGGGTTAGGTAGGAATTCAAGACTCCTACCATTTATATATTATCATGTAGTTTACTATAATTTAAATTAATTTAATTAAAAAAAATAAAATACTGTATTTATAAAGTTTATATTCAATTTTATTGTCAATTTCCTATATATTATCTCTTAATGTTATTGTAAGTTTTCATTTAAAAATTTGCCATACGTTGTTATTCTAAAATGGAATAATCTCTTTTCACAACAAAAATATTTAAATAACAATAATTGCTTGTTTATCATCAAAATATTTTGATGACAATGTATTATTAGATAAATAATATACGGAACAAAAAAAATTATATTTATATTTTTTTTCTTCTTGATTAACTAATTAACTGTTATTATTGAATTTTTTTTAATTGATTTATAAATCATGTTAGTTTCGATCTTAGGTTAAACTACAAATTCAATTTAATTTAATATCATTTAAATTAAAAAATTGACATCTCTCATTAATTAAAATTTTGAATTATTTAAAAATTTTAAATTATGTAAAGCTCAATTGAATCAGTCAAATTTAAAAGATATTTTAATTTATTGAAAAATATATATCATAATTTAAAAAAAAAAATTGTTAAGCTAGGTTTAATCATGTCCAAATTTTTAAAATTTTATTTATTTAAATTAACTCAAAATTATTTTAATTTTTTTTTAAATTGACTTGTGAACTCGATTTGGCTGGTTTAAAATAATTTTTTTGATTAAATTTAGATAAATTATTCTATTATGCTTGCCCTTATTAGTCACATTAAGTTAATGGAGTTTATACTATACGCTACAAGAAAAGCGAAGAATAGCGGCGGTTATTTAGTGGCTTTAACGACGGTTCTAACCGTGCTAATGAGCATAACGAAGGTTTGGATAACCATCGCCGAGACGTTGTCTTTGCGACGGTTAGGACCAACCGTAAAAATAACGTCGTTAAGATAGGGTTTAGCGACGGTTCTAACCCGTCTCAACGACGGTTAGTGAACCGTCTCCATATGTAGATTAACGATGGTTCGTACAACTGTCGATAATTATTTGGATATAACGACGGTTGTACAAACCGTCGTTATGTCTGTAATAACGACGTTTTAAGAACCGTCGTTATATCTTTGGATATAATGACGGTTACGATAACCCTCGTTATATTTTTTTTTAAAAAAATTATTAAAAAATTATTAATTTACAAGATTATTTATATTTATATTATTATTATCATATTTAATCTTTTAAAATATATATGTTTATTCTAATTTTTATAATTGACATTATTATTTATTTATTTTTTATTTTTATCTCAAACTTCATAATTTATATTATTATTTAGTTTAATTTTATGATTATTATATTTAATTTTTTAAAATATAATTTTTTGTTTAAAATTGTCTATTTTATAATGTTAACTTTTTTTTTATCTCTTATATCGATATATATAAAAAATTTAAAAATAAATAATGTAATGTAAATGACATTCATAAATAAATTATAAAAATAAAATTAATAATGACTCAAAAATTAAAACTACAATATACATTTTTGTACAAAAAAAATAATATACAATAAATATCATCAACTCTTAACTCGGATCCCGAAGACTCTGTGGCGTCTGATCTTCCTGATGTCCACTGCCTTTATCACTAGGGACCTAAAAATCAATTTTATTATATAAGCGTTTTGAAATTAAAAATAATAATAATAATAATTATTTATGAAATTCAGAATTTAAATATTACCCTAAGATTTGCACTTGGAACAAGTGTAATGTCAGGCGCCACTTGACCCAAAAAGTTCTGGGGCAAGAACGTCATAGCTGCCTCCATCTGTCTCTGTCGAGCTATCATGTCAGCGTCACGAGCCTCTCGTCGCTGCTACTTGACGTCTTGCTCATGTATGGCCACTTTTAGATGAGCCACCTCATTCTGTAATTTATTGTATGAAGGCCCAGACCCAGATGATGAGTTCGACCCAACAGAGGGACGTACGAAGACTTAGATTGGACAAACACCTAACCCAAATCCTCGAACACGACCCGAGTGCTCTACAGTTCTCAAGGCTCTCGCAAGTGAATAATCTGTCGAGAGCTCTTGGGAAGAGCTATCCTCCTGTTGGATCGAGGCAATTTTTTTCTATAAAATGAGAAAGAGACGTTAAATTTTTATTACAATTAACAAAGAATCAAATAAAATTTTTAATTAACATAACAATAGCAAAATTTTACATACCGCAACTGCTCAGGCCTCGTCGTTGATGTATGTTCCGTCAGCCCTTTTATGAGCTGCCGTTTATACATCATCGCGAGTCATTGGGCCCCCAACCTCTGCCTCCTGATTAAGTTAACAATTAATAAAAAATTTAAAGAAATATGTTTTTTATTTAAATTGAAATAAATTTCTTTTGAAATAAAACTCACAAGCTCAGCCCTTCTACTTACAAAGCTCTTGGATCCAGTTGTATGTGGTATCGTCATACGTCTTCTGTTACGTCTATTTTGAGCAACCACATCCTAAATAAATGCATAAATAAATTAATTAATCAATGTTTTTGGAAAGAAAAAATATATGAAAAAATTAATATAAAAAATTACTTTGGTCCTCGCGTTAAACCGGTAATCAACGAACGTAGCCCAGTGGTCACGTGGAATGCAAGAGGGGACGTCGTTCAGCAACTCCTCCCTCGACCTCGTCCCATCGTACTTGAGCCGAAACACATTATAACGTGTGGCTCTCCACTTGACTCCAAGTGACTGTAAAAATGATCTTCTTGTGGAAGCCCGTCACATTAAAATGTGTCTACAAACAATAATACAAATTTCAGTGAAACATTAGAAATATTAAAGTATACTTAAGAAGAATTAACAGTTCATACCTGTATCGTGTCACGAAACACTCCGGCCTTGTAATCGTCGGGAATGCTCCTCCAATCTTTATATAAGATCGGAAATAAACGAAAGTTATCTTCAATAGTGCCGAGTAAGACACCAAGGAGACCACCTCCATCTCCAATGGGCTGGTGGGTGTCGTTACACAGGACAACCACCTTGTGCCCATGAGGTAACACCCAAACATCATGGACAGTCATCTGTCTGAGAATCACCTGACCGGTCTCATCTGTTACAATATAAAATAAATGTGTTAACTCAATATTTGGACGCTAATTATTATAAATATAAGAAATATTTTATATTATACCTATAACATCGACTGTCTAGCTTTTCCTGTGCCTATGCTCCTGCTGAGCAATCTGACGCTCCACCTCAATGCCCTCCAACAAATTATTGACGTCCAAGTTGATATCAAAATCGTCGTCTGGTTCCTGGGCGTCGTAAAAGGGGATTGTGGACGGGATGGGCTTTGACTCCAGTGCTGTATCGTCAGATGGGGTAGTGTGGACGGTCCAGCCTCTGACTTTAGCGCCCTCGAGTTCGGAGGTACCGTGGACGGGACATTTACTAAAACCATCATATCATCATCGCAAGGCTATCCTCCCTTGCTACTAGCCGGGCGAGCAACATGGCTAGCTGATGTATCCACACCCGCTCTGTCCGCAAATCCAGATCTACTCCTCCGCATCGTCATTATGCCTGTCAGAATAAAATTAATAACATTAATTTCACCTCATAAATTGTTCATTTAAAAATAAGAAAATAATAAAAACATATATCAAAATATATAACAAGCATAAACTGTTCATAAACAAACTCAAAATATATTCAAGATATTACAGGGTCAAATTAGTATCGTAACAAACATAAATTCACTGTTTCTTCTGGAAATAATCTTTCTAAATTTTGAACGCGCAACAGACACTATCATATGAAATATTATCATCGTCTTCGGCCATCTCATATAAATCACGAGGCTTCAAATATACAACCATACTCCATTTGTTGTCAACCACATAATATACTTGATGCGCTTCGGATACTTTGATGTACGGCTCGTCATCGTCATTTTCACCGGTATGAATCAACCGTGAAAAATCGACAGATGTCACCCCGAAACCATCTGTGGTAATGCCCCTCGCTGTTGTTGTATTGACCCACATACATTTGAATAAAGTAACTATAAAGTGACCGTGATAATTCAATTCTACAATATCTAATAACTTTCTATAATACGGCACTCCACTGAATTGTATATTTCTGTCACTGCTACTTGCATAACTCCTCGTCCCGAAAATACCGTGAACTCCACTATTTTGGGTTGTCAACCCTTGGTTTTGCTTTAACGTTCAAAATTTGAATCCATTTATATTGTATGCACTGTATCGGTGTGCTCTATCCAAGGGCCCAATTGTCAGAAATTTTAGTTCAGTTGATAATGTCTCACTACTATCATTTGCTATCTGGGAAAGAAAAATCGAGCCGTGAGTTATGCTCATAATAAACTGTAAATACAAATTGACTAGGTAAATTGTATACTTACACGACGAGTGAACTAGGAAACAAACTCCCTATGAACTTTTTTATCTATCTCAGAAGACGATCGGGTTCTACTTCGTAAGCTATGTCTTACCCAATCTCTAAATTCTCTGTAAAAAAAATTGATAGGTAAATTTAATTATTCATATCCATTAGATAAATATTAATGTAACAGTAAAGTTTGGTGTACTTACTGAAGATAAGACTCGACTTCCGGACAATTTATTAAGACATGCCGATGGGCTTGCAATTTTTCTCGCGGAGAAAGTGTGAAATACTCGAACCCACCAATTGATCTTCCTACTTGTGGAAACAACGTACCCCCCCAAGACGTCGCCACATCAGGTCGATCGTCGACCCGAATAGGATGATTGAACACTGTCTCTATACCCTCCAAATACCTTGAACAAAATATTAAAACTTCTTCAGCAACACATGCCTCGGTTATTGAGCCCTCTGACCTTGCTTTATTTCGGACGAATGACTTAAGCTTACCCAAGTATCTGTACAACATACGTTCAACTAATAAAAAATTGATAATAAAAAAAACATAAACAAGATAAAATAGATCTAAATTTTTAAGTTCTTGTATCTTTCAATAGGATACATCCAACGATATTGAACTGGTCTGCCTAACTTAACTTCTTGGACCAAATGAACTGTTAAGTGTACCATTAATGTGAAGAAGGAAGGAGGAAATAACATCTCCATATGACACAGCGTCAGAACAATATGATTTTGAAGTTGATCAAGTTCGTTGACATGTAAAGCTCTGGAACAAACATGTCGAAAGAACAAACAGAACTCGATTAGAACTGCAGACACTTGCTCAGGAAGTTCCTTCCTTATGGCAAAGGGTAGTAGTTGTTCCATAAGAATATGACAATCATGACTTTTCAACCCCCCAATCTTACGTTGTCTTAAATCAATGCATCTAGAAATATTACTACAATATTCGTCAGGCACAGGGGTGTTTTTCAATGTTTTGAGAAAGATATCTTTACCTGCATTTGTCAATGTGAATAAAGCAGGCCGATACTTACCATTCTCATCTGGCCAAAGCTCTGACCTCACACCTAAGTCCTGTAAATCTCTTCGTGCATTGATGTGGTCTTTTGAATGGCCAGTGTCATTTAATAAAGTATACACAATGTTGTCGCAGACTTTTTTTCCTATATGCATCAAATCAAGATTATGTCGCAATAAATTGTTCGCCCAATATGGAAGTTCAAAGAATATACTCTTTTTACGCCATTGTTGAGTCCCAACTTCAACCCCTCCGTGACCTCGGGATCTCTGTTCTCGACCTTCATGTTCTCCGTTCTTTCCGAATACAACGTTAATATCATTACTTTGTCTGAAAATATCTACATCGTTCAATTGCAGTGTAGGATTTCTTCTATCTTCTGTTCCATCAAACCTGTTATGGGCAAGCCAAAATTTATGACCCGGATTTAGAAAATGACGATGTCCCATAAAATACCATTTCCGACTATGAGGAAGGCGCACAAGAGTTGAATCAAAATTACAGTGTGGACAAGCCAATCCAGTATGAGAATTCCAAGCTAATAAACATTCAAGGCCAGAAAAATCACTGATTGTCCACATGAGAGCAGCATACATATTGAACATGTCACTGCTGAATGAATCGTAAGTCTGCACACCGTCGAATCATAGCTCCTTCAACTCTTCAATCAACGGTTATAGAAATACATCTATATCATTTTCCGGTGCCTTTCTACCAGGAATTATCATTGATAGCATAAAAGAACTCTGCTTCATACACATTCAAGGAGGAAGATTGTAAGGGATCAGTACGACTGGCCATATGCTGTAACTTGTACTTAAATTCCCAAATGGATTGAAACCATCGGTAGCAAGGCCCAAACGCACATTTCTAGGATCAGATGCAAATTGAGGATTTAAGATGTCAAATCTCTTCCATGCCTCGGAGTCCCTCGTATGCCTCATCATACCGTCATTATTTCTGTCTGTGGAATGACATCTCATATGTTCGGCAGTTTTAGAAGACATGAACAATCTTTGTAGCCAGGGCTTTAATGGAAAGTATCTGAGGACTTTATTAGCCACCTTCTTCCGCTTCTCCCCTTTTTTCCTCGGTTTCCACCTCGATGCACTGCACTTATTACAAGCATCTTTATTTTCATTTTCTCCCTAGAATATCATACAATCATTTTTACAGGCATGTATTTTTTTTGTAGTTCAACCCCAACTTATTAATAATTTTTTTAGCCTCGTAAAATGAAGTTAGAATATTTGCATCCGGAAAGACGTCAACCAATAGCTGCAGTATCATTGACATAGCCTTGTCAGATATCTCGCACAAACACTTGATGCGGTACAAATTTACCAGAAACGACAATTTAGAGTATTTGTCACACCCTTCGTACAATGGTTATTGCCCATCCTTCAGTAATTTAAAAAAATCTCTCATGCCTTCGTCTATCCTTTCACCTGACGGTGGAACTAGCATGTCAACAGAATCAACACTTTCATGTTCATGATGAATTTCAAATACTTCACGGACCATGTCCTGCACAGGGTCATTTCGAACGATTGGACATTCTGGAACATCATGTAGTACTATTTGATGTCTTGTAGCAGGATCTTCTGTTACCCTTTCTCCGTGCATACTCCAAAAATCGTAGCCTTATGGAAAAGGCTTGATGATTAAGTGTTGGTGCACAACCTCCGTAACTTGCCATTTTTTAAATCTGCACCTTGGGCATGGGCAGCTTATTTAACCTTCCACACCCGAGTTAGCATTTGCAAAATCTAAAAATCCTTGTAGACCTTCCAAATACTCTCGGGTGTGTCAAGGTTTATGGATCCAAGTCTTATCCATGACTAAAACCATTATAAAATCAAAAAAATTAAATAATAATTCACTGAATAATGTATTCTTAATGCATAACTTCATAATCTAACCCCTTACCGAGGATTAAATAATATACAACAAAGAAAAATTTCATGATTTTTAATTTTATTTAACAATTTAACATTCCTACTTAATTTGTATACTTAATTTAACTAATTATGTTTAAGTTAAAATAAATAATACAATTTAACTAATTTAACTACAAAAATTAAATTGAATTTTTATTTTCTTAATTATTAAGCCTAATACAGATTGAACCGTTATATTCTTGTGTGGACTGTGATAGGTGGCCTGCACAAAAAATTTGGACAGAGGCCCAACCTACAACTTTTTTTACTATCATTTTTATTCCTATCATGTTGACTGATAATTTGACCACTTTAATTACTATCTGAATTGCTCTCTCTCTCTGAACTCTCTCTGAAAGTTAAAGGAGTCCAGTAGGTTGTAATTCTGCTTCTCTTTAATCTATAGATTCTTCTTGTACGTTTTCTTAATCTATATTTAATTACTCTTATTTATTCTATTGACATATTACAACACTTGATATCAGAGCATCATTGTAATATCTCAGTTAAAATTTATTGAGAAGAAAAGCTATATTTTAATCTTATATGTAATTTTTCGTACAATTTTCTTTATCACATGGCACTTTAACTAGAAGAGAAACTAAATTATCATATTAATATTGTTTCACCTTATGTTGTAATATCTCAGTTTAATTTTATTGAGATAAAAAGCTATATTTAAATCTACTATGTAATTTTTCATACAATTTTTTGTTCACGTGTCACTTTAACTGGAAGAGAAACTAAGTTATCATAATTAAATTGTTTCATCTTATAATTATTAACATAAAATTCTAAGTTAATAATTATGACATTCTTCTTAAATAATAATTAATACTTATTTAATTATTCTAATTAACAAATATAAATATTAATTATTTTTTACTATTAATTTGTTTAAATTAACAACAGATATTTAACCTATATAACATAATACATCATTTTCTAAAAACATAACATATAATTTCTAATAAACTAAAAGCATAAACTATTTAAATCAAACATACAAATATATCAAAAAAAAAAATTCAAAACATTAAACATAATTAAAATACATACCTTATGTCAAAATAAATAACTCTGAATCACAACTGTTTGTATATAAACGAAGTATCTATATAAAAATTTAAAAAAAAATAACTTAATAAATTTAATTAAATTTACAATTTAAATAAAAATTAATTCATAATAATACAAGTATATAAAAATTTATCTCAAATAAAAGTAAATAAATTCGAACCACCAAAATCACAAGAATCTATCACAGAAAAAAACTCACGAGCGTTTGTAAGAAGAAATAGAGAGAAATTCAAGTTGCGTAATGAAAATGAAGAAGGTAAGGCGAATTTATAGGAAAAGCCAGGATTTAACGACGGTTTCAAAGAAAACCGTCGTTAAATATAATTTTAACGATGATTTTCTCACAAACCGTCGTCCAATGAGAGCGTGGTATAACAACAGTTCTGCCAAACCGTCATTAAACTGGAGCAAATCCCTATAAACAGTTCAATTTTTGTGGGATATGACGACGGTTACTCTGAAATCGTCGTGAAACCGGTCCATTTTTTCAGTAACGGTTTATTTTCCGTGGGATATTATGACGGTTCAAATAAAATCGTAGTTATTTTACGACGGTTAAACGTAAGCCGTCGTTATATAACGACGGTTGTAGATGAACCGTCGTAAAACAAGGACGGTTAAGACCGAACCGTCGTGATATAACGACAGTTTTATTCAAACCGTCGTAAACTAACGACGATTTTTCGGAAACCGTCGTTATATCGCCTAATTTTACGACGGTTAAATGCACTGTCATTAAAGACTGATTTAACGATAATTTTTTTGATCGTCGTTAAATGACCGTCGCGATACTCCGCTTTTTTAGTAGTGATACACTTAAAAATAAAATAAGAAAGCAAATCAATACAGATAAAACTATAATCAAATTTGATTAAAATGACTTAATTTAAATTTTTAATGAAAATTGTGCATATTAATTTTATTTTATTTATTTAAAAATAATCTGAACTTATAAATCTATCGTCCCATAAAAACATGTCAAAAGCCTATGTATTTTAATATTTTGTTCAGTAAAAAATTCTCTCTTTTTTCCAGTAACTATGCTAGAAAAGCCAGAATTTAGATTTTAAATTTCAAGTTCTTAATTCTTAGTACAAAAAATAGAGCAACTTTTAAATTTTAAACCTTTCTTGAAAAATTATTTAAAAACTCTGTATCTATTAATATCTTACACCCATGGGACACATGACAAAATTTGGTGCATTCTCATATTCAAATTAAATTTTTTGAATATTGAATCTTTATAAAGAAAATATTTGACACGATTTATATCTTGATTGATTTGAAAATTTGTATTATTATTTTTATTTATTATCCTTCATCAAAGCCACATTAAATAATTTTATCAATAATTGTCACGAATTATACTTGAAAACTTTACGTTTTTACTATTCTCTTTCTTTCAGCATTATCAAGATATTCAAAATATCAATTTTATTTTATTTTATAAGAAAAAATTTATTTTTGTCTTTAATAGATATATGAATTTTTAATTTAATTTTTCACAAATTAATTTTATGTATTCAATTTTTTACATACAAAAGTATTTACAATATTACTTTTAAGTTAAATTAGCGTATAAAATTTGATTTTAAAATTAATTAATTAATTATTAATATTAGAGTTTTTGTTATATTTATTTAATTTAATATATGAATTGATACTCACAAACGAAATTTTTAATTTTTTAATCGAATGAACTATATTTTTAGATAAATTTGATAGAAATTTGCAATCTTAACTCTGTATTAAGTTAAATATTAAATTTTGAATTATAGTTTAATTTAAGAGTGATATTGAATTATTGTACATCAGACTTGATACCCTAATTTACTCCTGAGAGACCTACCGACTTGGAATGATCAACCCTAATAGCAGAATCGATCTATTGCTATTATACTTTGCTCCCCCAACACCTTATTTTAAATTAGACCAAAAAATAGTCCAACCTCTCATAGTAGAAACATTACTGCGAGAATTGTGATGATGTTTGTCACATTGTTCTACAATCTGACAATTAATTTTTTTTGTACATGCTTTATATTTGCATGAAATTAATCATAATTTGATGTCTACTTCACGTTGTCCTATAATAGAGTATCGGCAATGGTGATACTTTCTAAAATTGCTTAAATAGACTTTACAGGTGTCATATTATCATTTTTTTAAGTAACTCTGCACTCTAATGGTACAATTCTTAAAAATTTATTAAATGGGTCCCACAAATTATCACACATTTTTATATTTAATTTATATTTATTTCTATTTCAACTTAAAATATTAACTTATTTGCATTTTAATTTTTAAACAATAAATACGTAAAAAAACTTAAAACATATTAAAAATAATACAAATTTATTTTAAGTAATATTTTTTATAACAATAATTAAAAATGATAAAAAATACATAACATGATATAATTAAAAGAAAATACATAACATTATCTTAATTAATTCTATGTGATTCTCTCAAAATTTTACATTATGTTTCGTTATTTTGTTGTTGTCTCTCTGTCCTCTCAGATGTATCATTGAAAAAGATCTTTTCAAGGATCTTCAACTCTTTTTCTTTTAACTTATTTTCTTTTGTCTTAATTTGTACGAATTCTTCCATGACAGTTATTCTGTAACTATGTGCCTCTTGTATTGCAATAAATTCGACATTGTCAGAAGAGGTTTCAGTTGGTTTCTCTTTACCTTTCCTTTTTGCTGCCTTTCTTCCCATTGACCGAATTATAGTAGGTGAAGTTGGGTCATATATGTATTCAAATGGAGTCCCCGAGTTAGAAGATGATGAGTACATTATAGAAGCAGAAATCTTTGTTATTTTTAAAGAACTATCACTTGATTCTGCTGTCTATTTAGGTTCATCTTTTAGTAGTCGCCACGCATGCTCAAATTTGAACTGTTCTCCCTCATCTTGACAAAAAATAGTATATGCCTCAGCCATGATGTCATTATCTGAACTTCCACTTTTTTTTGCTATAAACAACTAGTTTGTAGTGTAACATCCTCGATTTTTTCTTATATTATTAATTGAAATTTATTTCTTTTAGAGAGGAGAAATGATTTTAGATCTCATGGAAGGATTAAATTATTTTACTCAAATCAAACAAGATAGTAAGAACGGTTAAAATGACATTTATGTAATTTCATTAAAATGAAATTTAATTTATGTAATTTATGGAGGATGGCATTTGTGTAATTAATGGATGATGACAATGGCATTTTGGTGATGAAGAGGTGGTAGGTAGAAAAAATAATTAAGAGGTGGTAGGTAGGGAAAAAATGAAAAGTTAAGAAGGAGAAGTGGGAGTGTCAGTAGGAAGATAAAGGAAAAAAAGAGAAGAAAAAGAAAAAGGAGAAAAAGAAAGGAGAAGAAAAAAAAAGAAGAGAAAGAGAAAGAAGAGAAAAAGGAAGAAGAAGAAGAGAAAGAGGAAGAAGAAGAAGAGAAAGAAGAAGGAGAAGGAAGAGGAAAAGGAAATCAAGATTTCTGAGTGGTAGGAATCAAGCACAAGTTTAAGGAGTTGTTTGAGGTAGGTTTAATATCTTTTAATAAATTTAGTACAAAATGATATATATTCTTTTAGATTTGTTTAAATATAATTTTGAATAGCATGTGGTCTGGATATTTATATGAAATTATATTTTGGTTGTATGGACATGCATATGGGTGTATGGGATTATATAAAAGAAAAATAAGGGATAAATTAGACTAAGCTGAATTTCGGAATAATCTAGGAAGCCTTTATTTTTGAAATTTTGGGAACTTTTGACAAAGATTTTAAAGAAATGTTCAACATATGAATTTTAGATATATGTCTCACGGATCTATAGACTCTGAAATTACTTAATGTGGAGTTCATATGAGTGAGATATGGCTGATTAATTGAGCAAAGGTCGGAATCCAGGATAGTAAAAATAAACGTTTTTGTTTTAATTTTTTGGGAATAATTCGTAAAGAATCTGAAGAAATAATAAACACAAAAGTTGTAGATAATTTTTTTACATTTTTATAAGATTTGAAATCACCTCAATCGGAGTTCATATGAGGGAGATATGGTTGAATAATGAAGAAATGTCACAGAACACGGCCAAGCCGTGTTCTGGGTTGCTTCAGCACGGGTAGGCTGTGTTCGGGGCTGTTTTTAAGCATGTTTGAAGTATTTTTCAAGTATGGCCAGGCCGTGTTCGATGCTGGATTATCATATTTTCTACTATTTTCTATCTAAAAATAATTTTATTTGTTGAAATATTTTTAAGAAACATATGTCCAAGAAAAATACTTTTACAATGATGATTTTGGTATAACAAATTACTCTTTTTATTTATTTGATTTAAAATAAGTCATATTGAATATTGGTATATGATGAATGATTATTAATCATTTGGTATAAAAATGATGCATCATATTATGAAAGTGATTAAATGAAAAGCGTAAAATTCATGACGAGTTGCTTGATGGTTATATATTGTATTTGATGAATATGAATTTATATATATACACATTTATATGTATGGATGAATATCGACGGGTTGTATGGCTTGAGACGGTACCGAGTAGGGGACGCCCTATTAGCCTGAGTGAACCAAGGGAGGGTCGCTCCAATCGGGTGATAGTGGTAATGTGAGGAGGTATGAGGGTGATGTACTCACATTCCCTGATCACTTATTGTGACTATAGTCGATCGGTCAATATGCGTATAGCAAATTGCATTGACCAGACGCCGAGTGAGGCATGTCATTTTATATTGAGTGTGAAGGTTGACCAGATCACCGAGTAAGGCAGGTCATTTCAAATTAAGTGTACCAGATTGCCGACTGAGGCAGGTGCATTAAAAGTGATAATTTTATCTCCAGATCTTAATATTTTCTGTAGCTTATACAGCTGAACATAACTGCTGTTTTTCTCATTATATTTTATTTATGTTAATTCTACTAGGAACCTTTATTCTCACTATTATTGTGGTATTATGTTCAAATAAAAAGAAATGAAATGCAATACAAAATGGCGCTACTGATGGAGATCTAAATGTCAGCACCATCTCCTCATCCTTTGTATTTCAAAGGTGAAGTGCTGTATAAATACTCTTATTTATATACTGAAATGTTGTATTGTATAAATATAACATGTGTGAGGTTTGTAATATATATGTAAACATGTATATTGTGTTTTGAAATATTGTATTGTATAATTATAACATGTATGAGGTTTGTAATAAATAAATAAATAAATAAATATATATATATATATATATATATATATATATATATATATATATATACACATTGTGTTTATACATATGGTGTATTTAACATGCGTAATGTAAAAAAAAAACTGGACGTTACATGTAGCACCCAACGAATTTTTGAACTGTACTATTTAATCGATGCCAGCAGGATTTTAGTTAAACGGATTCTCTCTCTCATAACTGACCACGATAGTTGTTATAATTATCTTTAATTCTCGACAAAAAACTATCTGACTTTTGGTCAACACTAACAAATGCATCCTTTGAAATGTTAAGTCACACTTGAATAAGAAGTGTATCCTCTTCTATTGTGAACCTGACTCGAGATTTTTTCTGACTTGCATTTCCTCCTCCTTCATCGAGCACAATATTTTTCAAACCAACTTGGGTGGAAAATTATGGAACTTGAGACTTGGACATGGACCCGACTGGTATTTCATGTTCTTGATCAATGGACTTTGCACAGTTAGTACCCATTGGAGGAGGCCTATAAAACGTGGCGGGATTGGTTGGTTGGAATGAAAATATATTTACACCACTAGTACCCATTGGAGGCTTATAAAATATGGCAGGATTAATTGGTTGGAATGGAAACATACCGAATTAAAAATTTATAGTATTTGGACTAGTTTGTGGATTTGAAAAAAATAGAGAAATTTGAGAATTTTCGCTAATGAGAGATTGATAATTTTACATAAAATGTAAAAAAGAATTCAAATTAAATTGATTGTGATACATTTGCTAAAACAAATAAAATTGTGAAGAGTTAGGAAACTACAAATGAAATTGTAAAGAGCTAGGGAACTACAAATGAAATTGTGAAGAGGTAAAAAACTACAAAAAGTTACACAATTTATAGAACATAGTTTTAATGGTAAAGTCCTTCCAACGGTAAAATCCTTGCAACGTTAAAATCCCAGTAATATTGGGTAGCTTCAATTTTTATTCCTAAATATTTATTATTATTTATCCTGGATTTTATGGCTTTCACAATGTCTTTGGAAGCTTCCCAATTAAAAAAAATCCTCAGCCGATTTTCTATTTTCCTTTGTTTGCTTTGTGCTTACTTTCAGGCTTCAAGCTCTTATCGCCAGTCAGTGAATGAGGGAATCAACTGAGCATCTCAGCGGCGGGATTGAATACCCAGATCAAAGCAGAGTTCACGTTGCCTGCCCTGAACAAATAGGAGGCGTGAGCCAGAGGTCGAACATAAGCCGCCAGGTCGCACGACAGAAAACGAAAGGGGGGTGGGAAAGTTGTCGGCTCGTTGGTAAAGCGAGAGCTTCAAGGATTTCATGAGGCACACCCCACACACAAGCACCACCCGACGAAGGGGGGACGGGGGAAGCTATAGGCCCAAAACCTTCGACCCTTACTCTCTCATTTTATAGTTTTCCCTTTCCTGATGACAGCAGGCCTTCCAATATAACAGCTTTTAGATATGGTAATTTTTCAAAATCTTCCTCTTTCAGTTCTTTTTCCTCTATATGACCTTAATGGAATTGGTTGATTCTGAATTAGATTTCAGTCGATGGACAAGTACATCTAAAACCCATTTACGGGTGCCGGAAAAGGATTTGATTTAGGCCGGATGAAGTATTTGAGAAGTGAGGTTGCGACAAATGCTTTTCCCCCTCCTTTTCGTTTCAGTATCTCTTGAGAAGGCTCTTCTGCTGCTTCACCACCTGAAAACACCGCTTGCAGAGGCTCTTATCCTAGTGGGATTTGGGGGTAGTGAAGTGGGAGAGAGCCATGGCTACCGAAGAAGGAGAACCTGGACTTGTAGAATGAAGATCAGGTAATATCTGCACCATCTCTTTTTCTCCTGCTCTTCAATTTTTTATTATTTTTAGTTTTAAGCAATCGTTGCTTATAGAAGCAATGATGCTTGTATATGGGTGCCAAGTAGATGCTAGGTGGAGCACTCTAATGATAAAATGGAGTAAGATGTGATGCTTGATATTAAGATACGGTGCAAGAACTAGTGATGGAGATGCTCTTACAATCAACTTTTTCTATACATGCCGTATACTTGTATAGAATTAATCACAATCCTCATCGGTGTTGATGCTTGATATTAAGATACGGTGCAAGAACTAGCGATGGAGATGCTCTTACAATCAACTTTTTCTGTACATGCCGTATACTTGTATATAATTAATCACAATCCTCATCGGTGTTGGTAAAAAATGACCAACATACCTTTGAGTCCCACTATAAATATGAGATTTCATCTTTTAAACTTGTTTTCTAAATACATCTTAGGCCTCGTTTGATTAGTGGCAAAAGAAAAAATGAGAATGAAAATTAAAAATGAAATAAAATAGAATGAAATGCTGTTATTAAAATTGCGTTTGGTACGACATAGAAATGAATGAAATGTTCATTACTTTTTTATGTTTAGTATGTCTTAAATAATACAGGAATGAAATAAAAAAATGATAAAAAGATAAAAATATTCTTGAAGAATAAAATTATTAAAATAAAATTATTTTGATTTAAAAAATTATTTAAAAATATTATAAATAAAAATAAAATAAATAATTAGTAATATAAATTTTTATTAAAAATATTAAAAATATTTAAAAATAGTTTAAATATTATTTATTTTATTTATCAATAATAAATAAAATATAAATAAAAAAAATATTTAAAAAAATATTTTAGCATTTTTTCAATCTCATTCTATGCCATTCCATTTTTTTTTATCACTTTTAAGAGGTAATTATCTTTTCCTCATGTAAGGTAATTTTTTTTTTCATTGCTATTCAATTCTATTAACAAAACACAATATTTGATAAAATAAAAATTTAAATTTCTATTCTCTTCCCTCATTTTCACCGACCAAACATGACCTTATTGACTTGAACACGGAGTCTTTACAAGTCACACCCGACGGATTAATGGCAGGTCGACCCACGTCCTTAGGAAAGAAAGCCATCTAATGGTAAACCGGAAGATGCCGATAGATGTTCCCCAAACAAAGAATGCATCTCAGGGGAGACATTCCCTTTTCTCGACCATTGCAAGCTTCAATACCAAGGGGCTTTGCATAATTTAAAGGATACTTTTCTTTTTTTTGAAATGAATGTGAATCTCTAAAATAACAAAATTATAAAAATTATAAAAAAAGTTACATATTAAAGTTTAAAATAACACAATTAAAATTTAAAAGTTACCAGAATATAGATATAATCAAATATTTTTCATGTAAAATTTCAAAATCTAAAAGCTATGAAATTGTATCTTAATCTAATACAAAAAATTTAAAATTTAAAGGTTACCAGCATTACTCCTAACATAATCTAAACTTCTAAATTAATCAATTTTTTGTAAATTAAAAGTTTAAAAGCCGCCCACTTTCCTCTACATATAATCTAAATTTCACAAATAATTTTCCTTGCAAAAATTGAAAATTGAAAATTAACAAAATGTAAATAGTATCAAATAATTATTTTTGTAAAAATTAAAAATTTATGAGATATGTACCCAGATTTATTTGAATCCATTGCAAATTTTTTTTTATAAAATAAAATTACAAACATTTCAAATTTAAAAGAAACCCGCACTTCTTTAAATATGACCTAATGTCCAAAATAATGAAATTGAAAAAAATATTAAATTAAAAGTCTACCTGCTTTTCGTCGAATTTAAAATTTGAAAATATTTGTTCCTATTGGAATTCAAATTTCAAAAGATATACTAACAGAATATAATACAATTATTCTTTGGAATTAATAAATTTATAATTAACTATATTTGAATAGTTTTAATATTAATTAGCAGTTATCAAGAAATGTAAATTAGAGGGCTAGAGAAATGATATTCTATTATAGTATTTTATTATTTGTTATATTTTAATATTTTAATGAGATTAGTACTTATGCTTTTAAATTTACCTAATGATCAATAGATGTTTCAGACTCTAGAAAGATGTTAAAATTTTATGTTAACTTAGGCTATATTTGGTAAAAATAGCTTATAAGCTAGCTGAAAGCTGATAAGCTAATTTTTAGCTGAAAGTTGATAGCTGAAAACTGAAAGCTGTTAAGCTAATTTATTGAATTAGAAGTGTTTGGTAAAAATAGCTGATAAATTAACTGATAAATGTAAAATGACATAAAAGGGCATATATAAAATTTATTATTTTTTGTTAGTAATTACATTTCATTTTGTAATTCTAAAAAATATAAAATAAACATATTATCTAGCGTTCCACAATAAATTAGTAATATTGTTACGAATCTCTTTCATCTCAGTAGATGTCTCTAAATTTTCGTTAGTATTTGAGAAAAAAAAAGTACCCAAAAGAAACCTGAAGATTAATAAATAGCGTAAAAAATTATGAGTAGGATAATATTGGAATTTAAATAAAATAATCAGGATAAAAAAGTGATAAAATTATAAAAGCTATAAGTTAATAGCTATACGCTACTCAAAATAGCGTATAAAAATACGCTATAAGCTACTCAAATAAGTTTGTTTACCAAACACCTCTAATTTGGTCAAACAAGCTTATAAGCTAGTCAAATACGCTATAAGCTAGCTGAAATGACTTGCCAAACATACTCTTATTATAATTAAGATTTATATTTTAGTAGAACTATGATTCGTTAAAATAAAAATTTATATTTGAGTAAGATTAGCACTTATCCCCTATAATTAGCCATTTTTGTAACATTTATAATTTCATTTTATTTATTAATAAAAGTATATAAATATTTAATATAACATCTTTAATTTTATTTTTTTATTAATAAAGATATATAAATATTTAATTAAGAAAATAAAATTTATTAGATAATTTTTAAATATTTAAATAAATATAATTCTTAAAAATTTTTTGCTTTATGTGTATGTATAGAAAATATTTTTAACATTAAGAAAATAGGTAAAGAGAGAAAAACTAATAAAAAAAATTAGAAATAACATACTAAAGAGAGGCAAAATTATTGGATAAGGAAAATAAATTTTTGTGAAGTAAGCAAATGTCTTAAAATTTCAAAAAGATTGGATTAGGGTAATTTTTCCTAATTTAAGAGTTAGAATTACTAAATTTAACATCTCCACCCATAAATTGGGCTTTTACCTATAGACACTTATATAGAGTTTTTTTCACTTCACATGAGTTTCTAACAAATTAATAGGATAGCTCAAGTAAGAAATAAAACATAGAATTAGACTAAAATATAGAAGTTGGACCGATAACTTAAAAACCATAAAAATATGACCAAATCTTTCATGAAAGGTAGAATTTTAGTCAAAGTAAAAGAAATGGATAAGAATGAACTCAAATCCAAAAAGGAAAAATAAGAATTATGTGAGGAAATAAGGGCACGTTTGGTTTACATGAATGGAAAAGGATCTGAGATGGAAAGTGGGATTCTATTCTTTGGTTTGATGGAAAGGGGACTCCTTCCCATAATAAATGGAATCCAAGATTTTATCATAAATTAATGTTAATTTCATATTTTTTTTATCAAAAGAATTTAATTTAATTATTAAAAAAATTAATTTGATTATATTTTGTAAAAATTAAACTGTAGGAATTTTTTTAAAGAATTTTTTTATTTAAAAAAATTAATTTAATTATTTTATATTAAAATTAATTTAATCATTTTATTTATTTTATCTTTCTATTCTTTCAATTTATTTATTAACTAAATAATAAAATATCACATTATCTAATTTTTTCTATCGCATATCAAACAAGGTAATGTCATTCCATTCTCTTTTCTATTCCCTCTTCCATTCTTCTTTTCATTCCACTGAATTTTATTCTATCTAACCAAATGGGCTATAATAGTGTAATAATAATCAAGATTAGGTCACATGACATTAAGACAAAACATCTATATCCTACATTCATAATTTCAACAAGTAGGTAATAACATATAGTATTATGACAAAATATTCTTATCCTACATAAATAATTTTAGTTAAGCAAGGGAGATTCAAGGGTTGAAAATTTGTCACTTAAAAAGATAAACATATTATACTTAAATGAGACAAAAGAAAAATGAAATGAATTCCTAAATCAAAGGGACTTTGTCCTTTGTCTTAAAAATATTTTATCATAATTTTCAAAATACAAATCTCCTTTTGCTATGCATATCTTGACTAAGGGAGAAGAAAACAAGAATATGAGTTGTCTTTTTTCAAAAAATAACCAAGTGTATCCTAATTGTGATAAGGTAGACCCATAATTATGAAAGGTGAACCATTTGATAGTTTATTTAAGTAAAACTCATTCTTATAATATTATAATTTCGTCCAATTGAGGGAGAGGAAAAATATAAACAAGGTAGAGTGAAGAAAGGAGAAAAAGAGAGGAGAAGAGAGGAAGGAAGATGAAGGAGAAGTCTAGAGGATTAAGTACTTAAAGTAAGTTAACTTAATCTCTACTTAAATTTATCTTTCCTCTTCATCATTGGAGTTCAAAAATTCACCTTCTTTCTCTTATTTAAGCTGCTAGAAAAATTAAGGGAATGGAAGAATTTTGCTACTTCCTTCAAGAGGAAACAAAAAAAAAAATTTACTAAGTGAATTAAGGAGATCTTTAAATAGGTTTAAAAATATCTCTTTTTGAAGAATTTTTTTGAAATTTGTAACATTTATATGAGATTTTGATCTTAGAATTTTGATGAAATTTACAATATTTGTTACTTTGATGATTTGTCATGGATGTTGCTATATCATGTTACATGTTATTTTGCATATGATGGATGTTTTGAACATTTCGATTAGTGTGAAAAGTTTTGCATAGGTATGGCTATGGGTGGTAAAATTTTAAGATTTTTATGTTGTTATTTTATATATTTGAATGTGGTGAAAATTGATGGAATATGATTAGATATAAATTAGGAAGAAAATAGAAGATGATGTAATATAATGATGAACTAAAATCTTAAGAAATGTTTGGTTGGAAAACTGTATTTCGGAGTAACCAGGGGAGCTTCTATTTTTAAAATTTTAGAAAGAATCGGTTAGAAATTAAAAGAAATTGTTAACATAAAAAATATAGATCTATGTCTCACGAATTTTTAGCCACTGGAATAATTTAATTTGCAATCCATATGAGGGAGATATTGTCTTATTTGTAAGAAGTGGTCAAAAAATGGTTAACTAGGGAAGAATATGTTATGTATGATTATGTGTTTGAATTTTTGGGATAAATTTGTAGGGAATTAAAAAAATGTTTAACATAATACATATAGATATATGTTTCACAAATTTTTATCCACTAGAATCATTCAAATTGGAATCAATATGAGGGAGATATGGTCAGATTAGTAAGAAGATGTTATAATCTAACTAATCATGGAAAAATATGTTAAGTATGCTTTTGTGTTTAAATTTATGGGCAAAATTTGTAGGGAATCAAATGAAATTATTAACATAATATATGTGTGTGTGTGTGTGTGTGCGTGCGTGTCACGACCCTAATTTTAGGGCACGTGAAATCCATATACCATACACATATATTTTCCATAAATGTACATAATGCCATTCTTTATCATATAAACCAATACATATAAGTGCTCATACACATATACAATATACAGTTTACGTCTATAAACACCAGAGTAACAGTAGAAGCAAGGATCCTGCCTGTGACGTTCAGAGCAACTCTAGAGTACAAATATTTTGCAATTATAAAACATTGAGAGCCTAAAAACAATGTAGGCTCACCACTGGAGTACAACCTCTAGTCGATCACTTGGTTGCTGGACCAAACTCAGTGTCTTTATCTGAAAAATAGATCCACATCGTGTAGTGAGTTTTACAACTCAGTGAGCAGATAACACCCCCTATAACCTCTTAGGTCAACATATGGATGTACTTTTCATTTCAAAGTTTCTCATATTGAAAAGTTACATTCAGGAGTACATTCATATGGGACCCGCATTTCAAAACATCTCAATTCAAATCACATACAAATATCTGTAACCACATATGATACAAATTTATCTTAAATCGAATTTGATATGCAATAAAAATCAATTCTTTTATATAATGCTCAAGTATGTCATAACTTTCAATATACTCAATAGATAAACATGGAATGTGAGTTCATCACCCTTCTGCCTCCTCACATTACCATAGTCACAATCACAATAGGTAATCAGGGAATGTGAGTTCATCACCCTACTGCCTCCTCACATTACCACTGACTACAACTTCAATAGATCAACAGGGAATGTGAGTTCATCACCCTTCTGCCTCCTCACATTACCACTGTCATCATCACAATAGGTAATTAGCGAATGTGAGTTCATCACCCTACTGCCTCCTCACATTACCACTAATACCACCTTCACAATACCGTCTCAAGCCATATAATCTCGTCATTTCTCATCAATACATATATATTTTTATATGAATATATAAACATGTATAAAAGTGCATATCCATCATATGCAATGCATCATTATCAAATAATTCGCCATACAATCATATTCAACAACTTATCACTTTACATATCATTTCAAACAGAGCTTTCAGTCTCAGTACAAAATCTTTTATTATAAATTTTTCAATCAGAGAAATCATATAATCATGCCCATATCCAAGGCAACCATATCACTGTAAAATCAATGTCACATGTATAACATACTTTCTTTGACATGTAATGCGAAATACATGTAAAAATCACATGTTCAATGTATTTCAAAAATTCATCTGTTATAAATTACCCATTCAGGGTTTATCACATATATATGCCCTTTCTCTAAGCAATCATATATCTCTATAAATCAATGTCATAAGCATATCATAATTTCTTTGCCATGTAATGCGAAATGCATTTAGAAATAACGTATCCAAAGCATTTCAAAATCTATTTCAAAAATCATACTCTTCTTGAACTAGATATCATTTCTCAATCATTTCAAATATTTCAAACCATTTCAGAAACATATGAACATATAAATAACATGTAATCATACTCATTTATCAATGAAAAGTTCAAGAAGAGTAAAAACAAGTTATAGGAAGAATTATCTACTCACAGGTAAGGGCTCCAGATTGGACAGCCCTAAAATCCTCGTTTCTAGTCTGAATTTGACCAAATAAGCTTCAAAAACGTGTCCGGAAGGTCCAAAAACCTTAAATGAGCTCGGGTACTGTTCACCACCGGAAACACTATTCATCGTCACTATTCATCGCCGGAATTACTATTCATCCGCCACTATTCACGGCCAAAAGTACTATTCACCGCCATATAAAAAGTTACCAAATGACCGAAAAAATTACATATTCTAATGTTTATCAAGCTTCTGAACCCATCTACGGTGTCAGATTTCTAATTTGAAGTCTTTAAGTAAGGTTTTTCAGAACTTATCTTTTACCGAGATTTTCTACTTCAGATCTACAGTGATTCAACGGTTGATTTGAAAAACTGATCGGTCAAAATTGAAGTACTCTTCGTCCTGAATCCAATAACAATTTCAGTTTTGAGATTGGAAGCCCCTAAGCACTTCAAATCGAAAGATAAATTTTGAGATTACTATGCACTCACTATTCATTACTATTCCTTTTCGTTTTTTTTTTCTTTTCTTCCTTATGAAATTTTGCACTCGGCTTCGTTTATGGTTTCTGACATTTGTTTTTTTTTTTTTTTTTTTTAAATATAATAATATTTATTAAATAATTAATAATAGGATTTTTTTTTATAAAAATTCATATAAATTCCATTTTTCATCATAAAATATCCCAAAAATTTCTAAAAATTTCCTTCCTCATAAATCTTTAGTTAAACTCTTAAATCATAATTTTTCTCAATAAAAATCATATTAAAACAAATTTCAAAACAAATATCTTTATTCATATTAAAAGAAAGAATATTTCTAAAAATACCATAAAAATTCAATAGAGGCCGATATAATTATTTTAAGCAACACAATACTTCTTTTACTTAAAAGTCCACTTACTTTTAACAAATCATAATTATTTCTACATAAATAATAATATTTTTGCTAATAGCGCGCTAAAATATAAATTCTCATATTTCCTTTTTTTTTTTTTTTAATTCTTTAATCCATGTAATAAATATACATATTTTCACTAGTTCTTATCTCTATTGTCAAAATTCTCTCTTTTATTCTAAATTTCCTTTAATTGGATTTTTTGTTAAATTTTACGGTTATTACATTCTTCCCCCCTTAAAGAAATTCGGTCCCCGAATTTCACCACCACAGTTGCAGATAAACACTAACCTCATTGTTCAAATAAATATAGATATCTAGCGCGTATATCCTCCTCTCTTTCCCAAGTAGTTTCCTCAAAAGAGTAATTTTTTTTTTCATATCACCTTTACTATAGGTATTTCTTTTAACTGTAACTTCTTTACTTGTCTGTCCACTATTGCTACTGGTTGTTCCTCTTAGGTTAAATCTTTCTGTAACTGAATCTATGGACACTGTATAACATGTGTAGAATCCGGTAAATATTTCCGTAGTATAGACACATGAAAAACTGGATAAACATTATCCAATGCAAGTGGTAAACCGATCCTATCAAGAATTCAAATAATTCTATATACCGAGAGGGTAACTTCCCTTTCTTTCCAAATCTCATTACCTCTTTCATTGGTGAGTCATTAAAAAAATATATGATCACCAACTGAAAATTCCTAGTGCTCAATATTCATAGTCCTTGTAAACTTTTGACTTGTATTGAGTTTCCAGTATTCTTTTTCTTAATCAATTTCACTTTATCAATGACATCTTATAATAAATATAACTCCACTGAGTTATTTAACAGAACATTTGTAACACCTCTTACATAAGGTTTAAATCTTCTAATATCATTTTATTATAGACAAATCCTGCTAAAACATATGCTTGAAGCATGCTTTCCAAACTAACATCATAAATTTAGATAATTTATATTTTATGTATTGCATGTTATTCCAAATTATATTTCCAAAGTTTAACTGTTCTCAATTCACTCACATATTAAGAAATCTATGATGTTCATGTAAAACTTCAAATGATGCCATTGTATATTGGCATGATAATTACTGCTATGAGCAAGTTCAACTAAGGACAATTAATTTCTCTAAACTTTCAACACAATAATATAAAGATACTTAAAGCATAACTTCTAATGTATAAACACATCATTTAAATTTAGTATCAGTTATACTATAATATAATAAATATCCTTAGACTTCCTGAATAACTCTCTTGAGATAATATATTCAATTTGTACTTGCCAACATACCCGCCAATGAAAACAAATTTCACTTGTATCTTCTTTTTACCATTATACTAGTACTATTTTGTTTATATCTCAGTATATCTTTATTACCTTGGGTTATCCATATTTACAATCTATGGCTTCTTTTGAAATATCTTTTCTCAACAATTATTCATACGTGAATTTTCAATCGCAACATGATTTACATTCTAAATACTAGACTCAGTTTAGCATGGTATAAATCTTTAACATAAATATCTTAATCACTACATTATTCTCAGAGATGATTCTCAAAATATTCTCCATGTTTCCAAAAAATTTCGAGATTAGCTTAAATCTTACTTTCCATACTTTACTCCTCAAAAACTTCAACACCGTTAATTCCTTTGATTACATTCGTCAAAGCACCATTACATCATCATCCATCTAGTCTTTTCAAAATGTCTATTACTTTAATCCACTAATCAGCTGAACACCATAATAATCCATTATTAGAAATTATCTTTCCTTGATATGAGGGAAAACAACCTTGCTTTTAATGCCAACCGTTAATGAGGGAGAATGCAGTGAAACAGATGAAAAGCACAATAGAGAATGGTGCCAAAATAGAAAGTCAAAAATTTGGACAAACATTGAAAAGCATTAAAATCGGTGGCCGTAATTCTTGAAAATCTATAAACAAAATCTATCTACGATTTCGGCAAAAATCGGTGGCTGCAAATTTTGAATATATGTGCCAATATTTAATACAAAGATATTGTTATTCGGCGGAAGCATATCATATGAAAAAAAAATATCTCTGAGCTTATGAAGTCTGTGAAAAACAATAGCACATAGTTAACTGGTAGGATGCAGTTGATTGCTTCAGAATAGATGTAATCAATCAACTGTAAAATAACCAGTCCAAATTAAAATTTCTCAAAATAGCTAGTCGACTTATAAACCAATAGTCGATTGGTAAGAATATTGAGAAAAACAAGATAAATCTTTTGCTTGTCCCTCTTCAACAATTAATTGGTTTGCATTTTCATTTTCTTTTTTTTTTACAATGACGGCTATCACCTACAAGTTTTCTACAAAAATCAAGACATCAATGCTTCATCAAAGACAACAAGAAAAAGATAGATTTCTGGTGATATCTTATCTTATGCTCTTTATATGCTTAATATGAGTCAGAGTCATAACTACTATACATATACATGCTTGCCGTTTTTTTTTACCTTTAATTTAGCTGATATCCACCAATCACTCACATAGCTGTTCTAGTAATATCTGGCCTATTCGCATAGCTATTATAAATATGCCCTTCTATGAGTTCTATAAATGCTTACATTAGTATCTTTATCTTCATACTCAGAGTTAAGGTGATAGAAATTATGGAGGGAATCGCATTCCGTCAGTTTCGAAATATCTGTGTCTTTTGTGGTTCCAGTCCTGGAAAAGATGGGGAATATGTGAAAGCAGCACAAAACCTGGGTATAGTGCTGGCCAGAAGAAAAATTCATCTAGTCTATGGTGGAGGTAACTGTGGGTTAATGGGGTGTGTGGCTACAGCTGCACATGTAGGAGGATGCCAAGTTCTAGGTATTATTCCTACAGCTCTAGCTGCATTCAGCAACATAGGAAAAACAATTGGGGAAGAATATAGAGTAGCTTCCATGCATGAACGCATGGCTAGAATGATGAGCAATACTGACGCCTTCATTGCTTTACCAGGTGGTTTTGGTACTTTAGAGGAGATTTTCCAAATAGTCTCTTGGGCACAACTAAATATGCATCACAAACCGATAGGTTTGTTAAATGTTAATCATTTCTTTGATGGTTTGTTGTCTTTTCTTGATCATGCTGTGGAACAAAGGTTTATCCCACACTCAGCACGACAAATTCTTATTTCAGCTTCAAATGCTGAGGAGTTAATCGATGCTTTACAAGCATATGTTCATGTACCTGATCTAATCATAACCCAAATAGAATGGACAACAGACCATAGCAGAAAGCGCAAATTGAACTTAGATCTTCATCTATAACTGTAGCAAGATGTGGACATTATTGTACCACTTTTACTTTTTTAGGGTTATCTTATATACCATATTGCTAGCCACATACCTTAAGAAAGTACTATTACTAAGTCAAAAATTCATATTTTGAGAACTTAGTATATAGCTGATATTCCCTTGGAGTTTGTAATACTATCTTTAAATGTTGCTTATGATCCTCTACACTCTTGAAATATTCTAGTATATTATCAATAATTATAATAATATCTTAATCCAGGGATGGTTTCATTACTCTATTTATCAAGTCCATGAATGCATCTAGACATTTGTCTGACAAAATGACATCTCTAAAACTCCTAGTGCCCATGCTGAATCCTAAAAGAAATGTTCTAATTATTCTCTTCCCTTATCCTCAATTGATGAGATCTAGATATCAAATCAAATCAAATTTTTTTTTTAAATGTTGAGCACCTTGTAGCTGGTCAAACATATCATCTATATGAGGTAATGAGTATTTATTTCACATTGTTACTTTATTGAACTGTCTATAATCTATACATATTCATAATGATCCATCTTTCTTTTTCACAGATAGAACTGGGGCACTCCAAGTAAAAGTACTAGGGTATATAAATCCCTTGTATAACAAGTATTTCAACTCATCCTTCCATTCTTGAAGTTCATTCGGTGCCATTATATATAGAGGTATAAACACTGGTTGTGTTCCAGGAAGTAAATCAATACCAAATTATATTTTACATTTCGAGGTAATCCTGGCAATTCCTCAGGAATTACATCAGAAAATTCTTTAACCACTGGAACGTATACTTTATATCAACATCTCATAACACCGCCAAATATCCTTGGCATCATTTTGTAATATACATCGTTTTGTAATAACTTATAGGCTGCTAAATCAAAGATTAGATTACTGGATACTTCACTATAATCTCTTCGTATCAAGAAAGGAAATTCCCCAATAATATTGAATTTAATCACCTTATAGTGATATTTCATAATGACATGACATAATGCCAATTAATCCATTCTCAATATCACATCAAAGTCTACCATATCTAGACAACCAGGTACATCGGATGTCACATTCAGAAACCACCATATTTAGTATCTGTATCAATTCTTTAAATTTTCTGGGATGCCTATCCCTTTCACTTTCAAACTGTAATTGATCCATAAATATCTCTTACCATCTTATACTATAAACTTTAGCAACTTGGAATAGAAAGGAAACTGAAATCCTATAGAATCCTTCAGCAGCACCTGAAGTATAAATATGTCCGGCTCATATCGATACTAAAAGTCCTACTAAAGAATCCTTTGCTCTGATTGTCACAGGGAAACCTAATGCTCTGATACCAACTTGTCACGACCCTAATTTTAGGGCACGTGAAATCCATATACCATACACATATATTTTCCATAAATGTACATAATGCCATTATTTATCATATAAACCAATACATATAAGTGCTCATACACATATACAATATACAGTTTACGTCTATAAACACCAGAGTAACAGTAGAAGCAATGATCCTGCCTGTGACGTTCAGAGCAACTCTAGAGTACAAATATTTTGCAATTATAAAACATTGAGAGCCTAAAAACAATGTAGGCTCACCACTGGAGTACAACCTCTAGTCGATCACTTGGTTGCTGGACCAAACTCAGTGTCTTTATCTGAAAAATAGATCCACATCGTGTAGTGAGTTTTACAACTCAGTGAGCAGATAACACCCCCTATAACCTCTTAGGTCAACATATGGATGTACTTTTCATTTCAAAGTTTCTCATATTGAAAAGTTACATTCAGGAGTACATTCATATGGGACCCGCATTTCAAAACATCTCAATTCAAATCACATACAAATATCTGTAACCACATATGATACAAATTTATCTTAAATCGAATTTGATATGCAATAAAAATCAATTCTTTTATATAATGCTCAAGTATGTCATAACTTTCAATATACTCAATAGATAAACATGGAATGTGAGTTCATCACCCTTCTGCCTCCTCACATTACCATAGTCACAATCACAATAGGTAATCAGGGAATGTGAGTTCATCACCCTACTGCCTCCTCACATTACCACTGACTACAACTTCAATAGATCAACAGGGAATGTGAGTTCATCACCCTTCTGCCTCCTCACATTACCACTGTCATCATCACAATAGGTAATTAGCGAATGTGAGTTCATCACCCTACTGCCTCCTCACATTACCACTAATACCACCTTCACAATACCGTCTCAAGCCATATAATCTCGTCATTTCTCATCAATACATATATATTTTTATATGAATATATAAACATGTATAAAAGTGCATATCCATCATATGCAATGCATCATTATCAAATAATTCGCCATACAATCATATTCAACAACTTATCACTTTACATATCATTTCAAACAGAGCTTTCAGTCTCAGTACAAAATCTTTTATTATAAATTTTTCAATCAGAGAAATCATATAATCATGCCCATATCCAAGGCAACCATATCACTGTAAAATCAATGTCACATGTATAACATACTTTCTTTGACATGTAATGCGAAATACATGTAAAAATCACATGTTCAATGTATTTCAAAAATTCATCTGTTATAAATTACCCATTCAGGGTTTATCACATATATATGCCCTTTCTCTAAGCAATCATATATCTCTATAAATCAATGTCATAAGCATATCATAATTTCTTTGCCATGTAATGCGAAATGCATTTAGAAATAACGTATCCAAAGCATTTCAAAATCTATTTCAAAAATCATACTCTTCTTGAACTAGATATCATTTCTCAATCATTTCAAATATTTCAAACCATTTCAGAAACATATGAACATATAAATAACATGTAATCATACTCATTTATCAATGAAAAGTTCAAGAAGAGTAAAAACAAGTTATAGGAAGAATTATCTACTCACAGGTAAGGGCTCCAGATTGGACAGCCCTAAAATCCTCGTTTCTAGTCTGAATTTGACCAAATAAGCTTCAAAAACGTGTCCGGAAGGTCCAAAAACCTTAAATGAGCTCGGGTACTGTTCACCACCGGAAACACTATTCATCGTCACTATTCATCGCCGGAATTACTATTCATCCGCCACTATTCACGGCCAAAAGTACTATTCACCGCCATATAAAAAGTTACCAAATGACCGAAAAAATTACATATTCTAATGTTTATCAAGCTTCTGAACCCATCTACGGTGTCAGATTTCTAATTTGAAGTCTTTAAGTAAGGTTTTTCAGAACTTACCTTTTACCGAGATTTTCTACTTCAGATCTACAGTGATTCAACGGTTGATTTGAAAAACTGATCGGTCAAAATTGAAGTACTCTTCGTCCTGAATCCAATAACAATTTCAGTTTTGAGATTGGAAGCCCCTAAGCACTTCAAATCGAAAGATAAATTTTGAGATTACTATGCACTCACTATTCATTACTATTTCTTTTCGTTTTTTTTTTCTTTTCTTCCTTATGAAATTTTGCACTCGGCTTCGTTTATGGTTTCTGACATTTTTTTTTTTTTTTTTTAAATATAATAATATTTATTAAATAATTAATAATAGGATTTTTTTTTATAAAAATTCATATAAATTCCATTTTTCATCATAAAATATCCCAAAAATTTCTAAAAATTTCCTTCCTCATAAATCTTTAGTTAAACTCTTAAATCATAATTTTTCTCAATAAAAATCATATTAAAACAAATTTCAAAACAAATATCTTTATTCATATTAAAAGAAAGAATATTTCTAAAAATACCATAAAAATTCAATAGAGGCCGATATAATTATTTTAAGCAACACAATACTTCTTTTACTTAAAAGTCCACTTACTTTTAACAAATCATAATTATTTCTACATAAATAATAATATTTTTGCTAATAGCGCGCTAAAATATAAATTCTCATATTTCCTTTTTTTTTTTTTTTAATTCTTTAATCCATGTAATAAATATACATATTTTCACTAGTTCTTATCTCTATTGTCAAAATTCTCTCTTTTATTCTAAATTTCCTTTAATTGGATTTTTTGTTAAATTTTACGGTTATTACAGTGCGTGTGTATCATGGATTTATAGACTCTGAAATCACTTAATTTAGAGGCCATATGAGGGAGATATGATTGATTAATTAGTAAATGTTAGAATCAGGCTAGACTTTAGGATGGTAAATGTAAGCATTTTTTTTGTTTTCGATTTTTTGAGAATAATTAGTAAGAAATCTGAAGAAATTATAAACATGAAAATTGTATATAAGTTTCATAGCTTTTTATAGACTTTGAAATCATCTCAATTGTAGTTTGTATGAAGGAGATATGGTCAGATTAAAAAGTAGAGGTCTGAATTTACCCGAGAAAAAATAATATTGAATTTGATGAAGTAGTAACACCACGATTACTTAAGATTTTACTAAAATATTTAACATAAGATTTTTAGAGAATTGTCTTATCTTTCAATTGACACTAAGATCACCTCAATCAGATTTAAAATGAGGGTGTTATGCTATGTTTAGTGAGATAGAAAAATAATATTTAAAAAGACAAAAAATCTTATAAATAAAAATAATAAATAACTAGTGTATGCCATTGCCATTGTTATGTATGAACTCCTTATCATCTTAAGTGTGTAATTTTGACATAGAAATATTTTATAAAGTGATATATGAAACGATTATGTTCATGGTATGATTACCAATGATTTTTGGTAATGATTACATTTTGATGAAAAATTATGGCATGTGAGTATAATGAATATACTTGTTATTAAAATCATATTTTTGGCTATTAATGTGAAAACAAAGAAATGAGTACGGTCACATGGCGGTCCGTGTGGTGCACGAGTAGGAGACACCCTACTAACGACTATGATTATGTTAATGAGAAATGAAAGAGAAAGTATTTCATGTCGGACGGAGCGAGAAAAGTCCGTATCGGAGAGTAAAAAGTACTTACCTTGACGGAAGTAGCTTGATATGAAAATAAGTTGATAGTCATCATATGATATTCTAAAAATAGTTATTTATGCCATACATGTCATAACTGTACGATTTTCATATGTATAGATAAAGTGCATTCATGTGACTTAAAGATATTTACTGTAGTTTATACAGATGAACATGATATGATGAGTTATCTTGATGATAATTATGATTTATTGTTGAATCTATTGTAATTTAATTTCACTATATTTTCATATCATGTTCAGAAAATTAGTTATGCAGATTTTTTTATAGCTCTGACTTTTAGTGCACGTTGGATCGAGTTACTCTATGTTGAGCAAATCTTAGAAATTAATAAAATGTTTGTGATTAAATTAGCTAAAAGTCTGGTGAAGGTGCAACCATCCGTACCTGTATCTTCGGAATTAGTTAATATAAATGAATAAGACGTAGATATTTATGTGTTTGATTTTTGTACGTACTTTTTGATTAATGATGTGTATGTGAATTCAGAATTGTAGATTTTAAGCCTTGATTTTACTTAGTTAAATTAATTGAATGTTATTTTTAGTTAAGAAATTATAAGTAAAAAAGTAATGACTTCATGTGATTTTAAAAAAAATAGAGTTGTTACAGTTTTTTTAGGATAAATTGAAATTATCATAGTATTTGACTTTCTAGTTATGTAGCTATTTAATATTAAAATTAAATTTTGAACAAAATGTCAGCATTTTGAAATTTAATTTTAATAAAAAAATTTATTAAAAATACTTTGAAATGAAAAAAATTAATATACCAAAGACTAAATTGAAACCTACATGTATTTCTATATATATATATATATATATATATATATATCTCTCTCTCTCTCTCTCTCTTATATATATACAACAACAACAACTAAGCCTTTTCCCACTAGGTGGGGTCGGCTACATGAATCAAACGGCGCCATAGTGGCCTATCATGGATGAGATCAATAGATAAGTTATTAACTATTAAATCGTTTTTAATAGTTTCACTTATTGTTTTCTTTGGCCTCCTTCTACCTCTAATTATTGAACTATTCTCCATCCGATCAACTCTTCTTACTAGGGCTTCTGCAGGTCTTCTCCACACATGGCCAAACCACCTTAAGCGGGATTCAACCATCTTCTCCACAATAGGTGCTATCCCAACTTTCTCTCTAATGCACTCATTTCTAATCATATCTCTTCTGGCGTGTCCACACATCCAACGCAACATTCTCATCTCTGCAACGTTGAGTTTATCTTCATGTTGTCTTTTAACCGCCCAACATTCCGTACCATACAATATAGCAAGTCTAATAGCTGTACGGTAGAATTTTCCTTTAACTTTGAGCGGTACTTTTTTATCACAAATAACACTCGAAACTTTCCTCCATTTCATCCATCCAGCTTGAATCCTGTGGTTTATGTCCTCCTTTACTTCACCGTCATTTTGTATAATAGACCCAAGATATTTAAAACTTGTAACTTGTTTTAATATATAGTCTCTCTTATATATATATATATTATCACAAATAGTCTTCGAAATTGTTCCAATAGTTAAATCAGAATGGAGCGAACCACCATTGATTTTGAGCAAGGTTGGAACTATATACACATGGGGGATCACAAAGATAAAGAGGATTCTACAAGAATTTCCAAAACAATGGCCTTTCAATGCCGAGGAGTACATGATGCTATACACAACAGTTTACAACATCTGCATTGACCGAAAGCATAATGATCCTAATGATTGTTGCTGAAAGCTTTATGACAAGTTCAAGGAATTTTTTTATGACTACGTTAAATTTTTTGTTTTGCCATCTTTAAGGAACAAGTACGATGAATATTTGCTAAGGGAGCTTGTCAAAAGATGGGCAATCCATAAAGTTGTGATTAGGTGGCTTTCAGGATTCGTCGGGTATCTTGATCAATACTTTGTTGACCAAACCTGTCTTCCCCCATTGAGTGTAGTTGGGTTTGCTTGTTTCCGTGATTTAGTTTACTTGCAGGTGTTTGGTAATGTTAGAGAAGTTGTGATTACTCTTATTGGCAAAGAACGAGAGCAGATAGAAAGGTCATTGTTGAAGGAGATTGTTTACTTATATGTCAATATAGGTAAATATGAGGAGGAATTTGAGAAATAGATATCGGATGATACTTTAGAATATTATAGAATTAAAGCTAGGCAATGGATTGAGGAATATTTCAGTGTAGATTATATGGCGAAGGCTGAGGAATGCTTGAAAAGGGAGAAGGATAGAGTGCGTCATTATTTGCACTCTAGCACTACACAGAAATTGAAAGAAAAAGTGCATCATGAGTTACTAGTGGTTCATGTAGATCAATTGTTAGAGAAAGAGCACTTTGGCTGTCTTGCCTTGCTTAGATATGACAAGGTGGAAGATTTGTGTAGAATGTACAGACTTTACCACAAAATCAATAAAGGGTTGGATCTTATTGTCAAAATATTCAAGCAGCATGTGGAAGCTAAGGGTGCAACATTTGTCCCACTTGTCCAACAAGTTGCTAACAAAGAGACTAAATGGGTCTGGTGTTCAGAAACAAGTTTTAATATGGAAATTCATTGAGTTCTATGAATTTGACAAGTATATGCGGTATGTTCTTGATTGCTTTATGAATTACATCCTTTTCCATAAGGCATTACAATAAGCTTTTGGGATATTATGTAATAAATTTGTTGGTATTTCAAGTGCAGAACTATTGGCCATATTCTGTGATAGTATCCTTAAGAAGGGTGGAAGTGAGAAGTTGAGATATGAGGCAATAGAAGAAACCCTAAACAGGGGAATCAAGCTGCTTGTATATGTTAGTGATAAGGACCTATTCGCATAATTCTATAGGAAGAAGCTTGCCCGAAGATTATTGTTCGATTGGAGTGACAATGAGGACAATGAAAGAAGGGTATTGACAAGGTTGAAGCAACAGTGTGGTGGACAGTACGCATCAAAGATAGAGAGAATGTTCATAGACTTGACATTGGCTAGGGATAATCAGACCAGCTTCAAAGAATATCTTAGTCATAACCTCGATAAAAATCTTGGTATTGACTTAATTGTTACTATTCTTAGCAGAGGAATTTGGCCAAGTTTTAATTATTGTGACCTCTATTTCCCTCTCGAGATGGTTTGGTGCTTGTAAGTTTTTAAGTGATTTTATGAAACAAAGACAAAAGACATAAAACTTTCATGGATTTACTCATTGGGAAGTTGCAATATCAATAGTAGGTTTGAACAAAAAACTATTGAATTAGTTGTGACAACCTATCAAACTGCTGCCTTGATGCTATATAACTTTGTAGATAGATTTAGCTATTCAGATAGTATAAACCACTTGAATTTGACCCATGAAGATATGGTTAAATTGCTCCATTCTCTATCATGTACAAAATATAAGATACTTAATAAGGAACCCAACACAAAATATATCTCTTCAGATGACAACTTTGAGTTCAATTTTAAATTTAGTGATAGAATGAGGAGGATCAAGAACCATATGCTTTCACCTAGTGACGAAGGCCACTTGCTGATGAAAGGAAAAGAGCAGTTGAAAATGTCGATAAAGATAGGAAATATGCTATTGATGCTACAATTGTTCACATTATGAAAATTAGGAAAGTTTTGATTTATCCACAATTAATTTTAGAGTGTATGAATCAGTTGAACAATATATTCAAGCCCGACGTTAGAATAGTCAAGATGCGAATTAAAAATCTCATCACTTGAGACTATTTGAAAAGGGACAAAGATAGCTCCAACATCTTTAGATATCTAGCTTAAAATGCTATAAGTGTTTTTGATTTGTGAAAATATTTTTTATTTGAACTTTATTATAATTGATTGAATCACTATTTGGGCCAAAATTTTGTGTTTTTTCCAGCAACTTCTTTGTTTTTCTTATTCCTATCTTGTTAAGTTCATTTCTCAATAATTTATGGGTAGCAAAGACTAAATTTTGATGGGAAAGAAAAAAAGAATCTTTTATTGAAATGGGCTCAGCCTTCAGGCTTCCTTAAAGCCACTAAAAATAACAAGGACCAAAATTTTGAATTGATTCAATTTCTTCTAACCCCAGAAGAGAGAAGACAATAGAATGAGAAGGAAGAATTGCTTTTGCACTGATGAGCAGGAAAGATAAGGGAGAAAGATAAGTGAAGTTGAACAGAGATTGAAAAAAAAAAAGGAGATTGATAAACAGATTTCAATAAAAATCTAATGGCTGAGCGCTTAAGTCATCAGCAAACTCACCTAAAAGATTTATGAAAATGTATAAAATTTCAACCTTTATGTATCTTTCTATACCAGATTTTAGAATTTGATATTTAGTAACGAGAGAGTGCGTAGGAAATTTGATGTTTTAAAGTTAGAAGGTGGATAATTATTTAATAATTTATAATACATAATATAGTTATAAAGAGATAGTCAATGGTTATTTAATCAGTTATATTTTTTATATTTTTTAAAGTTTTTAAAAAATATTTTCTCATTTACATACTTCATGGGATATGAGTAAATAAAAATTAATTTATTTTCTTTAACAAAAAATAATTATATATATTGTAATTAATTCCATGATTTCTTATTACTTTAAAAATATTTTAAGAATATTTTTTTATATACATACCACATAGGATACGAGTGAGTAAAAGTTGATTTATTATTTTCATATTACGGCTAAAAAATTTTAATTATTAAAATTAATTATTAAATTTTAAATAAAATTAAACTAAAAATGAATTGGCATAGGCCATTACTGTCAGTTTTTTTTAAAATTTTTTTTAAAATCTTATTTACAATAAATTTCATAATGCATCGGTTTTATTAATTGAAAAATGATAAATATTTTTGTTTCCCTCTATATATACATATATACACCAGAGAGTTGGTTTTCAGTATCCTACATTATGTGGGAGGGGGTCATTTCCGTAATTTGATATTGGCTCTCGATCTTTTTTCGTTTACCGGTGGTTCCCCTGCTCCACGTTCCATCTCTAGTAGAAAACCCTAACCAGAAAACCTCCTCCGACGTGAATAATATACTGCTTTCCATCTCGATTTGGAAATCCCAGCTTGCATTTTGAGATTTAAGGGAAATACACTTGAAAAGTACCAACAATAGGGTAGATTGCTCTAACAATGACTACGTCGAAGAGAAATTACAAGGAGAAAGCTATCCGTCGCAAGTAAGTTATATCCAATTTGCTTTTATATGATTTGAACTCCTTTTTCACCATATTTTTGGTTATGAATTTGGGTTTGATTGATTTTATGGAACATTTCCCAGTAAGTGTTGTCTTCAATTAGTTGGTTAATATTTAGGTATTGGAATGTGAGTTACGATGAGGGAACTCAATTGTTCCTTTCCCAAGTTCTGTACTTGCTGTTTTGTTGGAAAATGAATATATTTTGTGCCCTTTTTTTTAGGGTGATTGATCCGTTCATGATAGTAATTTCCTATATCATGTGAGTGCAGCTGGTTTAGGAACTGAATTTCAACTCGGTTTGTTTTCACCGCAATTGGTTTTTAATATAGCTGTGAAAAAAATTGCAACCATGAATAAGTTCATATTTGTAACATTTGCCCTATATTCCTTGAAAGAATAAAACAAAGTGTGGTTATATATGTTTTGGATGGAGGGGTACATGAAGTTTTTTATGGTATATGATCAATATATAATTTTGATACTGAAAATTTCACAGGGAAGAGAAATTGGAAGAACCAGAAACACCAAAATATAGAGACCGTGCTAAAGAGCGTAGAGAAGATCAAAATCCGGATTATGAATCAACCGAATTGGGACTTCATGCAGTTGCTCCTCCTGGTACTGTAGATATACGGTAAGGTTTCCATCATTTTCTAGTATATTTTTACTGAGATATATTATTTGTATTTCTGGATTGGGTCCCTCTCCATCTCCTCAAAATAAGCCCCCCTCAAAAGGGGGGGGGGGGAGATCTTGTGTTTGCTTACTCACTGCCATTGGTTGTCGTTTTCTCTGACCATCTAACTGCTTTTTGTAGGTCAGCAGATGCACACAAATTATCCATTGAGAAGAGCAAGTACCTTGGAGGTTTGTATTTTACTATCATGATACCATCTTCTTGAGTTTTTTTCCGTCTTCTTCAGATTCTTCAGAAAAAATTGGTTTATTCCCCCTTCATTAACTATTAAGATTTCTATATTCAAGCAGGTGTATAAGATTTGTAATAGATTTTTCAGAGGAGATGTTTGGTACATGGGAAACCTAAATCTTGGGTTATTTTAACCATTATATTGATTTTGCAGGCTTTACTGTGGATGTGGAGTCAATATTAATGTGAATAATCTTTGACGTAGCCCAAAAAATAAACCTTCATTGAACTGCTTATGCTGTTGACCGATGATGCATTTGTTTTTTACTTTATTGATGCTGTTCAGGTGATGTTGAGCACACGCATTTGGTCAAAGGTCTGGATTATGCTTTGCTGAACAAAGTAAGAAGTGAGATTGACAAGAAGCCAGATGCTGGGGATGATGTTGATGGGACGCCTAGGTAACTTGTGAAATCAAAATTGTCAGTTGTTGTGGTTACTTTCTTTTGATGCTATTAACTGAAATCATAATATTGATTGTTTAATTTTAGTCTTTCAATGTATTAAATCTTAATATGCGCCTGTGATTTGCTGACAGAGCATCTAAGGAAGACCAACAAGTGTCAATTCGCACAGCAACTGCAAAGGTTATTTTGAAGATTTGAATAAAATTGGAGCTGGAGAATTCTTTTTTTGCAGATTAATATTTTTATATTCAAGCTTAGCAGGCTGATATTGATTCCTTTCATCTTTCTTTCAGTCTGTTTACCAGTGGATAGTCAAACCTCAGACCATTATAAAAACAAATGAGATGTTTCTCCCTGGTCGAATGTCATTTATTTTTAACACGGTGAGAATTTGTATTTCTTTGATATGTTGCTGGTGTTTGTGGGAGTCTCATAACTGTTTCTCATGTTCAGTGATTTTTAATTACTTTGTTTTGAAGGCTTATTTGATACATGCTATTATTTGCTATACTACTGTGTAATTGGCATGTCTACCTGCATGTGTCTCATGTGAGCACGCTCCTTGAAGATGCTTTTGGCAATCTACTGATATCCTTGCAAGTGACTTAGGCTTGCTTCTTGCTTGTTTTCCATTGAATAACTTCTAGTTGCATGTAAGAAGTCAGCATGTTGATTATGGATGATCTTTCTGTCTCTGTCTGGCCATCTTCCTTTCTCTCACTCTCTGCTTCAGAGGTCTTGTTTTCCCTGTGCCTATGCTTTTCTAGTACTGTAGCTTGTCCAATGCAGAATTGTCATCTTGAACATTAGTCAAGCAATGTGTCAGACCTGTGGCTAGTTCTGCATGTTCCACGCTTCATTTTGGGGTGGGAGGATAATACTCAAAATCATGAAGGGAACATTGTTCTTTTCACCTGATAGAACAGACGTACTAAGAATAGGGTGGTAATTTTGGAAAGTAAAGGTGTAAAACTCATATACTTGGATTGGTTGGTGTAACTGTGATCCTTTTATAACCTTTTTTTCCTTATTCTCGAAGGAATACTTTCTTGACATAAATTCCTTTTTGGCCTGCTAGGAGGGTGGATATCATCATGATATTCCAACAACCTTGCACCGGAGTAAGGCCGACTGTCCAGTGCCAGAGGTTTATGATCTTGCTGATTCCTTGGTGACCTTTGTCCTTTCGCATTGGGTGGCTTATCTAATATCTGTTGCCTGATATACTTTGCTCTTATTTTGCACAGGAAATGGTTACAGTTAATGTTGATGGATCTGTTCTAGATCGGATTGCTAAAATTATGTCATATCTTCGTCTTGGCTCTTCAGGGAAGGTTCTAAAGAAGAAAAAGAAGGAAAAAGATGCAAAAGGTTAATACTGCACTTAGCAGATCATCTGGGAGTTTTGGATATTATCTTCTAGATGTATGATTATATTTAATATTTATGGTTGCAACTATCTTTAAAATGGATTATAACATACATTGTATCTTTTCTTTTGCATATAATATTTATTTGCGTTTGTTTTTCTTGTAATCTTGTTCGAATGTTTAATACTTAATTGGTTCCTGTCTCTATCTTCTTGTTAAATACAGTAAAGAATTTGGCTGTTGGTAATGGATATGATGAAGAGGAGAAGCCATCAAAGGTTGAAGGCGGGGGGCCAAAGAATCAAATTGAAAGAGAGTTTATCCCACCACCTCCTCCTCCTCTAAAGAAAAATCCTCTTGTTTCAAGAGAGAAACAAGGTCCAGCTGTTGCAAGAACAGAAGAGGATGACATTTTTGTAGGAGATGGTGTTGACTATGATATTCCTGGTAAAGACTTGAGCCAAAGCCCTCTCTCAGAGGACATGGAAGAGTCTCCTAGGAACAAGGAAAAACCTACATATTTCACTGAACCTACTTATGGTCCTGTCCCACCTTCTGCGCTGCCTCAAGGATGGCAAGAAGCAGTAAGTTGCTGCTCGTAATGGTTAATTTTAAATATTGGGTTTGCTTGTAAAATATGACTGGAAAACTTTTCCCTGCCCTTGTTCCCCACTTACCTCTCTTCCCTTCATAAAATTTGAAGATGAACTTGAGAATTAGTAAAAATTATTATTCTGTTTGTGCTTCTCTCTTAAGTCTTTTGCTTCTTTAAATTATATCTGGTGATCTATTGAGTTTCTCTATCTTCTTTGATTTGACTGTGCGGTCTCAGAATGGATATGATGTAATGCAAGCGCAAGCCTTGGCTGGCGGCTACCAAGGAGAGTGGCAGGAGTACCAGTACACTGAACAAATGGCTTACCCGGAACAGTACCTTCAGCAAAATATGCAGACTTATGATTTGCCAGCAGGTGTAAATATTGTACAGGATCCGCGCTTTATGACTCAAGAAGAGAAGGATCGAGGATTAGGTTCAGTGTTCAAGCGAGATGACCAGAGACTTCAACAACTGAGGGAGAAAGATAGTCGTGAAAAAGATCCCAACTTCATCTCTGAGAGTTATTCTGAATGTTATCCAGGGTATCAAGAGTATAACCGTGAGATCGTGGACAGTGATGATGAAGATGACTTGTCCAAAATGGATATGGGTGGAAGGGTAGGTAGTTTTTCTTGACAGTAAATTTTGTTTTGCTTATGGGGTAGTGTGGTGAATAAAATATCTTGTCATAACTGAAATCTCCACTCAACAGGCAAAGGGTCGTCTTCATCGATGGGACTTTGAAACTGAAGAGGAATGGGCCACTTACAATGAGCAGAAGGAAGCAATGCCAAAGGCTGCATTCCAGTTTGGTGTGAAGATGCAAGACGGTCGGAAAACCCGAAAGCAAAACAAGGACCAGAAGCTCAATAATGAGTTGCACAAGATCAATAAGATTCTTGCCAGAAAGAAGATGGAAAAGGAGAATGGTGAGGGTGGACACCATTATGATGATGAGGTCCAACCTGGAAAGAAGCTCAGAATATGAGTCCTAGTTTATCATCAACGCATTGTAATATTTCTAGAATGAGATGAGATTTCCATTTGTACCTAAAGATGGTGATGCATTAAAATAATCTTATATTATTCTGGAAATCTCTTTCATGCTTTGTTTTGTGATCTTCATAAAATGAAGACAAGTATTTCCTTTGCAAGATGATTTTGCATTTAATTCGATAGAATTAAAGAAAGATTCTTAAGGTAGATATGATGTACATATATCAAACCAATGGAACATGGATTTTTAGTGTACCTTATTTTTGACATGTCTAGGTATTCGTCTATTTTTAGTGAAGTGTAACTATACTGGATTTAACTTTTAAAATTTAGAGGAAATTACTCTCAATACTACAAAAAATACATTTTTTTAATTTTATTTTTTAAATTTTAGCTTTATCATTTAAATTTTTCAAAAACTGTTATTTTTAAAAGGATTTTTATATTGACTTTCTAAATATATTTACTTATATGATTTAACTAAAATCTTAAATGTCCGTTAAGTGTTTTGTTGGCTTAACATAGTATGTGGCATTCTAGTTAAAATGAAAGAGTTTTTGCTTAAGAAAATAAAGTGATAAGAAAAATTTGAGTAACTTTTAATGTTTAGTAGAATATGATTTAGTTAGATAAACTTCTGATTGAATTACATAAATAAATTTGTTAATAGAATTAATGTGAAAATATTTTCAAAATTTAGTCTTCAAAATATTGAAATAAAAACACTGAATTTTGAAAAATTATATATATATATATATATATATATATATTAAATATTAAAACAATAATTTACTCTAAAATTTAAGTTTCACCGTTGTATGACTTTGCTGTCATTCAATTGTAATGATCAATCTACGAGGAACACAGAATGAACTTTTGTTCATGCTCTTTCTGTTTGTTTGTTTTTTGGGTGTTTTTTTTGGTCACGTGTCGGGATATGTGGCTAAATTTATCATTTTTTAAGAAAAAGGAAAAAAAAAAATTCATCTGTCGAAAGAATAACAACAAAGCTTAAAGGTAGAACTTTTATCAATTTCCATTGGATAACCAAAGTTTCAAAAAGAAAAGAAAATAAAGGAAACAAATCAATAAATTGAAATATTTAAAATACATTTCTTAAAACTTAAAACAAATAATGATGGAAAATTATTTAAAAATTTTGTAATAAAAATATAAACTAAATTACTATTATATCTATTCAGTTGAATTTAAAAACTCAATTAAATAATGAAATTTGTTTACTTATTTGGGCTAATTATATTCTTTATTCTAATTTTTACTTTTAATTATAATTTTTATTTAATCAAATAATTTTTCTAGTTGATTATTTACTTTATTTGTCATCAAACATTAAATTCAACAATAATTACGTAAAATTATAAAAATATTTTATTTTAAAAAATAGAATAAAATAAAAATTAATAACTTAATATTTAATTTAAACAGAAATTAAATTTAATAAAATAAATAAATTAAGATATCAGTTATAAAAATTAATAAATTATAAGTAAAATTAGTTAAATAAAAAAATTTAGATAGAAAAGTATAATTTATCATATTTAATAACTAAAAAAATTTTGGTTAGAGAAAAAAAAAAAATAGTTGGCGTAGCACATAAGAGATCAACGGTGTCGTTATTGTAACGTGATTACGTGTAGCCATTTTATTGGCTCCCTGTTCTTAGCGTTAACTTATTCAGAATTCCAAGATATTCCTCAGGTTTCAAGTAGCCTCATTTCGCAGGTCTCTTCTTCATCCTCATCGTCCTTCTCGTTGGTTTGGTGCAATCCGATTCAGAATTGGTGCAATTCAATAAAGCTTCGGAACTTCATCTATATAAAGGTTATTTGTTTTGTTCCTCTGATTTCCTGTCTATGCTTAATCCTTTTGGGGTTATCAATCAAAAACCCTAATTTCACAACTCCATGAGCTTCTGTGTCTCAGATATTTTTATGGTCTTTGTTACTTAGTTGTGACGAATGCTCTTCTGTATGCATTAGAAGGTCATATTATGTTTCTGAGTATTATTTTCTGTTTTTCTCAACTTTTGATGATCCTACTTTCAATTTTTTTTTCCTTTTGTCAAATTTTGAATGAATTCCTTATCAATTTTGATGTTTGTGGAATATTGTTGGTGTATCTTTCTTAAACTTTTTTTTCTTTAATTTTTGTTGTAGTTTTTTTCTCTGGCCACGCTAATATGCTACCTCTTCTTTGCCTTTTCGACAAAGTTTGTAACTTGGGATTTTGAATTGCAGTTCTATATCTTCTTGTTGATTGCTATCTTACGTACATGCAGTCTAGTAAATGGCAGCCTCTGATGGTAGAGTTACGTACTCTTCACTTCCGAAGGTAGAAAAGGGGAACAATCAATTCTACTATGATAATGATAACCATTATGCTCAGTCTACTTGGACTGCTCCTAAATCTGGCACGAGTAGCTCAAAGTCTTCAAAGCAGGAGTTTTTGTATCAGTTTCCCTCTGAAACTGATGATTTATATGATGGAGGTTATGAATCAAGTGATGATGCTGGTAGTATTGTGCCCTCTAACACGTCTCCAGAGGTGAACTTGAAGAATGTGCTAAGTGGGATCTTTGCTATTTTGACTGGACGGAACAAAGATCCAATTATTACCACAAATCAGCAGCTCCCAAGTTCAAATGTATCATTTCTTGGCTCTGGAAAGAATGGAGATATTGTCCTTGACTCTTCAGTCTACACACCAAGCGCACCACCCCTTTTTGAGCCATATGGGATTAATTATAGTACCTACAAAGAGGTATTGGAGGCTGAACCCCCTGAGTGGCTTCCTGATAGTTCTACTACCGTTTGTATGCAGTGTACTTCTCCATTTACTGCACTTACCCGTGGCAGACATCATTGCCGGTTTTGTGGGGGCATTTTCTGCCGAGCATGTTCAAAGGGGCGGTGTTTGTTACCTGTTAAGTTCAGGGAAAGGAATCCACAGAGGGTGTGCGATGCCTGCTATGATAGGCTTGATCCTTTACAGGGTGTTCTTGTTAACACCATAAGCAATGCCATGCAGGTAGCAAAGCATGATGTGATGGATTGGACCTGTGCTAGAGGGTGGCTTAATCTTCCTATTAGTCTTTCTATGGAGCATGAGATATATAAAGCATCAAATACATTGAGAAGCTACTGTCAGGTTTGGTCTTTTATATCATCTGATAATATTTTGTGTTGAGCAGGTGACTTATTATCTGTATCCAATGATAGCATTACTTTTACTACTTCAAATGGAATGCGAGTGTTTTTAATCAGAAGTTTCTCCTCTCACATCTTCTTTGAGAGAGAATTATTTGTTTGGCCTCCCTGTGGGTTTCAGCAAATGGTTTGTTAGGGGGGTTATCCCTGTGGATTTACTAAGGGATTGACTATGAGCTAACAATTGTTTATTTTTTATTTATTTATTTATGGTTTGCAAGGCTTCCATGTCCTCTGTTGTTGTATTGATTTCTCTTCCCATCAATAGATTTTTTTTCTGTGAAAGAAAGATATAACTTTTACTACTGCTTGGCTGGATTTTTGCTGTGCCATTAAATACTAATGAATAATTGCATGGTTGTTGTATCTGGATAATAGTAATATTATTTTAAACTTATCTTTATGCATTGGTTGCTTTTCTAATGCCCCAAACATGCAGCAGGATATGAGATTTTTTTTTGAACATTAGTATGTTTATTGCTTTTATATGTAATACATTTTGTAATATTGAAATGGACAGGTGGCAAAATCCAACCCTGAGAGGTCCATCCCCTTAGCTGTTCTTAAAGGAGCCAAAGGCCTGGCAATTTTAACAGTTGCCAAAGCTGGTGCACTGGTCTCTTACAAACTTGGTACTGGTTTGGTTGTTGCTTGCAGATCAGATGGATCCTGGTCTGCACCATCAGCCATATTCTCCATGGGCTTGGGATGGGGTGCTCAGGTGAGGAAAATATATGCATGCGTCTAGAACTTCATTTAATTTTCAATCTTCTTAGACATGAATATTTTTAGTAAAGCTTATTTGTACACTACTGTCTTGCATTGGTGGTAAGCATTTATAGTTATTAAGCAAATAGCACCATTATATTATCAATAAATCAATATCAAGACTCTCTTGGGTGCACTTGGCTGCGTTTTGACTTGGTTATGATTACACTTCTGGCTGATTAGTCTATGATTATCCTGTATATCCAGATTGGGGGTGAACTTATGGATTTCATAATTGTGCTTCATGATATGAAAGCTGTGAAGACATTCTGCAGTCGCATGCACTTTTCTCTTGGTGCTGGTTGTAGTGCTGCAGCAGGGCCTCTTGGAAGAGTGCTTGAAGCAGATATTCGTGCTGGAGACAGAGGTTCTGGCATGTGTTATACTTACAGTTGCAGTAAAGGTAATTTATAATTTAACTTTGTTGCACATCTCTATTTCCTGAAAAACCAGGGGCATTTGTGGCTCCAGGTTCATTTAACTGCACGAACATATTTGGGCAACTTAATTTTTCAACATTAACCTAATAGTCAAGATTGTAATATAATCATTGTGGTGATAATATTTTATGTGCTAACTCTGATATGAAGTTCTAATGAAACAAGAATAATGTGGACCACATATGTTCTTAGAGCTTTATTACAATAATGTTCCTAGCTTATCTTCATTATAAATAGCGTTTGAATTTGTCAAAGCTTTAAAAAATTTGTTACAAATGGCCAAGCACTTGACATTCTGAAATATACTCTGTCTTCCAGTGTCCTCGTTTGTATGTATCGCCTTGTTTTTCTTCTTTTTTTTCTTTTATTTTTTTGGCGGGGTGGGGGGGGGGGGGGGTAGGGGTCAGAAGGGTTTGGAAATGGTTGAGTGCCTCAGTATGATATACTCTTTATGACTTTATAACAAGGATGAGGGAACTTGTGAGTTGTCCAGACTTCAGAAAGTTTGTTTTAGATATCCAATTTTTAACGAGGGTGTTTAGTAGGATGATGGAATTGAATTTACTTTTAAGTCTTGGTCTTAAGGAAATTAATGTCCGTAATCTCAATATTGACCAGAAGGTAAACATCCCATTATTGTGTGAGTATGCGTGCTCCTCCATTTCTCTGCATTTACTATGTATAATTTCTATCGTTTTTCTAGATTCCCATGATTAATTTGTGGTAGAGTGATGTTTGAAAGTATGGCTAATGTTTCCTAACTGTAGGTGCATTTGTGGGAGTGTCATTGGAAGGGAATATTGTTGCAACCAGGATGGATGCGAATTTGCGCTTTTATGGTGATCCTTATCTCACCACATCAGACATTCTTCTGGGGACGGTGAACAGACCAAAGGCTGCTGAACCATTGTACACCTCTCTTCAAGAACTGCATACCAGTTTGCGTTGTTAGGTCTGTACTTGCAAGTATATATAGAGGAGCATCCAATCATATTTCTAATGCAAATGATGACCAATTTATAATGTAAAAAGGTTATTGGACTTTAATTGTACATAAGCAATGGAATTGATAAGTTGTTTATATCTGTTCTTTGAATTCTTATATCCTTACAGAGGGTTTTATCGTGGAGTTGGATATAAAAAATAGGGTGGCATTCTTAGCCATTTTAGTGATATAATATTGAAATAAATTTTCTTTTTCTTTTCGATTCATTTGATTTTGATTAGAATTTGTACTTGAATTTAGTTTTGAAGATAATTTTAGTACCACTAACCCAATTACTTCATTTCTACCATGATAGAATTTCTGAATATGCTATGATGCCTCCAAGTCCAAGATGCCTGTTATGTCAGCGGATTCCTTAACGCTCATATTCCTTGGCAAATGTTACTTAGTGGTCTGATCTTGTAACAACTCAATTTTTATTATGTAACAATTTTTTTTCCATATATATATATATACACACACACATATTTATAAAATTTTATGAAGTTATTATCTCTTTACTTTTAATTATTTAATTTATAATAATATTTAATTAAATTAATTTAAGTATAATTAAAGTTTATGGTATATCATTAATACTGATATAATTTTGAATTTATATATACATTATTAATTAAAAATATCAGTATAAAAGTTAAATATGTATATATTTACATCTTATTTATTTATGTTAATTAATTTTAGGAATACAAGTGTTGGTGGTTGTATTTTTATCAAAATTTTAGTCAATTCAACTTAACGTACGCTAAAAGTCGATCATATAGAAAGTTTTATATATTTAATCTTTTGAACATGATATAAAAATATAATGAGAATTAAATCTCAAGTTTAACAATAAATTATAATTATTATCAATATAGTTTATTATGTCATATTTATCTGTATAAATTACAGCAAATGTCTTAAGTTACATGAATTCACTTCATCTATTTATATAAAAATTATACAATAATGACATGTATGGTATAAATAATTATTTTTAAAATATCATATGATGGTTATCAACTTATTTTTATATCAAGTTATTTCGGTCAAGGTGAATATTTTCTATTCTTTGGTATAGACTCTTTTTGGTCCGTTTGACATGGCATAATTTTTCTTTCTTTTCTCGTCATAATCATAACCGTGAGTAGGGCGTTCCTTATTGATGCACAACACAGAATGCCATGTGACTGTATTCGTCTCTTTTCTTTTCACATTAATAGTCAAAAATATAATTTTAATAATAAGTATGTTCATTATACTCACATGTCATAATTTATCATCAAAGTATAATTATTACCAAGAATCATTGATAAAATGCAATTATGCCATGATTATAATCATTTTTGAATATCACTTTATAAAATATTTTCATGTCAAATTTATATACTTAAAATTATTTTCATTTATAAGATTTTTCTTTTTTATTAAATATTATTTTCATCTTTTTTTTTATGCTTGGCCTCTAGTTACTTTTTTCTTAATTATATCATTTTCAATACATGTTTTCACAAATTTTATAGGGTATTTTTCTTCAATTTAATTTATATTATTACCCTATAGTTAATGTGGTTCATTTATAATAGAAAAATGTTGAAAATAAATTTTACTACCTCCCAACATGGCTTGACCGTGTCTTGTAACATGGCCTGTCCATTTCTTGTAATACAACTATTCTCTAGGTTTCAAAAATCCCTTACTCACCAAACATGGCCTGACCATGTCCTGGAACACAGCTATGCTCTGTGTTGTGTGTTGTCCTTTGATGCAGGTTTTCATCCAGCTTCACATTCTCTTACTAATCAAAACATAACTCTCATTTTAATTATGATTGAAGTGATCTTAGTGTTTATTTAAAGTTGATACAATCCTTTAAAACTATTATGTTGAACATTTTAGTAAAATCGTAAGGAATTTTAGTGTTATTACTCTCTCAATTTCAATGTTATTTTTTTTTTGTAGGTTGTGACATCTACTTACCAATTTGACTATATCTCCCTCCTATGGACTTCAAATTGAGTGATTCCAGTGATAAAAATTTCATGAGACATATATCTATATTTATTATATTAACAATTTTTTTTAATTCCCTACAGATTTTGCCCAAAAATTTAAACACAAAAACTTACTTAATAGATTCTTCCTTGGTTAGCTAGTTTCTTACCACTACTTACTAATTTAAATATATCTCCCTCATATGAAATACAAATTGAGTGATTGCAGTAATTAAAAATTCGAGAGACATATATCTACATTTTGTATGTTAATCATTTCGTTTAATTTTGTCACGACCCCAAGTTAAAAGTACGTAACCAGCACGTGTTTTGAGAATCATCTCATCCCGTAAGCCTCTAAAATGATATATATAAATAAACTTATCACAATTAAACAAATTGTAACCAAACTCATAATTACATATTCATTTGAGAACTATAATTTCAATTATCTTAAAATATACACAAATACTATATAATATAGAAGCTGAGATCCTGCCTATGATATATGGAGCAACTCTAGAGTATAAAATACAACATAAGCCAAAAGTTGAGAACCTTGAAAATAAAGTAGGTTCACCCATAAAATGTGTTGCCTAACTAACCAGTTATCTGAAGGAGACTGACCAAAATCTGTATTCTTATCTGAAAAATGTAGAAATATCGTGTATTGAGTTTGATAACTCAGTGAGTAAGTAATTCTTACCATAACAGAAACAGGACAAGCAGGCACGAGTTTTTCATTCACAAGTAAATATTTAAAACAAGGAAAAGATGAATGTCATATACATCATATGTTTGAAAGATCAATAACAAGAACATTTCAGTATCCAAATACACATAATATCAACGTTACGATATTATATAAATAAATAGAATTAGATCCATAGTCATTTCTCAAGCATGCAACAAAAAAGAGTGTTCACCATCAATCAAGAATCATCAGGAAAAAGCCCGCACAATTATCCATCAGGCAAAAGTCCGCACAATCATCCATCAGGCCAAGGCCCGCATCCAACAGGCAAGAGCCCGCACAATTCATCCATCAGGCAAAAGCTTGTACAGTCATCCATCAGGCAAAAAACCCGCACACAATCAATCAGGCAAAAGTCCAAATGCAAGATAAACAAAAATGTCATATCCCTTCCAGAAAATCATATACTCACTAATCAACATTAGCCACAACAACATCAACTTCGTTTATACATTTAGATCCAAAGGCTCACACATGTGCCTCATAAAATAATTTATCCATTTATATGAAATAGAAACTTCAACATAAACCAACATAATTTTTGAGTATGTTCAATCAGTATAAAAATAAAGTATGTATGATGCTTGTCCTGCATTTCCAATATTTATACTATGAGCCATGTTTTGAAATACATGTTCATAAATAAAAATAAATTTCACATCATTAGTAATGTCTCATATATATATATATATATTAAATTAATAACTAGAAATTATGTTATAGTAAGTATTATCTACTCACCTGGTAAGGGCCCCAAGTTGGACAGCCCCAAAATATACTTTTCTAATCCGATTTTGATCAAATAGATCTCAAAAATGTGTCTAGAGGGTTTAAAAACATAAGAAATGATCCCGAAAGCTTGGTCAACGTTGGCACTATTCACGGTCGAAAAATACTGTTCACGCGCGGCCGAAATCACTATTCATGTCAGAAACACTGTTCGTACACTGTTCACACACTATTCATAGTTACTGTTCACCGAAGTAAATTTTGCAAAATTAAAGCACCAAATCATGTTGTTTGACCGTAAAATTTATCATACAATCAATACTCTACATTTTTAACAAAACTCCTAACTTAAAAACTTGAAAAACCATCAAAAATCCAGCATTTTGGAACAATTACCTATAAGTTACTATTCACAATTTCCGGCGAAATTCCAGTGACTTTCCAGTGATATTGATCGGTGGATTTTAAAGTGTTCGTTGCCCCGAGTCTAACGGTCTAGACGGTTCGTCAATCGGAGGTCCGTAGCTCCAGTTACATGGATTTGAACATTGGAGGAAAATGGGAGAGGAGAGGAAGAGGCTGCTGCATTTTTTTTTGTTAGGGTTCCTGAAATGCTGCGTAATCTATATCCGTAGAGCTATGGTACCTGTTTGCTATAGTAACTTTTTTTTAGGGACATTACAAATTTCTAATCAATTCTTTCCAGAATTTTAAAAATAGAAGTTTCCATAGTTACTCCAAAATTCAGTTTTCAAATTGAATCCTTCCTTAGATTCTAATTCATCATTTTATTACGTCCTTTTTTATTTTTTTCCTGATTTACATATAATAATAAGATTACTTATTTTAACATTTTAATTAAATTCTTTACACTTAATTTAATATATTCCATCTACTTCGTAAGAAAATAGAAATTAAATCATATATTGTTAATGGTGTTTCCCAATAAAAAAAATTTCATAGTCTTCTTCTAAGTGTTTAAAGCCATGTTCATTTTATCAATCTAATCATATTCTATCAATTTTTTACCATATTCAAATATACATAACAGTAGCATAAAAACCCTAAAATTTTGCCACCCATAACTATATCTATGCAGAACTTTTCATACCAACAAAAGTATTTAAAATATTCATCTCATGCAAGATCAACATGTATCATGATATAGCAACATTTATGGATAATCATTAAAGTAACAAATATTGTAAATTTCATTAAAGTTCTAAAATCAAAATCTCATATAAATGTTACAAATTTCAAAACTTTTTTTTTAAAAGAGATATTATTAAACTTATTTAAAGATTTCTATAGTTCACTTAGTGAATTCTTTTTCTTGTTTCTTCTTGAAAGAAGTGGCAAGATTTCTCTCTTTTGTTAGTTTTTTCAGCAACTTAAATAAGAGAAAGAGAGTGAATTTTGAACTCTAAAAATGAAGAGAAAAAATAGATTCAAGTGGAGATTAATCTAACTTACCTTGAGTACTTAGTTCTTTAAACTTCTCTTTCTTCTTCCTTCCTCTTTTCTCCTCTCTTTCTCTCCTTTCTTCACTCTATCTTACTTCCATTTTTATCTCCTTCACTTGGACAAAATTATAATGTTATAAGGGTGGTTTTTGCTTAAATAAATTATCAAGTGGCTCACCTCTCATAATTACGAGTCTACCTTATCATAATTAAGATACACTTTTTGTTTTTTGAGAGAAGACAAATCATGTTCTTGTCTTCCTCTTCCTTAGTCAAGATATATAGAGCAAAAGGAGATTTTTTTTATTTAAAAATTATGATAAAATGTTCTCAAGATAAGGGACAAGGTCTCCTTAATTTAGGGATTCATTTCCTTTTTCTTTTATCTCACTCAAGTATGATAGATTTATCTTTCTAAATGGCAAATTTTTAACCTTTGAGTCTCTCTTATTTGACTGAAATTATTTTTGTAAGATAAGAATACTTTGTCATAATGTCATGTATTATTACTTATTATATCATCACATGGCTTGCTAAAATTATGAGTGTAAGATATAGATGTTTTGTTTTAATGCCGTGTATTATTACTTACTATTTCACCACATGACTTGTTGAAATTATGAGTGTAGAATATAGATATTTTGTCCTAATGCCATTTGACCTAATTTTGATTATTATTACACTATTATTTTCTCATATGGTTCTTATTTTTTTCTTTTGGATTTGAGCTCATTTTTGCCTATTTTCTTTGCTTTGATTGAAATTATACTTCTCATGAAGAGTTTAGTCACATTTTTATGATTTTTGGACTATTGGTCAAATTTTTATATTTTAATTCAAATCTATGTTATATCTCTTACTTGGACTATCTAATTGACTTGATAGAAATTCATGTGAAGCGAAAAAATTTTATGAAGTGTCTATAGTTGAAGGCCTAATGTATATGGGTGTAGATGTTAAATTTAAAAACTCTATCTTTTGAATTAAAAAAAATTACCTTAATTCATTCTTCTTAAATTTTTAAGATTTTTACTTCTAAAAATTTATTTATTTTTATTCAAGAATTTTGTTTCTAAGACATTATTTCTAATTTTATTTATTTATTTATTTTTTTAATGTTAGAAATATTTTTTATACATACATATAAGGTGAATAATTTTTAAAATTTATATTTTCTTAAAATATTTAAAAATTATTTAATAAATTTTATTTTTTTAATTAAATATTTATATATTTCTATTAATAAAAAAACGAAATAAAAAATATTAACGTTATCGTACAAAAATTTTAGTTGAGTGTTGCGTATATAGAGGGATTTTACATTCTCGGGGATGTAAGATTTGAAATTTTTTTTATTTGTACGAAGATATAATAAAACGTGGTTGGGGATGTTGCATTTCTAAGAATTTAACATTTTCACAAATTTTCATATTTTCATTCCATATTCCAAGTGAATGAATTATGTATTTAGATTAAGATGGTATGTTGCTTTATTTTTAGAAAATTCGTATTCTTAATGATGTGATTCCTAAAATTGAAATTCATAAAAAAGTTCATTTGAAGTCTCCTATTAAAAAATTTACCAAAATCTTTTTATTTAATTTGTCAAATAAAAATTTTAAAAATTTATATTTATATTTCTTTTAATTTTAATTTATATAAAAAATTTTATTCATAAAATTATTAATGAAACACACACACACACACACACACACACACACACACATATATATATATTTAAAATTTATAAATAATTTAATTTAATATAATACAAATTTAAAAATAAAAAAATTACGAATGTAAATTTTACAAATTTTAGATAAAATTTTTGGCAATTATGTGAGTATAATTTTTATAAATTTTTAAAAAATAAATATAACTTACACTAAAAACTTTACACCTCAAACTTCATCAACTATTATTAATTTTCTTGGAGAAAATGGAGGTGCCATGATTTAAACAATATGTTGAAAAGAAAAGTGGATGTGACTTGAACTACTACATAATGATTTCATCATTCTTTGAATTGTTCATATATAAAAGGAAAAATCATGATTTGAAATTATGGGACTAATTTCTTAGTTTGGCTCAGGGATATTATGTGTTTGCCAATTAATTGTAATATGGAGAGTATGACTTTAAAATTGTTCCAAAAAAAACAGTCTGAAAATATCCGTAACAGTAATACCATTAAAAATAAGAAAAAGCATGTAGATAGCGATAACTGGGGAGTCAGTTAACATTACTGACAAAATAAAATGTATAACGCTCTTTTCATCTATTCTATTCATTTATTTCTTTCTACACATACTAGTGATGCAGGAAAACTTTGGTGGCTCTTTCTGTAACCATATAAGCAATATGGGTTAACAGTAAAATAATTACACTCCTCAAAGCCCATCTCATCAGCTAAGAGAGAGGGGCACAAGCACAGAGTAGTGGGGGAGGGAAGGAAACTTGTCAAGACTCGCCATTTATATGTGCTAAGGGAAAGAGAAGCATCTCTTGGCTGTTAAAAGTCAAAACCCATTTGCAGTTTTCTGGGATTTCTTCCTGAAATTTGAGATGCTGCAGTGAGGACAAATGTACTCCAGCCCATCAGTTTTAGCATAGTCCTGCCATTCACCATTCAGTCGTCAAAAACAACACAACAAAGATACATTTTAGTTCCCAAACGCTAACAGAGCTGCCTACCTAAATTAATTTTGTCCAACATGGAAAGTCCATTGCTGAAGGGGATTATTAAAAATTAAATGGAAGCAAAGCACACAATTTTTGAATAAAATTGAGGGCAAAGTTAATCCTATTTTATAGAAAGTTGGCCCAACTTCTATTAAAAAACGATATATTTTGTCTCCATCTAAGTTTTAACAGTCCCAATTAGCTATTGACATTCTGCCTCGGACAAAATTAGTTTCCAAGGCAACTCTCTTAGTATTTTCTTATCAGACTTAATTTTCTGGACTAAAATGATGGCAAATATCTTTGAAGGACCAAATTGATTGCACCAATTTCTTTCAAAAACCAAATGTTCTCCTCAATTAGACAATTATCAATGACATAAAAAACTAGAAGGTAAATGTGTTTCTCTTCAAAAGGTCTTTACTAAGCGTGCAATTATTTTCACATGCTTCATCATCCACTTAAAAGTCAAAATTAAGTAATACCTTGAACGCGCCAAGTCCCTGCCGCCTATCACAGCCAAAGTGAGCCCACTCACCGCATATCCCGCAGTTCACCCAATCACCTGCCGCACTACTGTTGCCCCACATGAAAGGTAAATAATTGTCAATAGACAGAAATTGGTGAACTCTGCATTACATAAATAAATAATTCATATATCTATTTATGACAAGGAAGAGAAAGACCTGTGGCACAACAAGCAGCACTCTCCATCTACGTCTTCATGAGCTAATTCATATTCTAGAAGGTAAGTTTCATAATGTCTTTTTAATGTATTGCCAACACCCTGACAGCAAAAGAAAATGATTAGTTTCTACAAGATTGCACTGAATGTAGGATCTCCAATATTATATGGCAACTCCAAGTCAGAAAATAATAAGCACAGAAGATGCAGTGCAAAATACAACCAATAACAAAATATTGCTTTCCTCAATTTATGGATAAAGCACAAAGAAACTAAGCAAAAGACTTTTCTTCTACGTAATTTTCTTATCTTCCATTTTCAGAAGATATATGTAATAACCATAAACTATTCTTATGTTGAAGATTGGACTCACAAGGCACCGAAGCAGCATAACTGCCCAATGATGGTTGACCCTAAGGTTCATGCAATTTAACTTGCATTTCAGGAAAGCTCAGTGAGCATATACTTTGTTTGATAAACTACGCCTTAGTCAGCCTTTACACAGGGAGTGTCCAAATTAATAATGGCACTCCAGAATTCTCAAGATTATGTATTATCTGGATTGTGGAAATCTTTGTTTTTTTTGGCCAATCAAAATTAAAAATTAGCACTAAAGAAGAATAAAGCAGCTCCCAGCAAAAGAAGCGCATATCACACTGTAGTTGCCAACTCAGATAAATGAATGCTTCATATGAAGAAAAAGATATTAGATACTGTTAGAGACAGCATTCTTCTCAAGTAAATGCGTAAGATGGCAGACTAATAAAGTATTAGTATACGTTCACCCCTAGGGAATTCCACATGCTAGGTGGGAGTTAGCTTCTTAAAAGTAAAATTCTAGGCCAATTTGAAATTGTCTAATTAAGAAACAGAGACAAAAATGAGATCTGGTTCCATACTGTCATTCTATTTGTCAAAGTGTGATTGCGCATTTTCGAGAAAACTTGTCCTTTCCAATTGATGCCATTCCCAACATGAAAGCCTCCTCTTGAAACCACCTGAGACGCTTAAGTTTGTTAATTGTAGTTTCTTGGCTGCTATGCAGTTAGCTTTAGCTAGTCATATGCCTTACCTCTCTATACAAGTTAAAAAGGTCAAGGCGTTTTGCATTCAAAATGGCATCAGGGAATTCAGCAAGACCACCTTGTGGAATAAGACGTGTATGCCCACGAAGGATCAGAAACTGCATAACATCCCTCAGGAATTCCTCCTGCCAAAAAATGTATCATAGAAGAAAAGAGAAACAGAAAATAACTTAGACCTAGAATTATCAACTAAAATACATTGCATCAAAGAAATATCTGAGTCTGACATTGGGTAGCATGATAACAATAAGAGTTGCATAAACCAAACAAATGAAATGAAGGCTGAAGTGGAAACCAAACAACTTACCTCTGAACAAACTCGTATTGGAGCTCTGTCGCAACCATGCTTCTTCATAGGTAATGGATTTAAAGAAATAATCTGTTGAGCCTGAAAGGAATTTGTCAAAGATTTCTTATGCGTAACTGGTTTAGGGCCTACAACATTATGCTTCATAGGAGCAGCAGGCAAATTAAATTTTCCACGGTCTCCATCATATCTTTCCCCCTCAGACAGTCCAGAAAAAGGTAGAATCTTCTGCCGATGAGAGTGAGGTATTGGCCTCAGAGCAGCAATATTCAACTTTTGTCTACCATTACCACTATTCCCAACTTCAAGGCTACTAGCATTGATGGACTTTGTTCCTGAGCATGGCTCTGATCTTTTTCGTGTAGGTGGTGGAGGCATCAACCAACTAGGATGCCTAAAGGAAACATGCTCATTGGGGCAATCTTCTTTTGCCTCACTAGAACAGAAGAAAAGGAGACGTTTGGCATCATCTTTATTAAAAGATGCAACAGATAATCCTTGAATACCGGCTACTCCCAGCATAACTAGGCTGCGGTGTGACACATCTGGTGCAAGCTGTCTAAGAACCTGCGAACATATACCAAAAAGCTACAAGTCAAAAGAGAAGATCTCATATCAAACAGACTCAATCAAAGTCATAGCTTGTCAAAACATTTGCTGAAAAGATCAAAACCAATTCAATGCAGAGGTTCTTTTTATTTTCTCTCACACAAATCAAATTTTTCAGTAATGCTCAAAACAAAAAGTCAGGAAGATAACAAACATATTTTAGGCCTAATATTCAGACTAGGAAACATACAGCAGTCAATTAGATCTAGCAACAAGAAGAATTCACAAATATCATTAGCATCCCATAAATAGTCCCAGTTGTCAACTCTTTAAGGTCCAAATAAGCAAAGTGACTGACAAGTCAGTATGGGCTGCTTCTGAGCGCATGCTTCAGTAAGCTGGCACATAGGTTGTAAGCTATCTTGGACTTGTGTCTTATAAATGAAATTTTTTTTCCTGACTTTTAATTTTCAACTCTTAATTATGTAAACAACCTCCCCACAAATTTAAAAGAATTTAAAAAAAAGAGGAAAAAGAGGCTATTCTTACAACTTTCTACTCCAGTCATTTACAGTATAAGAATTTGCTAAACTACAGTACAGTATGAGAACTTCCAGAAGAAAAGTTTAAGACACTTGACTTTTATTATAGAAATGAAGGATTTTTAATTATGTTGTCGTGATATATATATATATATATATATATATATATATATATATATATATTAAATGCAATAAAATAGAGAAGTCCTGTTATCAATTAGCAGGATCCTCTTTGGGATTTACTTTAATTTTCCACCAATCACTGAAATGGATCTACTTTTGCAGTGTACTACACAGACCAATAGCTAAATGCCAGTATAGCGTCTTGTAAATGTATACATAACTCTTCTGATAAATATATCACATGCATTCAAAAAAATAAGTCCTAAAATTGAACAAACTATAAGCAACAGAAGAAACCTTCAGAGACAACATTTAACCTGTGAGGCCCATGTAGGAACTTGCATACAAACTTCAAAAACACTAGCTCCACAGGCTACCGAGGCAGAACTTCGAGGCTCGGAAGAAGGTAAGTTGCTTGGTTCACAATAAGTAGATGCCTGAACTAGCTGACTCTTCTCGATCAGCTCCTTTTTAATATGATTCTCCAAAAGCTGAGGATATACCCAAATAGAAAGGAGGGACAAAAAAGGCTTCAAGGGTAAGTAAAAAATCTTTTTAGATAGAAGGGGTAAGTACAAATTTAAAAGAACCCATATACAAAAGTTCAAATCCTGGCACATAGTTCAGCCTTGCCTGATCATTAAAACAAGTATCTGGGCTACCAGACACCAAAAGTGATATATGAGCAGCACTACAAGTGGATATGTCACAACGCATAGTTACCACACCACGAGAGAATGTCCCTGCCTGAAGAGGTGGTGGTGGAGCACTATAAAATATACAATATAATGAGAAGTTAACAAACAAAATAAAATGCACGGTAAAAGATAAATAAACAACTCATAACACATCAAAATTAAAAATAATCGAACTCCAAGATGTTTTTAATGGTCACCCATAATAATTTGCTCAATTCTAAATATAAGGGGCAAATGCATGTATGATGTATCAAATTTGAAAGCCATGAAATACCTTGTCCGGTTGTGGAGTTTACACCCCCGTATCTGTAGAAAAGCCACAAAGGGAAAACATAAAATTGTAAGTAAAACCAATTAAAAGAAAATTTCAGGAAACACTTAAATACACAGACACTGACATATTATTTATGTCAGAAAAAAATGCTAACAAACTTGTACAAGAACCTTACTTCTGTACACAGGAGAGCATTAAGCCCATCCTCCAATGATCCCAATAAGCAAGTGTCCTTTTTCTGGGGAGGGCAAGGAGAGAAGAAAAGGGAATCAATTTATAATTGGTAGATAAATGAGAAGAAGTGTTACCAACAAGGGTTTCATAAAAAACCAAGTTATTCAGGCCTACCAGCATGCAGGGAACCCCACAAAGAAGAAATCTCATGTTCACATCACTATCATAAATTTTTACTGAAGAAATAGTCTCAGGTAAGCTTTCCTCCCCATTGATGTCTGCTTCACACGGACCAACATCAATGTTGGGAGGGTCCCCAAGCATTTGTGGCCCAAGCTTGCTCCCACCCTTCAGGCTGTTAGAAGGTAAGACATTGTTTTCTACACAGTATAGTCTAAAAGATGCAAGAGCAAGCTGGAAAGCATCCCATGTATGGCTGGATGTACTGTAAAGCATAAGATCAACTGTCAGAAACAAAACAATAAGATAAAGACATGCTATACTGGTTAAACAAGTAACTTTTCATCAAGCTTCAAGTAAATAAAAGAAAACTAACATAAAATATCCAATAGATGAAAGTGCCCACTTGCAGCACATGGACCCAAATACTCAAGTAAAAGAAATCTTTGGTATAATTACTTTTCTTATGCCATTGTTTCATTGCTTGAAGTTGAGATTAATCATTAAGAACATGTGCAGTGTCAATCATTCATCCCATCGCCAATCAGGAATGTAAAGAGGTGCCAGCAGGAAAAAAAAATTGACAGCATGACTGTCATGATGGTAGATGACTATACCTTTGTGCCACTGAGAAAAAAGCTTGACGAAAATGTGATGCTGCATACTTTGAAAATTCATTTTTCCAATATATGGTGTAAGGAACCCCCTGCCAAACAAAACACCTTAATTTAATTGCTTTTCATGAGTAGGGAACATAAAGACCTATATTGTGCAGTATCACATCTTTTATTCCTCATTAAGCATCCAAGCTTAAAGATCATTGCATTAATTTTTTAAACCAACACCTCTTATTTCTCATATCAAATTAACAAGGGGAAAAAAAGAAATCTACAAATTCCCTGCTGTCAATCTGACCTTAAAATGTAGTGCCTCTGCCAATTTTTCTCCTTTAGGAGTTTCCAAATAAACCTGCAAAAATATCAAGCAGAAGGTTGGACATTAAACATTAGGTTATATGTGCTAAAAAAATCATTTGAAAGAAAAGGTAAATCCAATGGTGCCGTCATGATAAAGACATATAAACAAAGGCTGCCCTATGTTCTCTTGACCGTATAATTTGAATCAAGACTACAACATGACATAACCCACACTCCATCTATCGATTCTAATACTGAGTAAAGAAGGGGCCACAGTCCCATAGGCAAAAGCAAGCCCAAACTGTTATGTGCAATACCAAAATTTATTATCTTATAAAAGGTTATTCGTCCAGTAAGCTTGCCCAAATGAAATTATTGTATCAAACAAATTTTCCAATTTCTACAACTAAAATAAAACATCAAATGGTGCATGTAGGTTTATGTATTGTTCATAACAGCGCAAATGCATCATGTCCACCAATTACTTCTCCATGCTATACGCTGATTATGGAATTTATAAGATAACATTAGATGTGGCAATGGAAGCTATTTTAAATAATATAATCTCTTTTCAAACTCTGCTTACTCCAATTGTAATATATAAAATATTATACAAACTATATGCTTAAGCTTTTAACTAGGTGAGAGGATAAATTTCATCGCAAAGCCAAAGCATATCGACATAGTTGTAACTTGTATTCCTATTGTTGCATTATAAATGCATACATAATCCACTCGACTCTTCTTAGATCTTTAAGTTCAAAATATCCCACGTAAATATATATATATATATCACCCATGTGTTCAGCAATCAACAGTAAAATTCAGAAGTTATAGCAGAAGAAATTGATCCTAAAAAAATCTCAGCTAGGATTTTTTTTTTTTCCAGCTCTCGTGTGAAGGGGTCCTGATTACCGCTGAAAGCACATTGAAATACTCACAGTATTGGGTAATTTGGAAGAAAATAATCCACATAAGGCTTCTGAGTTAGACAGGTCAACATCTTCCCATACTAGAGATCCAATTTGTCCATTATCTTCTAGCTGCTCGCCTTGCAGGTAAACAAAATTTGGCTCCAGTGTTTCAATAACTCGACGAAGCTCATCAGCAGTCGGTTTGGTCAAAACCTTCACCTGCATTCACGTATAATGTAAATATTGGACTCTTGATGGAATTTTTCTTCAAGCAAAGAAAAAAAAAATGGAAAATAGTGCACCCATAGAAACTCAATGGTCACCTCAAGACGCCCAGATGAAGCGAGCTCTGGAAGGGGGTATAGAGATTGATTTTTAGAAACATCTTGCTTCTGCTTTTGTTTAGAGTCACGTGATTTTCCACTTAGGACGGCAAGGAGACTAGAATTTTTTGAAAGACCCTGAGCATGGAACATCATGTACGCATAGCAGGCTTCTCCAGATATTATAATTTATAGAGTGTATAACAACTTCTCACGACAGAGCAAAAATACTAGAATAGCTCCTGCTCCGCCATCTACCTTATTTCACCAATGCCTTAAAGCACCATACTTATAATCAAATCAAAATTCAAAGACACCCAAACAAGTCCCCGTCCAGATCACCGCTCGCCCAAAAGAATAGAAGTTGGGAATTAAAAACAGCCCCTTTGTCCCCACGGGAAACCCTGGAATTGAGACTAACCAATGAAACTCTCAGATTGGAATCAAAGAAAAACCGGCAACCAAGACACAGTAGAGCAAAAATTAGCGACCCAAATGGTCAAAATCAGGTAAAATCCACCATTTTAGGCGAAGAAGCCAGAAGAAACACTCCCAACCCAAATCGAAGCAATGCCCAAAGTTGAAAGAAAGTAAAGAACCCTATGGCCTAGGGGGAGACTAACATTAGAATAAAGAAACCTATTTGAAACAGAAAAGTAGATCGTCGCTGGGTCTTTGTACCATGAACAAATCACGGTCAAGCCCCATTTAAAGAAAATCATCCACAAAACCAAAAACCCATTTATAAAATCTTTTTTAAAAAAGAAAGCTTCAATAATAATCATTGGGGCCTTTTTGTTTCGGAGAAGATAAGAAAAAACCGACAGTTTTTACCACAGTCCCGAATACATTTCAACTCTCCATATTCGACAACACAACCGATTGGGTCAAAGCAATATATCAACAAATACATTAAAATCACAAACCGTATGTACGATGCTGATTAAATTTTTGACAAAAAAGCTCCAAACAAATCCGGAAAACCTTGTAGAAACCCCAAAAAAATAGAATAAGGAGGCGATAATGATGATGATAAAATAAAAGAAATAAATCTCTTTCAGACTTGATTCGACGACTTTTGAAAACATAGGATGATGCCCACGATATTCGGATATTATAGGTACTTGCACCCAACAACATCGACGACAACATCAGCGTGTTGCCCTCTTTTCCAAAGGATTATATAAGCTAAAACAAATTGGTTTTTCCTTAATTCAACTTCTTTTCCTCTCACTCCCTTCCACTGCTCGTGTCTTGTAGCTCATAGACTATGATGAGCTGGGTATTTGCTGCTTTATCTCTTTTTCCTATTTTCCCTTTTTGGGTGCCAAGATTCAGACACGACAACCAAAAAAGTACACACAAATATTAGAGAACAAAATTGGAAAAGGGGTGATAAAAAAAACGCTTATCCTGAGTGAATAAAAGTTGAAGGATTCCCCATTGGGCAATGGCGTCCGATGAACCACACGATAAACTTTACCCTTGAAAATTGTGGGACCCTGTAATTGCCTATAATCTGTTAACTCAGTGATGAAATCAATTGGCACCAGGATGAGCACACGCCGAAAAATAAGAGCACAGAAAAAAAAAAAAAGTGTCGCTGGAATTGATTCACAGACACCACCCCCAGATAGCTGAATCAGCTGAGTTTGGAAGGTGTAAATAACTGAACTTTTTGAGGCGAATGTGAGAAGAAAAAAAAAATATAAGTTCAGGTATGTCCAAGTGTGGTATTTACAAAAATAAAAATGGTAACTACTGTTTTAAAAATAAGTTCAATTTTAAGAAGAAGAAAAAAATTCATATCTGAGAAAACTCGCTGTCGACTCAAATTGGTGATTAAAATTTATAATTCTAGCAAAGAAAAAGATATTTGTGTTTTGTATAATAGCAGGCAAAAATAAATTTTGTCTAAATTTTATTTTATTTATATCTTAGATGTTGAATTTTGATTCCAAAATCTTCCGATCGAGCACTTTACTTCTGTCTAAAACCTCTGTTAACCTTTGCACATGTGGTGTTTACGGGACAAGCTTTGATTGATTGTCTGTGTCAAAAAGTCTAAACAGCTGGCACTAAATTTGCCGGATAAGTTAAAAAAAAGTCAAATTACACACTTAAAAGAAGACAATAAATAAATCCAGTTATTTATAAATAATTTATATTTAAATAGTATAAAAATTTGATTTAGTCATTGAATATAGTGTGGTTTATGATTCATTAATTCAACGTCGGTAATAAAATATATAATATATATTTTTATATTATAAAATATAATATATTAAAATTAATTAAATAAGATAAGAATAATTAAAGCACATATTTATATATTTAAAATTTTATTAATAACAATTATATACATAAAAAATTCATATTTCTACGTGATATCATCCTTTGTTAATAATAGTCATAAAAATGCTATTTTTAATTAAAAAACTACAATGCATGTATAATAATATTAAAAAATTAATTAAAATGATACTGTTTTGAGTGTCATTTCAATAATAAAAAAAATTAATTAAACTATTTCAATTTATTGTTTCTAGGTTAATTTTGATCGACTTTTAAGATTAAATCAAATTAATTCCTTCAATATTTTATCAATTTTTTAGTCTGATTCTTGTTACTCAATTTATCAAATATCTAATTATGGGCTTTTTATAGTTCAAAATAAATAAAAGGAGTCACCCAAAACAAACCAGGGATTAAAGTAGAGCTCAATAAAGTGGTTTTAAAATCCAATTTTTGGTACTATATTTTAGGAGTTGAAGAGAACAAAACAAAAAATATTCTTCTCTCCAATTTGAGTTTTTGATTTGAAAAGCAAATGTTTTGACACGTTAAAAATTATTATTATTTATTTTCAATCGACAGATATTTTAAGTTTCATTAACAAAAAAAGTAAAAATTAAAAATGAAAACAATATATTATTATTAAAATTATGTTTGATATGATATAAAAATAAATAGAATAAAAATATCTTTAAAGAATAAAATTAATAAAATAATATTATTTTGACTTAAAAAATTTATTAAAAATATTTAAATATTATTTATTATCTTTTATTTATTTATAATAAACAAAATTCAAATAAGAAATAAAGGCAAGGGTATTTTAAAAGGATATTTAATTTTTTTTTATTCCAATTCTTTTTTTTCTCTTTTTTCATCATTTTAAAGAAGCAATCACCATTTCTTTATACAAGATAATTTCCTTTCCATTACTTTTATATTATCTCAACCAAACACAATTTTAGATGGAATAGAAATCCACATTTTCATTCCCTTACTTTATTTTCACCAACCAAACATTACCTTAAAAAATACTCTCGTTACATTGTCAACCTCCAAATAATTTATTTCTAATGAGTTTCACAAAATCCATCTAGGTAAAGAGATTAGGATCTGTTTTGTTTTATTGTTTTTCAAAACATTTTTGTAAAATATTTTTTAAAAATAGTTTTAAAGAAAAAAAAGATTTGTTGTTAAAACTAAAAAACATGACACAATTTTTTTTATGATAATTTTAACACACACAAAAAAATCCAAGCCTTTAAATTTCAAAATAGGGTGAAAACAGAAAATATTTAAAAAATATTTTCAGTGTCTTTAAAAAATAATTGATGGTATTTTTGTAATTTTAAAAGGAATTTTATCATAATTATTAAATAATATCAAAATAATAAAATAATTATAGAAATTCAAACTCAAAAATTAAATAATATTTACAGCCATGACAATTAAATTTAAAGCCAAACATGAATAAATTTTTAATTTTACAAAAAAAATATTTTTTAAATAATAAAAATGTACAAATGAAAATATATTTTAAAAAATAATAATAGATAATACAAATTAAAAATATTTTCATGTAACAAATACACTCTAAAACTCTATAAGTTGCAAATTCTTAAATATTAAAGTCTTAAATTTTAAATTTCAATTTTCCATACCTTAAAACTCCCCCAATCTCTAAAATAAAGTTTTAGTTTAGGTATTTATGATTAGAGGTATAGGGTTTTTAGTTTTGCAATTCCAATTTTAAATTTAAAAATTTTGAATTTAAAATTTTTTTATTTGTTATTTGTTATTTTATAATTTTAAATTTGAATTTTTAAAATTTTTAAATTTGAGGTTGTAGATTTTAAGTTTTAAAATTTAAAGTTAAGAATTTTTTTTAAATGTACTGATATAATAGTCATCAAAATATTATTAATAAATTTACATATTAATAATATTGTATCTTCAAAAGCAAGTGTTTTCAAAAACGTATATTTTTAAAAATATGGTAAATATGTTTTTTCTTTTTCAAACAACAAATTTGAAAACTGAGTACAAAGCGCACTGCTTAAACAGCACATTTCCAAACATTTTTTTTTTCAAAAAACATAAAATTATTTCTAGAAACACTTTCAACCAAGCCCTTAAATGGGCTTGCTTGCTGTTGTGCAATTAACTCGTTTAGTGGGTTTAGTTTTTTAAACACTTATTTGACTTAGTCTGGGCCACTGCCACCATTATTGTCTACTGTCTACTGTAGCTGAGTTGGGACCTCAACCTAATATTTTTATGAAATTTTTATGAAATTTAAAATACAGAGTAAAATTCTTAGAAACATTATTTATGCTAAAAATTAGTGTAAAAGATATAAGTTAAATGTTAAAGTTCTATTTTAATATCTATATTTTTGTTTAAGCATATCTCTAATGTTTCATAAATTATCTTTTTTTAATTTATAAAATTATTATTTTTTAACCATAGATATATTACGTGGAGGGATTAACGAGTTGAATTTATGTCTATTGAAATTTCAATATTAAGAAAGTATTATTTGAGTCAAAATTCATCAATTTTGTCAAAAAAATTAATAAAAATATTTATATAAATACACATAATATTTAATTTATTTGTTTAAATAATTAATTTAATTTAAGAGTTTTTGTTATTTTAAAATGACAGTGTCAAATTATTTTATTATTTTATATTAAATTAAGTTAAATATAATAATTAGACATCGTGTTTTAAAATAATAATAAAAATTTTGATTGATTTAATTATTTAAATAAATAATTTAATAAATTGAATGTGATATTTATATTTATAAAATGATAAGAATATATTTAAATTAAAAAATTTTAGATATTAATTTAAGATATTAAAATAAAATATCATAAAAATGAATGTGTAATCCATTTATTAATGATATACTTATTTTGTTATATTTTTATTAGCTTTTCCTAGTTGTCTTAACGAGCGTATGTAAGAGTAATAAGTGGCTTTGATTTGGACTATGGGCATAGGCAAGAGCCAAACAAAACCCAAGCAGCGCTGCGTGTGACGCAACACTGACGCTCGCTGGTGTTGAGTGGTCAGCGCAGCAAAATAGAGAGAGCGAGCGTTTGCGTTCTTCTCTCCCTGTTGAGGTAACAAACAAATAAGGCGGCAGCGACCACACTGACGCAACGCAAGGTTTCCTTCCGATTCCATCATTCTCTCTCTCTCTCATCATTTCCTGCGATCCGAGATGAGTGAGGGGATGGGTTCCTTCTTCTCCGATTTTCTTCTTCCCTTCTGAGCTACAACGCCTTTGATATCCTATTGTCTGTTTCAGGTTTTCACCTCTTGCTTTCATTCAGTACTGATTTTGCCAAGAGCCGAATTCTTGGTATGAATTCCTTTTATCTCCTTATTTGTGCTGTTTTATTGGCGATGGTTTTGGACTTATGGTTTCACATCATTTGGATCTCCTTTTTGGGAATTGTTATTTCAATTGGGATGTGAATTTGTTTGTTGAATGTTTTATTCAATGAATTATTCGGGTTTTGTTTGGATTTTTCTTGTATTTCTTCGTGTTTTCGTTTGAAATTGTGTTGAAGATTTACAATTTAGTTGCTTTTGGTCCTTCTGAATCTACGCATGTGGCTTTCTGAATTGTAATCTGCACAACTAATGCTGCGTTGTTTGTTCCTGTTCTGGGCGAGGGACGTATGTGAAATGTCTGATTTATATTTGATGATTTTTATCCTTGCAAATTTGTGCTGGGATGTGCTTTTCTTATTGAAAAATGAATGGTTTTGAAAAGTTTACGTGCACTCTGAATATGGGTTCCACGAGGAACAGAATAAAAAAACAATTCAAATTCATATAATCTCTTTGTCCCCACAGCGAATACCGCAGGCTCATGTTTATTCTGATTCTGATATTTCTTTATATATTAGTATCCTCCAAATGTTAGAATTAATGATATTATAGATAAAGAAACGTGATAAAAGATTGAGCTATGAGTTCTGACAACAGTAATTTTTGCAGGCCTACTTCACACGAATTTTTGAACACACAAGGTTGCAATGGCTGCTTCAGAGGAAAATGGTGCACTTTTCCCAATATTCATATTGACAATAATGGCTCTCCCTGTAGTGCCATATACAATAACAAAGCTATGCCGTGCTGCCACGAAAAAATCAAAGAGCATCCACTGCCAGTGTTCTGACTGCTCACGGTCTGGGAAGTATCGTAAATCAATATTTAAGAGGGTGGGATTATTTTCTATTACATGTATCTTTTACTTTATGATTACATAATTACTTGTAGTTCCAGTATTTTATCTAGTTATGGCTTTAATCTCCAATTGTCAACAGTGCTTATTATTATTTTTTTGTTCTTTCCCCATTACTTTTGCAGATTTCAAATGTCTCAACATGTAGTAACATGACACTACTACTGCTTTGGGTGGTCATGATTATTCTTGTTTATTACATAAAGAATATGAGTCGCGAGGTAAATATTCAAAACTCAAAATTGATTAGGGCCTTGTTTCACTGCAAGAAATATGAATTTAGCCTTAAAGAATATTGTATTTGTTGTATAATTTTTTGCTTATTAGCTGACTGCAAATGGTGCATGCTTTCAATTTTCTCCTGTAAATTTTCTGCAGATTCAAGTTTTTGATCCATTTAGTATTCTTGGACTAGAGCCTGGAGCTGCAGAGTCTGAAATAAAGAAAAAATATAGGAGACTTTCTGTTCAGTACCATCCAGATAAAAATCCAGATCCAGGTTGAAGGTGTTTTAGTTGTTTAATATATGTTTATTCTAGCATCAGACTTTCATGTATGCAAGAATATGGGCTTTCTGTAATTACCCATGCAACTGAGTTTTTTTACATTCCTTTTATTTTAGAGGCCCACAAGTACTTTGTGGAGTACATTGCCAAGGCTTATCAAGCTCTGGTAGATCCAATAGCGCGTGAAAATTATGAAAAATATGGCCATCCTGATGGCAGGCAGGTAAGAAAACAATTTTATGGTACATGGCATAGTGGATTGCTGTGGTTTTTTTTTTTGATGGATTAAAAGTACCTTTTTGTAATTATGTTCAAGAAATATACATGATAATATGTTGCAGGGATTTCAAATGGGTATAGCTCTCCCTCAGTTCCTGCTAAATATTGATGGGGCATCTGGTGGAATACTTCTGCTTTGGATTGTTGGTGTGTGTATTCTCTTGCCGTTGGTTGTTGCTGTCATATATCTATCAAGATCGTCAAAATATACTGGAAACTATGTCATGCATCAAACGATGTCCACTTACTATTACCTTATGAAGCCTTCTTTGGCTCCAAGGTAAATTTATAGTTTATCTTTCTAGTTAAGCTCTCTCAGTCTTTTAATCCTAAGAAAATTCTTAGAGGATACATAGGGAACACCATAACATATGCAGTCAGCCTTTGGATATTCCCTTTCATAGGCTTTGGTTGTTGATGTATGTTTAGTATATATTTGAAGTGCAATAAGTAAGATTACCATGTTAACATGGAAGCATGTGGTAGTTGGCTAAATGAATGTTATACATTACAAAATTAGTTTTCTACCCTCTTCTATGCTAGACCCTAACAGAAGATTGGATTAGGCTGATTAGCCTTTACAATGTAAATAACATAACAATTCATGGTTCTTGCAGACATTCTTGGGATTAAAAGAATTTACTGAATTGAAAAACAAAAGAAGTTTGAGTAACAATTGATTTTATATAACCTATTGTATACTGCTACTGGTTAGCATCAAAGTATTCAGATACCATATTGTAAAATGTGTTGCTTACTCATTTATATTAAAATAGGTTTTATATATATATATATATGAAAGTTTTGGATTCTTTTTTAATATTTGTGGAAATTATATTATGCAGTAAAGTTATGGATGTCTTCACAAAGGCTGCAGAATATATGGAAATTCCAGTACGTAGGACTGATGATGAACCACTTCAGAAACTTTTTATGTTGGTCAGGAGTGAGTTGAATCTTGACCTCAAGAACATCAAGCAGGAGCAAGCTAAGTTTTGGAAGCAGCATCCTGCACTGGTTAAGGTATTCCTCTTGTATGGCTAAACCACCAATTAAAGCATTCTATTTTCATTTCTTAACCAGTGTTGTCAATGGTGTATAGCAGCAAATGGTGGAAAGCCCCAAAACCACCTTGCTGCCATAGGCAAGGCGGCTTTTTCAGTAAAAGAATGTAAATTATGTAAAACCCACTTAGTAAACGTTGACTTACTCACCTGAGATCAGTGTGTATGAATGAGCCAGTGTATAAAAAAAAAACAGAGGAAGAACTGAGAAGGCAAGAAAGAAGAAAGTGTCGGTAAAGGGAAAAAAGATGAAGAACAGAGAGTTGTGAGTACCTGAATGAGGATTTTGGTTATGCCCATGATGGTTTTGGGTCTGAAACCTGCTTTTGTGTGAAAACATAGATGCGACTGTCTGAAGTTTGTTAATTTTTTCATGCTTTATTTGGCCACAACAACTACCAATAGACACAAATGGCCTAAGCAATTTTGAAGCCCATTGGCTGGATACGAGAAAAGGTGGGAAAAGAGGGGAAAGGCCTGTATACCCATAATTTACAGTCTAGTGGATGCTATACATGGGTCTGCTGTCTGCCATGACATGGTGGATGCCATGGTGCCCCCCATCAATTCCACCATGGAAGCTGCCATTGACAACACTGCGTAGCCCTTTATCTTTTATGTGATCAGTGCTCACGCCTATTCCATTTTCTCTCAGACAGAGCTGTTGGTTCAAGCTCAGTTGACTCGTGAATTTGCAGCCTTGCCTCCATCTTTGCAAGGTGATTTCAGAAGAATTTTAGAAATGGCACCTCGCCTTCTTGAAGAATTAATGAAGGTGACTTTACTAACCAATCTTACAGTGCTTGAGTGAATTTGATGCTCATTACCATTTTATTCCCTTTAAATCTGCACTGTTTGGTATCTTTTATATATATTTTTTTAATGTCTTGGAGACTAGTCAAACATGAGTATTTTTTCCCTTAGCGTGTTCTGCAGACCATATATTGTATGAAGATCCAGTTTTCCTATAGATTAGATGTAAACTGCTAATGTGCTTTCCTGGGTGCATGTAACTAATCATACAAAAGTCATACAGTGATTGAACGAAGTTAGATTAAACAGGAGGCAACTTGTAGTTTATTGCCAATGTAGATTTCCTTGAAACTTTATTTTTAGAGGAACAGAAGTTTTAAATAAACACATTGAGCTAAAAAAGCAGAAAATATGTAGTTTGTCCTCTAAACAGGAGGCAACTTGTAGTTTATTGCCAATGTAGATTTCCTTGAAACTTTATTTTTAGAGGAACAGAAGTTTTAAATAAACACATTGAGCTAAAAAAGCAGAAAATATGTAGTTTGTCCTTTATTAAGTGTATAATAAGGTTATATCACTTTTCTATGAAAGAAACTTTTATGTTTACTGATTAATGGGGATCCCCTTTTATGAGCTGCCTTCTGGTGCTGATGGATTATATGCAAATACGAGGAACTCCAAGAAATAAATAATATAATTGGACTACTTACAGTACTAAATATAAATAATGACTATCATCCAAGATGAATCATGTCACAACATACATACCGGTTGTGCACATGATTTTGGTTGTCAAGCTTTGCATGTGACCATTCTCTTGTATGATTGATATGATATTGATGTTACTGGATTTATAGTCATGATTCTAAACTGATTATATTGCATTTTGCGCTAATGCTTTCTTTTTGTAAAAGATGGCAGTTATACAGCGCAATGCTCAGGGGCATGGGTGGCTGAGGCCTGCAATTGGTGTTGTTGAGCTTTCTCAATGTATCATTCAGGTGATGAATCTAAGTGAAGTATAATTTGCTATGATGCAAAAATTTTGGTTTCTTCTTGTATTACCTGATCATGAATGTCTAATGTTAAGCAACTCATCTTCTGTGTTGAATTCTTCAACTTACAGGTTAGTCTCACTATACTGAATGAATACTGTAGCTTAGTCTTTAGTTTTATTCCTTATTTTTATGTAGATGTAATTAGTTAATCTCTATCCCATGCTCATAATGTGACAACCTGCTTACCTGTCCTAAATAACATATTAGCATCATTATATTATATCTCTGTTGGCAATTTAATTTCATGAGTTCATTGTAGATAAATCTGTTGAAAATTTCAGACAGCTAGAATGCTGGTTTTTGTGGCCTTTAATATGTGCAAACTCCATTTCTCTGTTTTCTAATATTCTGAATCTTGGATTACTGGATTCTTAATCACTCCTTCCTCTGTTCCATGTGGGGGTTTTATTTTATTTTTTCCACTAGAATCATTTGTTGAATGTTTGCCTTTTCTGTCACTCATTGATTGTGCATCAGCAGTGTGGAAGTACATGAATGATTGAATTCTTTTTCCTTTGGAAACTTTAGGTTGACTTATGCTAACGCCCATTGGTCTAATGCCAGTCGTCTCCTCTTCAAGAAAAAAGATGTGAAAAGCTTCCTAGTTATGCTAAATAAAGTTTTGGACACATTGATATTTCTTTGTTAAGGATCTCTTATTGGTTTTTAACCTTATGATATATGTAATAATTGTGCTCACTCCATCTTGCTCTTGGTTGCTCTTATTTGACTAATCATTTTAATTTAGATATCCCCAATAAATATTATCTCCTTTCATTTTATAAAGTCATCTTATTTAGCCTTATGATATATGTAATAATTAAATATTATCTCCTTTCATTTTATAAAGTCATCTTATTTAGCCTTATGATATATGTAATAATTGTGCTCATTTCTTTTTGCTCTTGGTTGCTTTGCTTTTGTTTTATTTGGTTAATCATTTTAAGTTAGATATCCCCAATTAATATTTTCTCTGTGTCATTTTATAAAATCATCTTAACATAAAGTTTTTTGTCTTGCTTTTTTACCTCCTATGCAGGCTGTTCCTCTCAGTACTAAAAAGGCAACCGGTGGATCCCCTGAAGGCATTGCACCATTTCTGCAGCTGCCCCATATCAATGAGACTGTTATTAAGAAGTTTGCTCGCAAGGTAAGCCCCAAACAATCTACATGCCTTGTCAGCCAAATGCAATTGCTTAAATTCCCTGGTCCAGAAGTGTGTGTCAGTGTTGTTAGTCTGTTACCTATAGTATGAGGTCTGAAGATCTTGACCAGAAACTGAACATACTTTAAGAACCTTTCATACACTATTTTTTAGGGGTCCTAACTATTGCTACTTGTTGGATTCAACTCCATAAATATCTGAATTCTTCCAGTGTCCCTGAGATTGACAAGTAAAAATTATGCACTTGGGTTTGTCGCATATTAATTTTGGATAAGAGTTAGTTGGTGAGCAACTAGTCCTAAGAAATTACACAATTGTCTTTGTTCTGCAAAAAAAGAAAAGCCTTTTAATTTTTCTATGAACTTCCTGTTCTACTGGATGAAATGAGGAGAACATTGTTGAAAATGAACTAATGATTGGCTGTTCACATGTTAAATTTTCCATTTGTTCCCACTAATCTTGAACCTAAGGATATTTTCTTTCTGATATGCAGAAGGTGAGAACATTTCAGGAACTTTGGGACATGAACTCACAGGACCGAGCTGACCTGCTTATTCAATCAGCTGGGTTATCACCTGCTGAAGTGCAAGACATTGAGATGGTACTGGAGATGATGCCTTCTGTAACTATGGAGATAATATGTGAGACTGAAGGTGAAGAGGGTATACAAGAAGGTGACATTGTTACAGTCCAGGCATGGGTAAATATTAAAAGGGGGAATGGCCTGATTGGTGCTCTACCACATGCCCCTCACTTCCCATTTCACAAGGAAGAAAATTTCTGGTTTTTACTTGGAGATTCTGTTTCAAATAATGTGTGGTTTTATCAGAAAGTTAGTTTCTTGGATGAAGCTGCAGCTGTAACTGCGGCATCTAAGGCAATTGAGGATTCAATGGAGGGATCAGGAGCAAATGTGAAGGAAACAAGTAGGGCAGTTTCCGAAGCAGTTGAGAAAGTCAAGGGAGGGTCTAGACTGGTAATGGGCAAGTTCCAGGCCCCGTTAGAGGGTAACTACAATTTGACATGTTATTGTTTGTGTGACTCTTGGTTGGGATGTGACAGAAGGACAAATTTAAAACTCAAAATTTTGAAACGTACAAGGGCTGGCACCCGGGGTGCTGCTGTGGCAGATGAAGGGCCTATAATGGAGGATGGTATTGAGGAGGATGAGGAGAATGAGGATGGAGAGTATGATGATGATATTGAGAGTGAGTACAGTGAAGATGAGGATGATGATCAAGACACAAAAAATAAACATCGAGCTACAAATGGCACTGCCAAAAAACATGCTCAAAATTCAAGCACCGATGAAGAATGAGGTCTGTTATTTTAAGAAGTTGATGATGCAACACAAGCCTTGTCCTTTTACCTCTTGGTTGTTAGAAGGACAATCATCAACATGGTAGTATTCATCTGTATTGCCCTATTTAGTTTGTCACAGTCGGATAGTTTTGATACTTGGACTTTTATAGTTAGTTTAGCCCGTATGGCGATTAAATTGTCATCTACATGTATCCAGGTTAACTGATTCAACCTTTTTCGTTAATTATGGACAAGAGCATTGGCAAGGATAGCTTTCAGCTCACGGGTCGTGAACTCCCAGTCAATACCTATCTTAGGATTATTTAATGAAGGCTTCTATTTTCCTCTTCCTATTCTCTGTTTGGTCCTGTTTCTTTTGAAAAATTATGGACAAAAAAAAAACTTCACTTAAAATTTAAAATTATAAAATAATTCAATTTTATCATTTTAAATAGCTTTACTTAAATATATAAAATTTTATTTACTAAAATTTTAAATTAAAACGTTTTATTATAAAATTTATTATTTTGATTGCTAAATTTTGTTTAGATATTTAAACATAATTTTAGAAATCTACTCTGAGCAAAGAAATTTTTTTATAAAGCAAAATCAGTAACTAAGTATAATTTAGTGATAAAAAATATAAATAATTTTAAATTCAGTTTTTTATATCATCATGAGCTAAAAATATTTTTAAATTAAATATTTATCTTTAAATCAATGAGGAGTTATAATATTTTTTTTGGGTGCAAAAAACTAAGTTTTTTTTTTATGAAGTGTAAAAACAAAGTTGAATGACTCTTTTCGTTAATGCTTAAGTTTATGAAGAAAAATATTTTTCCCATAAATTTATTAAAATTTCTTTTTATGTGAAATATATTGCAATTTCAGGGGAAGGAAGTAATTTTCTCGTGACCGGAAGTCAAAAATCAGAAATCAGAATAATAAAGAAATCCGCGTGTGAAAGTAAAAGCAGGTAGATCTACGGGGACAACTTTCAAGGTGCGCGCCCTTTGACATTTCTACGCTTTCAGATCAAAAGCAAAGCAAAGCAAAGTAATTATAAGCAAGACAAAATAAATGAATAATTTTATGAACAATTCGTTTAATTTTGTATTTTAAAAAATTAAAATTTTTATATATTGTTTTTTAAAAATTAATTTATATATTTAAAAAATAAAAAATAAAATTAAACGAATCTGCGTTAATTTACTCTTAATAAAAACATAAACAAATAATGAAAAATGTATAATATTCATAATTAACAATGATACTAATTAAAAATAAAATTAAGTAAACTTAATTAATTAAATATAAATTATTTTCTTATATAAAGATTTTATTTCAAATAAATTTATTATTATTTTAATACGCTATAAATTTTTATATATAGTAAATAATTTTATTTTAAAAATTAAAATTAAAATGTAACTATATTTTTATATCTTAAAATAATTTTTCTTTGTGAAAAATAAAATTTATTTATATTTTAATGTTAAATTACTACTTATAACTATAAGTTATTATTTATAAATAAAAATAAAAATAAAAATAAAAAATAAAAATAAAAAATGACTAAGTTAGCCTTTATAATTTCCATCAAATTTTAAATATGACTTTATAGTATAAAAGTTTGAATTCAAATCTTTATAATTGATTTTTTTTAATAAAATTTTTATTGTTAAGTTGTGAACATATGTGATACCACGCATGTAAACATATTTAAATTTTAATAGTTCAAGACTACATATAATTTACACTTAATTTTATTACTTCAACATTAATTAACCAATTTATGAAAATGAGAATCTAAAAATAAAGAATTAATTGTAATAATTAAAATTATAAACTTTTAAATAATAATAATTTATTTAACATTAATTAAAATTATAAAAATTAACTGAATAATTAAAACAAAATAAAAAATAATAACATGAGGTAGCCAGCTTCCGGATAACACGTAGTAACGGGTGGGGCCAAGTAAATAGGCTTATTTCTTACGGTAACACAGTGTTGATTATTATAATTATTATTCAAAATTATTATTATTACTCAGGGAGTGCAGGAGAAGGGGAGACATCTGATTACTGTTTTGCATGCTTGGGATTTGAGGGTTGAAATTGACCATTTGCGCTTTCACTTCCCCAAAAGTTGTTCTATTGACGTGCATGCTTGGAGCTTACTGTTAATTCTATCGTGGGTTGGTATGAGGGGAATTTGACGACGACCATCAGATGATATGATAATGATAATTCTGTGTTTGCCTGATTGATTGGATCCTGTTTTTGCATCTGGGTTCATCTTGTCAGACGACGAAAATTTGAATTAGCTTTCTGGGTTTACTGGGAATTGAGGCATTGAGCTAACTAAGAAGAGTGCGCATATTGTGAATTGAGGCATCGGAACTGAGTGGAGGTTTTCTTATGGCAGTAGCTCCTTGCCTCTGGCCCTTGGCCCAGTATTAAACCTTAAGAAGCCTTTTTGGGATTTTCTAATTGCTTGACTGTACAGAATCTGTTTATTTTAATTGTGAAATAGGAAGCTGCAAATTTGCTGCAATTTCAAGTGTTTGAAGGTTTGGGTTTGATGAATTGAGGGCTTTTGGGGATTAAAATTCTTAGCTCACCGAAAACCCACAAAGTTTCCTAGCTTTTCTTACCTTCTTAATTTTGAATGGTGCTGTTGTGGCTGTTCTGCGCCTAGTTGATGCTTCTGGACAAAACCGCAATATGAACATTACTCAAATGACTGAAATCGTTAATTGCTGATTGCTCTCCCAATTTTATTTGATAAAGATTAATTTTGACTCTTAAAGTGCTATGCCGCTGTTAATTTAGTTGTACCCCCAGTGCCCAGTGCCTAACGCTTAGAATAAGCTCTCCTTTGTAGTAGTACAAAATTCATATTGGTGGCCATCAAATGATAATTATTTTTTAATTTTCTGGTTGCTGGACCTATTAGTGTGAGAAGGTGTTGGTTTCACCTGTTTTTCAATTTTGGTCTTTGTAATCAGATATCTGAAGTGTTATCTTTATTTGTTTACTTGAGTATTCTTCTCACCAGCATCTTGGCTCGAGTTATATGAGTTTGAGCAAGATGGCCAATGAGTAAATCATAATGAGTGGCTTGGGTGGGATTGTAGTCAATGGACTCCCCTGACAAAAAACTATCCGAGCTTGTTGAGGTAGTCAGGTCCCGGATTCCACTTAGGGTTGAACCACCAAATGTGTCAAGGGATTTCTGGATGCCCGATCAGAGCTGTAGGGTATGCTACGAGTGTGATTCCCAGTTTACAGTATTGAACCGCAGGCATCATTGCAGAATTTGTGGTAGAGTTTTCTGTGCAAAGTGTACTGCTAATTATATTCCTGCACCATCATGTGAGCCAAAGACTGGTCATGAAGATTGGGAGAGGATCAGGGTCTGTAACTATTGCTTTAAACAATGGGGACAGGAGTTAGCAACAGTTGATGATGGGACTCCTTCAGCTACTCCTTGTCTCAGTACATCACCCTCTGCAACAAGCATGGCCAGCACCAAGTCCAGTTGCACCTATCATAGTAGTAGAAGCACTGTTGGTTCAGTTGCACCAAGCGGACCTTGTCAGTGCCTGCCTTATAGTCCTCATCAGTCTTCCCAAATGGATTCATTAACAGGTGTCCAAGAAAAAGTAACTTCTGGGAGTACAGATCCTAGTGCAGATTTGGCTTCTAACCAATTTGGCTATTGCTTCAACAGGTATCTCTGACTTTGATCGGTCATTTGGATCACTGAATGATTATCTCTCTGTTTCTTAAACGTTCAGTCTTTGTTTTATGTGCTTGCATTTTTTATGTTAATGTGCGCATCTATATCAAGTAAATTGAAGATAAAAACTGACATAAATTTTTAATCTGTTGAGTAAAAGCATCTGGTTTTAGGTATTTGTTCTTAACGTCATTTATGTCATTCTGGTTCATTTACTTTTTATATGGTATGTATGACTGGTGCATCAAACCGCGATGTCTAAACTCTACTCTTTTGTTCTGATCAGGTACTTTATTACTTTTCTGTTCTTACTTTTTATTTTAATTCTTCTGAACCAGGAGTGATGATGAGGATGATGACTATGGTATTTATCATTCTGATACAGAATCAAGGCATTTCTCTCATATCAATGACTATGATGATCCAGTCAACGTTCATGGGATTGACCATGTCTATGGACCACATGAAATGCATCCTGACAGAGACAAAATTGAGATAAAAAGTTTCAGTTGCTTATCACCACGTCAAAATCTTGATCTAGAAGGTGTAGGTGGAACTCAGGCTCCTGGAAAAGAAGCTGATGAGCATGATCATGTTGATGGATGTGAAACTTCTCCGTACTTTGAGGAAGATACCGATGCCGAACCTGTGGATTTTGAGAACAATGGGCTACTGTGGCTTCCATCTGAGCCAGCAGATGAAGAGGATGACAGAGAAGATGTTCCTTTTGATGATGACGATGAGGGTGCTACTGGAGAATGGGGTTGTCTACGATCATCCACCAGCTTTGGCTCGGGGGAATACCGTAGTAGGGATAAATCAAGTGAGGAGCATAGAAAGGCTATGAAGAATGTAGTGGAAGGCCATTTTCGAGCTTTGGTATCTCAGCTTTTGCAGGTGGAAAACCTACCTGTTTGTGATGAAGATGGCAAAGGGTGTTGGTTGGATATAATTACAACTTTGTCTTGGGAAGCTGCTACACTTCTCAAGCCTGATATGAGCAAAGGAGGAGGAATGGACCCTGGTGGATATGTGAAGGTTAAATGCATAGCTTGTGGACTTCGAAGTGAAAGGTAATGATAATGGACTAATCACCAAAAGAAGAAAAAATGTTAATGGACTAGTATATAACCCTGCATATTACTGGAGAATATATTTTATTCTCTTCTTTCACCCTATCACATATTATGGGAAAAATCTATGATTATTCTATCCCTAATTTTGTGTTTATCTTATCTTTATGGTTGTTTGTTTTTTATTTCTTTCTGTTTCTGTGTTCTCGGTTGTATTCTCGGGATAAGGGAGTTTTAATTCCCCAGATTCTTTTTTTATTTTATTTTCTGTTTTGCGATAGTTATCCAAATTGTTCTCCCTCTTATTTTGGGATTGTGATTGACTGGAACACTGTCATTCTTTTCCTATTTATTTTCCTATGTTTTATTGGAATAATACACGGTAGAGAAGTGTTCATCTTTTTCTTTTTCTTTTTCTTTACGCTTTCTTTCTAACCTTTATGGCTTGTAGAGCTCAAGTTATATTTCCCTGGAAACAACTATGACTGACACCAAAGGGTGTGATGACTCGGAATGCTCTCTTTCCTTGCAGTCGTCTCCAAATATGGTTGCCACCCAAAAGAAGTGTTCATCTTTTTCTTCTTTTCTACATGGTGTTAGAGCTTTCTTTCTAACCTTTATGGCGGGTAGAGCTCAGGTAATATTTTCCTAGGGAACAGCCATGACTGGCGTCAAAGGGTGTGATGACTTGGAATGCTCTCCTTCCTTACAGTCGTCTCCAAATATGATTGTCACCCAAAACTACTCTGATAATTCTTCTCTGCAAATCACATCACAAACTTATTGGAAAAAATTATCTTTCCAAGTCTTGGTCTGTGGAGATAGTTATACGAGGGAAGGGAATATACGGCTACTTGGATGGAACAACAACAAAACCACTATAATTCAACCCTTCATTTCTAACATGGGACGTTCAAAACTCTATGGTTATGGCCTGACTGATTAATTCTATGGAGGAAAGGATAAGTGAAAGTTTTAGGTGTTATAGAACTGCCAAGGATATGTGGGAAGCAGCAAAATGGCAATATTCAAATCTTGAGAACTCATCATAGCTCTTTGAATTAAGGAATCAAGTTAGGAACCTAACCCAATTAGATATGAATGTCACAACCTATTTCAATACTTTTTCAAAGTTATGGTAGGAAGTTTATCTGTTTAACAATGGCCATTGGTTGTGTTTAAGTTGCTCTAAGAACTATCATAAGTTAATTGACAAGGAGAGAATTTATGACTTCCTTTTAGGATTAAATAAAGACTTTGACGAGGTTAGAGGACGCCTTCTAGGCCTAAAACCATTACCAAACATAGAGAAAATCCTTGCAGAAGTCAGTAGAGAAGAAACTTGAAGAAAGGCAATGCTGGGAACTATGAAAGCCACAACAGAAACAGCCTTTGTCACTCGAGGAATTGAGAATCCAAGGAACCAGAGAAGGGATCAATGGTGTGATTATTGCCAGAAATCCAACCACATGAGGGATAAATGTTGGAAACTACATGAAAAATCAAATAATTGGAAGAATGACAGGAGGGATGGAAAGAGCTTTCAAGCTACTATTGATTCAAAAGTAGGTGACACTAATATCTCCTTTATCCAAGAACAAATGGAGCAGCTGCAGCATATCCTAACCTCACAATTTGCTACCATGAGTGTCTCTACCAGTCAAAATCAACCATCACCTTCAGGTTATGCTCTTCTTGCATAAAAATGTACCTTTATATCTGCCCTTAATAGTAAATCTGGATTGATTGAGCATTGGGTCATAGATTCTGGGATAACAGACCATATGACAAGGTCTGCAAACCTATTTTGTTCCTACAAACCGAGTTGTGGTAATTTAAAAGTTAAAATTGCTGATGAATCTTTTGCAACAGTAGTGGGTATTGGTAGTATTTGAATTGTCCCTAAAATTATTCTCAAAAATCCTCTTCATGTCCCAAAACTCTCTTGTAATTTATTATTTGTGAGCAAGATTACCAAAGACCTAAATTGTACTGCTCAATCTCACAATCCATATATATCTTTCAGGATATGAGCTCGAGTATGGGGATTGATAGTGCGAGGGAGTGTATAGGTCTCTACTACTTTGAGGAAAAATCACCTTATGAATAAACTTCAACTATTGGATGCGATTTACCCTTTCAAGAGAGCAACAAGTTATGCTGTGGCATTTTAAGTTAGGCCATTCTAGTTTTTCTTATTTGAAACATTTGTTCTCTTCTCTTTTCGAAAATAAAGATGATTTTTAGTGTGATATTTGTTATCTTGCTAAACATCATAGATCAAATTTTTCATCTCAACCTTATAAACTAACAATGCCATTCACTATAATCCATAGTGATATTTAGGACCCTCACGTGTTCCTAATTCCACTTGCAAAAAATGGTTAATTACTTTCATCAATGATAACATACGTATTATTTGGATCTATCTTTTAAAAAAAAATGAGGCTGAACAAATCTTTAAACACTTTCACTCAATGATCAATAATTAATACAATACTAAAATCCAAATTCTCTATATTGATAATAAAAGAGAATACTTTAACTCTATTCCCAGAACATGCCCTTTGGATCATGGAATTGTTCACTGAATCTCTTGTGTGGAGACCCCTCAACAGAATAGGGTGGCAGAAAGAAAAAATAAACACCTTCTTGAGGTAACTTGATCCATTATGATTACTAATAATGTTCTGAATTTTTTTTGGGGAGAAGCTATCCTCACAGCTTGTTACCTCATAAATAGATAGCCTATACGTGTTTTAGATTATAGAACCTCTGTCTAGACTTTTCTATAGCATTACCCTAAGTCTAGACTCATAGGCTCTCTACCTTAAGGTTTTCGGTTGTAAGGTCTTTGTGCATACACACACATAATAAGCTTGAGTCTCGCGCTATTCCTAGTATTTTCCTAGGATATTTTGCCACCCAACAAAGCTATAAATGCTATTCTCCAGAAAAACACAAGTATTTCATCTCCATGGATGTTAATTTTTTTTTAGAAACAAGCCTATTACCCAAAAGATTCGCTTCAAGGGGGACTAACTATGAAGCTCCATGGCAAATCAACTAGGAAACATGCCCTAAACCTATCTTCAAGACCACCTTGGACTTGTATGAAAAAATACCTAAACCAAAAATACCCTCTGAGAGCTGTTGTCTCCTACCAACAGAACCAGAACAACCCATATCTGAGCAGACACCAGAACCAGGACAAACAGAGCAACCTGTACCTAAATATAGACACTATTGACTCTTCATCCCATCCTCCTACTCACAGCAATTCCACTTAAGAAATTAAAGCCAACAACCAGGATGACAAGGATAAACCAGCCTTGCTTGTTTACACCCGATGAACTCCCAAAGTAATAGAGGAAGCTCCCATGCCCTGTTATACTCGTGACTCCGAAACTTTATCATTAAAGGTAAGTGATCTCATCTGGCCTATTGCCCTAAGAAAGAAAGTTCGTTCTTGTACTCAACATTCTATCTCAAATTATGTGTCATATGATCATTTTTTCACTGATCTCCAGGCTTTTATTATGAATCTATTTGAAGAAAAAATTCCAAGGAATATTCAAAAAGCATGGGCCATTCTAGAATGGAGACAAGCTGATATAGAGCAAATGCAATCTCTTGAAAACAGCCAAACATGGACTATTGTCCAAAAACCGCAGGATAAACTCCCTATTGGATGTAAATGGGTTTTTACCGTGAAGTATAGATCCGATAGGACTTAAAGAGACACAAGACAAAGCTTGTTACTAAGGGCTACACTCAAACTTATAGGATTGACTATAATGAGACTTTTGCACCGGTTGCTAAGGTTAATACAATAAGAGTACTCATATCCATTGCTGCCAATCTTGACTGGAAGTTACAATAACTTGATATAAAAAATGTTTTCCTCAACGGTGATCTTGAAGAGGAAGTTGACACAGATCTTCTCCTTAGGTTTGATCAAGACCAAAAAGAAGATAAGGTTTGCAAGCTGAAAAAGGCCTTATATGAGATAAAACAGTCTCCAAGAGTTTGGTTTGGGAGGTTCACAAGGGCCATTCTTGAACAAGGATACATGCAGGCACATATTGGTCATACATTGTTCTATAGATATAAAGAGGGTGAAAGCACGAACCTTCTAGTGTATGTGGATGATATAATTATCGCTGGGGATGATACACTTGAAATCTCTAGGTTGAAAACCAAATTGGTAGCCGAATTTGAGATAAAAGATCTCGGATCTTTGCCCTATTTTTTAGGAATGGAGGTTGTTAGAAATAAGAAGGAAATCTCTGTTACTCAAAGGAAATATGTGCTGGATTTATTAAAAAAAACTGGAATACTTAGTTGTAGATCAGCAAACACACCCACGGATTCCACATTTAAGATTAGTGGTGGCAATGGAAAAGGAATAACAGTTGACACAGGCAGATACCAATGTCTAGTGGAGAAATTGATTCATCTCTCTCACACGCGTCTAGTTACCTTTGCAATAAGTGTAGTAAGTCGATATATGCACTCTCACTCTGAAGAGCATATGGAGGCTGTTCTTCGTATTTTGAGATACCTTAAAGGATCACCGGGCAAAGGACTTTTTTTTTTTTGTAAAAATTAGTCCAAGAACATTGAAAGATACACGGATGCAGATGGGGTAGAATCCACTGACGATAGAAGGTCTGCTTCTGTATATTGCAAATTTGTGTGAGGTAATCTTGTCACTTGAAGAAGCAAGAAACAACAGGTCGTGGCTAGAAGTAGTGCTGAAGCAAAGTTGAAGACAATTGCACATGGCATATTTGAAATGTTGTGGATAAGATTACTGCTCGAGGAACTTGAGATGAAATTAATTTTGTCCCTAAAACTCTAGTGTGATAATAAGGCTACCATTAGTATCTCACATAATCCAGTCTATCATGATAGAACAAAATATGTTAAAATGGATAGACATTTTATTAAGGAGAAAATTGAGGAGAGAACTCTTTGCATAACTTATACTCCCACAAGAGAACAAGCTGCTGATATTCTAACAAAAGCCCTTCCAAGAAGGATCTTTCAGCATTTGGAAAGCAAATTGAACATGTTTAACCTGGGAAGTCCAACTTAAGGGGGGGGGGGGGTATCGCAGATTATGGGAAAAATCCGTGATTATTCTATCCCTAATTTTGTGTTTATCTTATCTTTATGGTTGTTTGTTTTTTATTTCTTTCTGTTTCTGTGTTCCCAACTGTATTCTCGGGATAAGGGAGTTTTAATCCCCTAGATTCTTTTTTTTATTTCCTTTTCTGTTTTGGGATAGTTATCCCAGATTGTTCTCCCTCTTATTTCGGGGTTGTGATTCTGCACCACTGTCAATCCTTTCCTATTTATTTTCCTATGTTTTATTGGAATAATACTCGGTAGAGAAGTGTTCAACTTTTTCTTCTTTTCTACACACCCTTTTGGCAGGTCATATAAGTACCTCATTTCGAGATTTGTGCAATTGATAACTCTGCAATACTTGTGCTTTCTTAAAGAATTTTCCCCTCCTGCAGAAAATAAATTGCGAAAAAGAAATAAAAGGGTAGATGTGCTCCTTGTTGAGGGGAAACACTTCAACAAATAAAAAGAGTATATGTTTCTGTTCTCATCTTTCTATTTGAATGGATAATAAATATCTGGAAGCAGTGGATGGTGGACATTATTGGCTGATCTTGTTAGTTGACTTGGATGTTTAATGTTTATTGTTTTGGTTGATTGGGTATGCTTAGGTATGAATTATTTTTCTGTTTAACTTAACTACTGACTGCCAGTCTTCTATTTGCTTTTATTTATTACGTTATATATACATTAATTTGTTCTAGGTGCATGGCCTTGTGTAATTTGAGCCCCTTTGTAAACTACAGTTGATTTATTGTCTGCACTATTTAATATTTTTTAAGCATGCCAATTTAATTGAATATATATATATATCTATGATAAAACAATTTTCTAATTTGACTTTAGATGAACTGATGAAGTAAAAAATGTCTCTCTTGCTCTTTTTGGGTTCAATTTCTGCACTTAGTATAAAATTTTAGTATCTAAGTTTTTTTTCTTTTCTGTAGGTGATATGATATAGAAAAAAATATACAACTTACATAGATGACATCTAGTAGCTGCAAAAGGATATTTTTTTAATTCTAATATATCTATTTTAAACTATAAGATCTACCTTTAGGGCCTAAAGCTATGTAATTCATGAAGCTTTATGCTGTTCATACCATGTGGCAATTGAACCATTTTTACAAGAAAGAAGATGATTTTATTGGTTGAAGAACCATCGATGGTTTCATCTTTTTCTTCTTTTTGTTTATGACATTTATTCTGCTGGAAAGATGCTTCACATGCTTCTCAGTGTAGTGTGATTATGTGCATCTTTTTTTTTGCTAAAGTGTGAGTTCATTTGCTGTTTGGGGGGAAGGATTGCTGGGGGCTAAGGCAATCTGAAGATTTTAGAGGCTAAGTATACTGGAGTAGGTCCGTTTTCTTAATAATAGGATATGCATCTTGTCTGAGCAGGTTGGTAAATGGAAAAGTGTGTTACCAGCTCCATATGCTTCTCTTGTTGGATGAAGGCTTTATAAGTTTATTCATCATTTCTGCTATCTTTATCTGTATACTCCTAATGTTCTAGCTTGCTTCTTCCAGTAAGGTGGTGAAAGGAGTTGTCTGTAAGAAGAATGTGGCTCATCGGCGAATGACATCAAAAATTGATAAACCAAGTTATCTAATACTCGGAGGAGCTTTGGAGTATCAGCGTGTTTCTAACCAATTATCGAGTGTTGATACTTTGTTACAGCAGGTTCTCCTCCGCTTAACTTAACCCTTAAAATTTAATAATTATATCCAAAGTGTGTGGGTGTGT